>OZ025244.1:14864647-14929692 GCA_964019155.1 Osedax fenrisi | reverse complement strand
GGCAGCACGGGCTATGTACGAGTTAAACGTAATAATGAGGATAATAATGAAAAAACTGTGTGTAATTGACATTTAAACAGAATTATTATACATAATTTATATGTAAATATATGCCACTCCCGATTTCACACGTACTCCCGTGTATATATATATATATATATATATATATATATATATATATATATATACATACATACATACGTTAGTATATTTAATCTGATTACGTCTATGATAACGTCTATTGTATAGCACTCCCGCTGTGTAAGTAACATGTGTGCAATTCAGTTATATAAAACTAGCATATATGCTCAATTTATTATAATAAATTATAGGAATATTAATATTACTATGATTTATTTCTTTATATTTGTACTGAAAAAGCCGATTCTTTTATTTCTATTTATATTTCTAGTATGAATTATATATATATATATATATATATATATATATATATATATATATATATTAGTAATGCTATAATTAGTTAATATGCAATAATGAATAATACCTGTAGGTTGGTCATAATCCACCCGCAGTTATTATTTGTCCGACGGCATTTAATCACCCGACTTATATATGTGTATGTCTATATATAGATTTATATAAACCACACTATACGCCATACAGTGTACACCTTATTTATACCCTAGGGTATATAGAGCTCTATACTTAATATTATATTTCTATCAGCTCAAAGCTTTCTTGTTCTAATAACTTGCTTGACAAAAATCTACAGTTATTGCCTATTATCGAGTGATTCCTTTAATATATTATTTATGTATACATGTGTACAGTGTGAGAGAGACATTCATAAATTGTATTATTCATAAGTTATCATATACAATATTACTATATATTGTCATATTTATAATTAGTGATTTGAATATTCCCGCGATTGACCGCTGTTGACCCCACTACTTTCATGTTATGTTCACACTGTTACCAAGGTCGTGTCCTTGCCGTCACTCTCTACAGTGTTGATCGTATTCATTCAATGAAATGAGGATATTTCTATGCGTCATAAAATAGTATGTGAACAAACGAATAAACGAACAAATACATATAATAATATACAAACTTTATCTGCTCGTGTAATACTCTCGTATCGGTTAACACTCATGTGTGTTGCGTTCTTAATCCTTCTTCCATTAAGGAGGATTTAGCTAAGCGGGGATTTGCTAAAGAATATTGTTAAGTGATGTGTAGTAGGATACGTATCGGTTATCTAGCTACTTACTACCACTTACTAGCCCCATCCTACACCACTTACTAGCCCCATCATACACCAATTGCTAGCCCCATCCTACACCACTTACTAGCCCCATCCTACACCACTTACTAGCCCCATCTTACACCACTTACTAGCCCCATCATACACCAATTGCTAGCCCCATCCTACACCACTTACTAGCCCCATCCTACACCACTTACTAGCCCCATCATACACCAATTACTAGCCCCATCCTACACCACTTACTAGCCCCATCATACACCACTTACTAGCCCCATCCTACACCACTTACTAGCCCCATCATACACCACTTACTAGCCCCATCCTACACCTAACCACTTACTAGCCCCATCCTACAACACTTACTAGCCCCATCCTACACCACTTACTAGCCCCATCCTACACCACTTACTAGCCCCATCCTACACCACTTACTAGCCCCATCCTACACCACTTACTAGCCCCATCCTACAACACTTACTAGCCCCATCCTACACCACTTACTAGCCCCATCCTACACCACTTACTAGCCCCATCCTACACCACTTACTAGCCCCATCCTACACCACTTACTAGCCCCATCCTACACCACTTACTAGCCCCATCCTACACCACTTACTAGCCCCATCATACACCACTTACTAGCCCCATCCTACACCACTTAATAGCCCCATCCTACACCACTTACTAGCCCCATCCTACACCACTTACTAGCCCCATCCTACACTACTTACAAGCCCCATCCTACACCACTTACTAGCCCCATCCTACACCACTTACTAGCCCCATCTTACACCACTTACTAGCCCCATCATACACCACTTACTAGCCCCATCATACACCACTTACTAGCCCCATCATACACCACTTACTAGCCCCATCCTACACCACTTACTAGCCCCATCATACACCACTTACTAGCCCCATCCTACACCTAACCACTTACTAGCCCCATCCTACAACACTTACTAGCCCCATCCTACACCACTTACTAGCCCCATCCTACACCACTTACTAGCCCCATCCTACACCACTTACAAGCCCCATCCTACACCACTTACTAGCCCCATCCTACACCACTTACTAGCCCCATCTTACACCACTTACTAGCCCCATCATACACCACTTGCTAGCCCCATCCTACACCACTTACTAGCCCCATCCTACACCTAACCACTTACTAGCCCCATCCTACAACACTTACTAGCCCCATCCTACACCACTTACTAGCCCCATCCTACACCACTTACTAGCCCCATCCTACACCACTTACTAGCCCCATCCTACACCACTTACTAGCCCCATCATACACCACTTACTAGCCCCATCCTACACCACTTACTAGCCCCATCATACACCACTTACTAGCCCCATCCTACACCACTTAATAGCCCCATCCTACACCACTTACTAGCCCCATCCTACACCACTTACTAGCCCCATCCTACACTACTTACAAGCCCCATCCTACACCACTTACTAGCCCCATCCTACACCACTTACTAGCCCCATCTTACACCACTTACTAGCCCCATCATACACCACTTACTAGCCCCATCATACACCACTTACTAGCCCCATCATACACCACTTACTAGCCCCATCATACACCACTTACTAGCCCCATCCTACACCTAACCACTTACTAGCCCCATCCTACAACACTTACTAGCCCCATCCTACACCACTTACTAGCCCCATCCTACACCACTTACTAGCCCCATCCTACACCACTTACTAGCCCCATCCTACACCACTTACTAGCCCCATCATACACCACTTACTAGCCCCATCCTACACCACTTACTAGCCCCATCATACACCACTTACTAGCCCCATCCTACACCACTTAATAGCCCCATCCTACACCACTTACTAGCCCCATCCTACACCACTTACTAGCCCCATCCTACACTACTTACAAGCCCCATCCTACACCACTTACTAGCCCCATCCTACACTACTTACAAGCCCCATACGATATATAGTAATGCATCCCATATATGGGTATTCGCATCGATTATAAAGAACTCCGAGGAATACTAAATACGATCTTACTATCTTCCATATCACTACTGATCAACGGTTCACTTATTTTAAATATTTGTAGATATTGAATAATTTGTGTACGATTTCGGTTCGATATTTAATATCAACCATTTCTTCTCCAATATTAATTATGTTTGTAAATATATGTTCGTGTTTTGGATCCAGCATGCCAACAATCTGCTTATGAATCACTATTATTCGATGATGTCATCCAAAAGGAACCGATATCAGTGTTACATCATTAATCAGTCTCCTTCATCAATGATGAGTCATCATCCTCTTTCCTCATCACTTATTCTCACATACCCTCTTTATAATAACAATAATATTTATTTATTGAAATAACAAATATATATATTGAATACAATACAAATAGCTGATACAAGTAAACCCCTCGAGAAGTCATAGACTTGTACATGTTATAAATAACTGCGAGGGACAATAAAATACAAATAGTAAAATTTTTTTCTTGTGTTTTGATTTATCGTTTATTAAGTTCTTGATAAACACAAGAGAACAATTATAACTGCCTGGAGTCGAACCCGGGACCACTGGCTTACTAGATATTGGTTGTCCCACTGAGCCATAGACCCCCCTCTTCATATCCCGACTACTTATTTAATTATACAGTTACCCAAATATAAGTCTTATTGCTATATTTATCATATTAGTCATCAACTTATTAAATTCCCGACAATAATGTCTGGCCACATCCTATATATATGTATCTTCTACTCTTATCAATACTATCTTTATACATTATATATATATATATATATATATATATATATATAATAAACTAATTCAAAGAACGATCGATAATAAGTGAATATTTAGGTGCTAAATACATACACAATGATATCTATAATGCTACGTCCAACGCATAATTCATCTATATATATAAATATACATATTTCTGTGTGCATAATAAATAATTGAAATAAATACTCGCATAAAAACAACATGGATATATACAAATTAGCAAAAATAGTCACTCGATCATATGCACGTGTATAAATAATATATATATATATATATATATATATATATATATTTCTATAGAAATGCATCATATATAATATACACGGACATATACTATACCATATTCACACGTGATACATACATTCTACACTATCTCTCTCCGTCCACGTGTGTTCTAAACGGATATATAATACGGCGGTACTGGATCGGTAACTCTACACACACTGACCACGAGACCCGGGTAATTACGCAGGCCACGGCCACTACGACCACACCGGTCACTACGGCCACTATACAGAGAGAGAGAGAGATAGTAACTTGGTTACGTCACGTGATGTGTACGCGCTCGTGTGTGCGTGTGTGCGCGTGTGTGCGCGTGTGTGATGTGCGCGAGTGTGTGATTACGTACATTCCTCGTATGCACTGTGTGTGTGCGTATGTTCTATGTAGATATCGGTCAGTTGTAATGCTGAGATCAGCTACTTATTATATATATATACGTATGTGTGTTTATAATAGTATGCATGTATTCATATATATATATATATATATATATATATATATATTTAGATGTGTATTTATATATGCTTACTATATGTATACTATAGTATATATTGATCTCAGTTAACCATTATACAATTATAAACGCGAAATGTACGTTTACAATCAGACAATGCGTGTATTGTAGATGAGCTAAACGCGCGTCACGAGGAAGTCACGTGAATAACGTGATATCGGTACCGGTGTATTATAAATAAATCATCGATATAAAGTAATCTTTATCTACATCGACGATGCGAATACCCAACACTAAATATATGTGAATATCTGTACTATATATATATATTGGGATATATGGCTACATGAAACAGGCAATAGATGGAAATCTAGTATATATAAATATCAACCCATAGGTATACCCCGTACGCATTCTAACTTACCTCGATTCCCCGCCAGGATATACGCCCCGCTGAAGCGCCAACGCCACGCCAGTCCACCCGTTTCACCCACCACCCCGCACGGGCCGGGCGACCACACCATACTTCCGGCCATCACGACCCGCAAGTTCTCCATCCCCGAGATCAAGATCGAGGTGCAGACTCCTTCCGACGACGAAACGCAGACCCAACCGCCACCCCTGTCACCGTCGTCGCCTTGCCCCCAACCCCCCGTATTCTCATTCTGCTCACCAACCCCTCTCTCCCCTCTCCCCACTTCCCGACAATACTTCCTCTCCACTTCCACGTCCGCTTCCTCGCTGTGCGATCAGTTCGCTTCGGTTCGGGCTCCCGTAGTGGGAGTGGATCGGTACAGTCCGTCGCCCGAGGTAAGCCTACTAGTGCCCGAGTGCGACGCTCCTATGGCTAAGACGGTCACCGGTAGGAGGCGCTCCTTCGCTATGACTAATAAGGGACTGCTCGTCAACGAAGGGGATGTTATTATCGGTAGCCTGGAGGACGACTGCTTGAAGGACGCTGTGTCGGCGGTTAGTGTCGTATAGGTTGTATAGGGGGCAGTACTAGTAGTAGTGCTGGTATAGGGGGCAGTACTAGTAGAAGTGCTATAGCATGACTAGTAATATAGGTAGTCTATGTAGAAGTACTTACTAATAGTATATATTATACACTGTACTTTTGACAGTACTATAGTACTATATTAGTAGTACTAGTATAGGGAAAATATATAGTAGTATGTGAAATTATAGGTGATAATAGTATTATTATAATAATAATTATTATTATTAGTATTAGTAGTAGTAGTAGTAGTAGTAGTAGTAGTAGCAGTAGTAGTAGTATTAGTAGTAGTAGTAGTAGTAGTAGTAGTAGTAGTAGTAGTAGTAGTAGTAGTATACTAATAATATAGTAAAAGTTGTTATGGTAGTAGCATTAATGATTGATTTACAAATAACACATATATAATCTATATTTCACAACAGATAAACTTAGAGTCCAGCCCCTCCCCACTTCACGTGGGATCAACAACATCCGCTTGTAGACAACGCCTCCTATCGGCAGAAAGTTCCGACACTAGCACCGAAGGTTTGCGTCGCTCGGTAATCATGCCTCGTTCGATAACAACATCAACAATAACAACACTAACAATATCAACAATAACAACAACAATAACAACAATGACAGCAAAGATTTTGCGAAGCAAAGATATAACACTCCCTATGCATGCAACGTAATTTAGTTATAGCCCCAACCGCTGCTAGCAGAAGTATCGAAATCACTGAAATAGATTTAGGTTCGGCTCTGTTTGCATACAACAATGTTTTCATTGCTCTATTAAATTACATGCAATATAAATTAGCTTTTACTCACTAAATATATACTTATAGCATATAAAACATACATATCATATTTGTTTGTTATATATTAGTAATGAACACTTAGTTTTCATCATATAAATATTAATTTAAAGCATATTATTTAACATTTTAAAAGTTTATAGTTAAATACGAATTTACATTATAAACAACGCATAGTTCCTAAAAGTAACCCGCTATAGGTGGCACCAGGGTATTTTGTATACAAATTCGAATTACACGATTTCGCGTAAGTGTTATATCTTTCCTTCGGAAAATCTTTGATGACAGCGTATTTAATGACAGTCCAGTATTGAGAGTAGATTTACAATTAACATAATTATTATGTTATGAGTGACGCATAGTAATTTAAGTTAGCATATATAAGATAGAATATATATATATATATATATACATATATATATATATATATAACTATATTGTATACTTGATTATAATATGTGTATATTGGTACAATATCATTACAATTTAACGATACACTAAGCTATGTTTTAAATAATAACATGATAACAATACATTATCATGAATAACGTATTAATATAATTATACTTAATAACGTATTATTATAATTAAGATGAAATTAACATAAATGTGAATATATTAATGTAATAACAAATATTGACATATTCAATATATTGTATACAGTTTATTTCATTATCCAGATAGTATGCACATATATAATATGATATATCATAATTTTGTATTACGATTTATTAAGTATCGATAATAGAATAAGGATATATATCCAAACCACTTTTATTATCACGGCTTCCAACTTAACTATCACCAACAATGGTTGTCAATAATGTCTACTAGCGACACCACACCACCACCACCACTACTATCAGTACCACCACCACCACCACCACTACCACCACCACCACTACTATCAGTACCACCACCACCACCACCACCACTACCACCACCACCACTACTATCAGTACCACCACCACCACCACCACCACTACCACCACCACCACTACTATCAGTACCACCACCACCACTACTATCAGTACCACCACCACCACCACCACCACTACCACCACCACCACTACTAGCAGTACCACCACCAACACCACCACTGCCACCACCACCACTGTGGTGCAACATGTCCAGCCTTCACGAGGCGCACCGTGTCCATCTCTCCCGTGGAGATGGCGAAGAGGACTCATCACGGCAAGGACCATCTCGAGCCCAAGGCTCGGAGGCTCCAACACCCCCAACAACCGCTGGCATTTTTTTGTCAGCCGAATCATCCCCCTCGCAACTGATTCGGATGTTACTCTTGAGAGCCGGGGACGTGGAACAGAACCCAGGACCAACCTGCAAAGCCTGCAATATAGCGATCGCTGCCGGCAAGCCATACCTCTCCTGCGGTTCCTGCGACGCAATATCGCACAAAGGGGAGAAGTGTAGCGGCCTGTCAAGGACGCGGCAAGCGCTCGGCATCTGGTTTTGCACGGGCTGCTCGATAGCCGACAACCAGGTCTCTCAACCTTCTCAGCCTTCCCTGCTAACCCCGCCACAGACGTCATCCATAACAGCGTCCTCAGTCCAGCCGACCTGCGACACATGCCATAAAGCTTTTCTCACCGGCAAGCCCTATTTATCCTGCTTTTCCTGCGACGCTCGGTCTCACAAAGGGGAGAAGTGCAGCGGCCTGTCGAGAACACGTCAAGCGCTCGGCATCTGGAAATGTAAGAGCTGCGCCCAAGATGAGACCCAGGCAGCATCGACGCTGAACCCCCCGTCACCCTCACCGCCGCCAGCCTCATCACCGGACTGTACCCTCAGACGCGGTAATCAGGTGACATTGGTAGGCCAAGTCGTCGGAGCTCCCCGACAAGTCTCTTCCTCCGCTGCTTCATCACATCGTTGTACGCATTGCGACAGGGTAGTCAGAGCAACACGTTTCCCAATTAAATGCGGAGGGTGCGATATGCTCTGCCACAAGAGCTGCACAGGATTAGTGAGATCAAGACAGCTTGTCTTTATAGACTCACACGCTTGGAGATGTGAAGGATGTAGTAAGAAGTCCAACTCTGCAGCAACGGACCCGGCCCTAAGGTTACTCGACGCATCGGTGAAACGGTCAGACTTCGGCTCCAGAAACAGCATAAGGATGCTCCAGTGGAATGCTAACGGCCTGAAAACAAAGATGGTGGAACTCGCGGACGCAGTCAAGAAACTGAAAATTGATATACTTCTAATACAGGAATCAAAACTCAGACCAAACGATAAGTCCCCCTCCCTCCCAGGTTACTCAGAAGTTAGAAAGGACAGAGGTACGGATAAAGGTGGAGGCCTTGTGACGTTTGTAAAAGACGACATCCCATTCATCACCGTCGATCACTCATCAGCTGCACCCGGCTCACTTCTCGAAAGCCTCACGGTCAAGTTGAAAACCAGCCCAAATAGTCATCTTTCTTTCACAAATGTGTACTGTCCTCCAACACGTGGCGACCGAAGAGGTCACGAATTTGAAACCACCGAATTACCATATGGAAAGGACGACTTAATCGGTGGGGATCTCAACACCCACTCAAATATGTGGGACCAGTGGCAGCCAGAGGACAGAATGGGCTTGGAGGTAGAAGCATGGCTCCTCGAGAAAGACTTCATGGTGGCGAACGATGGTTCGGCAACGAGAGTGAATGCGGGTACTGGTGGCAGCAGTGCTCCGGACGTCACGTTGTTCCATAGCAGTTTAAGCGAGAGAACGGAATGGTCAGTCAGTGAATGTTTGGGCTCAGATCATTTACCCATAATCTTAAGCATCGATTGTCAGGTTTCCACCCTCTCCCCCCCTCCTATTACCCAGTTAAGATGGAATTGGAAGAAGGCGAATTTCGACGGTTTCAGAGTATGTATTGAGTCATCCATACACACAAACCTCGAGATGGTCGAAAACATGACTCTGAATAAAAAGATGCATTTTCTGAACGACAGTATCATCAAAGCCGCAACCGAGCACATTGGTACGGTGAAAATCACCAAAAACTGCAAGGAGTGGATGTCAAGAGAGATACGGGAGGCGGTAAAAGATAGAAATCGTTTGAGAAGACAAGTGAGTACGAGAAGGACAGACTGGATTGAAGCATGCAGAGTAGTTCAAGCACTCATAAAGGAAAGCAAGGAGAAGAAATGGTTCGATTTCTTGTCGGACGTCTCCTCTTCCTCCGACCCCAACAAAATATGGGAGACCATAAGATCATTGAGCGGACGAAACGCAAACAGCCTCAAGAACGAATCCCTTATTGATGGTGATAAGTGCTACGTGACAAGCCGAGCGAAGGCTAATGCCTTCATGAAGAGATATGCTGAAATCAGTAGGCTAGACATCAACAAAGAAGACAGGCTGAAAAAGACGATACGCCACACACTGAACGCCCCGCGAGCAGATGAGCAGTGCTGTCAACCGTTCAGTACAGTGGAGTTATCCCAGGCAATCGAATCAATGAAAACCAAAGGGGCTCCGGGCAAAGATCAAATCGCTCCTCGCTTCTTAAAGGCTCTAGGTCCAAATGCAATAGACTTGTTGCTAAACATCATAAATGAATCCTGGAGTACGGGTATAAGCCCTTTCTCTTGGAGAGAGGCAATCATAGTCCCTCTTCTTAAGAAGGGTAAGCCGGCCAGTGACATAGACTCGTTTCGCCCTGTCTCCCTCACATCATGCGTCGCCAAGACTATGGAGATGATGGTGGCAAACAGAATTACATATCTGGCAGAAGTGAACGGTTGGTGGTCTAAGGACCAAGCAGGTTTCCGCTCCCAAAGATCATGCGAAGATCAAGTACTAAGACTTACACAATCAATCAGTAACGCTTTACAGTCAACCCCCCCATCAAGAAGTATCCTTGCACTGCTGGACTTTAGTAAAGCATACGATAAAGTGTGGAAGAACAGGCTATTTCAAATTATGCTGAACAAGGGCGTCCCAAGGGCTATGGTTAACTGGTGTCGAGGATTCCTGAGCGATAGACGAGCGATGGTCAGGATCGACGGCGTATTAGGAAAAAGCTTTAAGCTGCACCAAGGTGTGCCACAGGGAGCAGTACTATCACCTATACTATTCCTATTCTTCATTGATGGTATAAGTGATGTCATTCCGGAGGACGCCCAAATAAGCCTCTACGCAGATGATATTGCTGTATGGGGACAGAACAAGGACAAGGCTAGAGCCCAGGAAGTGGTACAAGAAGCGGTCTCCAGAATAGCCAATTGGTCCAAGTCCCATAAGCTTGTCCTGAACCCCTCGAAATGTGAGTCGACCTTATTCTCCACTTGTCCCAGCGAAGCGAACTGGACTCCGCTTATCCGTATCGAGGAGAACGTTCTAAAGGTGAACCCGACTCCAACATTTCTCGGTGTAACTCTGGACAGAACCCTAACGTTCAGGCAACACGTTACGCGGATAAAATCCAGAGTGATGAACCGAATTAGAATTCTGTCCACACTGGCATCCAAGGAATGGGGTTGTTCAAGGCCAAGCCTATATCGCATTTACCAAGCTACCATACATAGTGTCTTCCACTATTGTGGTCCAGCCTGGCAGCCATGGTTGGCAAAGAGCAATAGGACTATCCTGGAACGAGTTCAAAACAGGGCGCTCCGCGTGTTGACCGGGCAGCTAGCAGATACACCATTAGAATGCCTTCGTCTTGAGGCAGGGATATCATCTTTCGAGACTGCAATAAGGCGTAACTGTGCAGTGGCCTGGGAAAAGTCTGCAAGAGTCCCCTGGTCGAACCCAAGACGCCAGCTCTTCGAAGCCCCCGTCTTCCACAGATGGAAGCGGAAATCCTGGAGTGAGTCGGCAAAAAGAGAGTGTGACGATCTAGGCATCAGCGATTTCGAGAGAAAACCGTTTCCCGGTCCAGGCTCTCCACCGTGGCTATGTCTCAACAATTCTCGAGTTTCGATCCACACGGGATTAGCTAATAACTCGAAGAAGAATAGCAGCCATGTAACGCTACTGGAAGACGCCATATCATCAATCTCTATGCACGGCCCAACCAAGTTCACGATATACACGGACGGTGCAGCTGATGCGGGTATAAAGAATGGTGGAAGCGCGGCGATAATCACGACAGGCGGCCCGAGTAATCCAACCCTGATAAAAACGTTATCCTGTAAGGGTAGTCGTTGGACGTCCTCGTACGAGACAGAGGTCACGGCCCTGCTACTAGCAGCAAACTGGATAAAGCAAGAGGGAACAGAGGAAGACCACATCCTAATTTGCTCAGATAGCCAATCAGCCCTCTCGGCACTTGAAGGATCCGGCAAAGAAGACGACAGCGACATAGCCACCGTCCGCAAACGCCTAGCCTCAGTGAAACCTAGAATATCCATGCAATGGATACCCGGTCACTGTGGTATTATCGGAAACGAGTGGGCGGACAAAGCTGCAGGTGTCGCCGCTACTACGGTAACGAGTCTCCCGCCACTCTCTCCAGATACTCAGACGCCCCTGATCTCATACGCCGCAATGAAGGCCCTAATAATAAGGGAAATAAAGGACCCTCCCACATCGCACCAACGCACAAAAGAGGTATACGGCGACCGTTCTGGGATTACCAACAAAAACAAAAAAATCTATAAAAATCACGGTATCCCAGACGACAACCAGACTCTAAGCAGAAGCGACGCGGTCCTCATAGCGCAACTCCGGAGTGGCCACTGTCACAAGCTCGCAGCATACAGGAATGTTGTCGACCAGAACTCGTCCCCGTACTGCCCATACTGCAAGGACGAATTTGAGACGCTCGAACATTGGCTGAGAGAATGCCCGGCGACGGCCAGAAAACGTATACGCGGTTTTGGGGGTGCGGCGCCTCCCTTGTCCGTCTTGGTGGATGACCCCAAGATGGTCCTAGCGTTCTCTCATGGACTCACGTCCATGTGACGCATCGCCGCACTCAACAACAACAACAACCACCACCACTACTATCATCACCGTACACTGTACGACGTACAGTCATAATGAATTAACGCTACGATATGAAGATAATGTCCGTGCTATAGCAAGAAGTCGCTGTACACGTTATACAGATAGGCGTGCCTTATGTTACTAATATAGCCTACCCAATTCTATTGCTATATATATATAGAAGTCATAGTAGATTATATTAATATGTCTAATGAAGAATGAACATACATACACAAATATCACACATACGTACACGCAAATACACAAATACACATATCATGATACGAGTGAATATATAGTATTATATAATATCATGTATGTTAGAAACGTTCAGTAATAACATAATCAGTGCTTGCTAGGCATTACATGATTATATAATATGATCACACTATATGATTATTATATATTACACATCAATATATATATATATATATATATATATGAATTAATATAATTGCAGATATAACCTTACAAAATGTGCGCGTATCCATAACACCTACTTACAGTGGTAGTACAGTTTACTAAGTACACTGATTAACGGCTATACAACCTATACAGTAGGGATTACCAATCAATAAGACTAATATAAATATGTGTATAAATAGTGTTGATAATAATGTCATTTCTAAAATATAATATTATACAAATGTTTACAAATAATCTGGATGGTTATGGATGGATACGTATTTCATAGTTGTATTTAGCACCCATTATATACATACTTATAATCATACACACATACACAATTACACATACATAATTATAAACATACACCCATACACAAATATATATACACACACATACACACCAGATATACACACATGTAATCAACCCTACATCCAGGAGCTGCCACCTACTCCGCCCTCATGCTGGGTGGTCCTTCCGTTGGCAAGACCGCCTTAACCCAACAGTTCTTGACCAGCGAATACCAGGCAGCGCAGAATACCAGCTTCGGTTAGAATACCCATAAGTAAACTGCCCGAGTGGCTCAGTTGGCTAAGGCGTCGGACACACAAGCAGTAGGACGCGAGTTCGAGCCTCGTACGCCGTACGGACTAATAAAATAGATCTTGGAACTATTTTGAAGTGAACTGAGATCACGATATTATATAATCGTGTATACAATATTATGATCGAATTTCGTTAAACCTTAACGTGATAGCGGTTACGAATGGATACATTAAGGCCATATATGGTTATATATTACCTTATAAGGTAATACAAACTTCATTTAAATACCTGTATGGGATGAAATGACTCCACCTCCAGCAGGACTTGTTCACACGGTAAACTAAATCATCACATACGTGATTCTGTCGTCGCAGACTAGAAGCTACGACCTCGTTTTCGTTACGACGAAATTACGATGAAATGTAATACGATTTATCGTCTTTGATACTTGACCTCTGAACCCGCCCTTACACTCGCATACGGGACAAGTGGATATATTATATTCTATTCGGTATATAATTCATACACATTATATTTTCTTATTTTAAATCATAATTTTATGTCGAATCAATTTGAAAATTGCAATAATATTAATCAGTCAACATTCTTATAATTAAGTCATGACTTATATTTGCATCTTATTGCTATATCTACTATTACTATTGTGTATTATCTAGAAGTTAACGCATCGATTATAATGATATGGTAATGCATATAAGCATGTATAGAATACATTTGATAAGAAAGATATAACACTCCATTATATTCACAATGTAGTTAATATTAACCCCTGCCGCTGCTAACACTAGTATTGAAACCACTGAAATAGATTTAAGTTTGACGTATATTTTATGAAACAATAATTTGTATTGTTCTATTAAATTACGTGCAATTAAATTTAGATTTTACTCGCCACATAGATATGTATTGCATTTAAAAATATCATATTGCCTGGTTTAATTAGTAATGGATATTCAGTTTATTATCATATAAATACACTTTTAAAAGTGTACAGTTTTATACCAATAACTATATTATAAATAACACGTTTTTGCGAAATAACAACTTATGTAGGTGGTGTTAATATGTTATGTAGAATATCGAAATACACAATTTGGCGTTCAATGTTTATTTCCATGGAATTTTGTTACCTATATAGTATACTTTATATATCAGTATCAACAAAGTATTACAAAATTAACTATAATATTAATAAAGATTTATATAAAATTAGAAATTGTACAAGTAATTGCTAATAGTTGCAAATTAGGATATTCGCCATAATTTAAGAAGTAGGAATGTCGTAATTATAATTACGTATACGATATTCTTAAGAATTCTTAAATAATTTTCCAAATAAATGAAGAGAACTATTCCGAGAAGAGATAGTATATATATAGTAAAATATATAGTAAAATAAAATGTAAACATTTATTCTGTAGCTATATATCGCTATAGATACAGGCGAGTGCGTATACGGTGGACATTTTAATTTTAATTATTCATTGGAAATTTCGGTAGAATTGTTTTTTAATTCTTATTAGTAACGCGTTCTTTTACATGTCTCGAATATTAGTTGTATTTAAGCTATAATATATAATATATATATATATATATATATATATTTATATATATATATATATATATATATATATATTTATATATTATTATTATCAGATTTAGGTTTTTACACCAAGATAATTATATATATATATATATATATATATATATATATATATATATATATATATATATATATACATATAGTATTTATAACAAACTATAGTTTTATCCAATGACATTTATATGGTCATTATTCATACATATCAAATATACATCTGAAATGTTGAGCCATAGCTGAGTATACTTATAGTATCAATACTAATGATTAGGAGATATTAAACCTGATATATTATAACTATATCCTAAATAGAATAGAATAATCATTTATATAGTGAGGTATATTTTATTTTTGTATGTGTTTATATTTTCATTTATATATATATAGTTCGCTCTCTATTTATATATATATATATATATATATATATATATTTATAGTTCGCCTAGTACGGGACATGTATCATATTGCTATATTACCGAGTTAACTTTGACCTATACTTGACCTATACTTGACCTATCCATATTATCACTCGTACATTTAAATTTATATTTATTGCATTATAAAAGCACTTAATAATAGTTTACGTCAATAATTAATAAACCATTAACATTTTATTTTTCTCCAATATTATTAATTCTAAAATGAAAATAAATGATATATTATGATACTTACTATAGTAGGTTTAAATAATAAGTATTTACAATTAAATTAAATTATATATATGTTTAGAAATTACTAAATTTGAGTATTAATGAATTCTGAATTCAACTATAAATTATAATTTATTGTATTCACAGTTAATATTATTCAATATAGCGAATTAATATAAACATTAAAATTATAAATACCTCGTGAAAATTCAATGAATTTTTAATTCATAATAAATACATTATTACACCACATATTTTATAATTAAATTTCTAAATAAATAAATATTAAAAATATAATTAATTATAATGTTTAACATACATATCCTATCGCCAAAATGACAATAAATATATAGCCCTATATGGTAATACACATATAATTCTAATTATTTAAATATAATTGTTGCTTTCTAATATATTAAATATAAATTTAAAATATGGTAGCGATATTAGAGTTGGTTCAAAGTTCAATCGGAAACTTAAATGAAACATGTACTTCTCCATTAAGAAATATACTCCGTGGGGTGTTATCAATTATTAGCATACTTGGTTATCTGAATATTATTAATGTTTCATTGTGTACCCAGTAAGTAAAGTAATCATAGTTCGTAATCAGATCACAATCCAGCAAGTAATCAGATGACTATCATGGAGCTATATATTGATTACAATCACAGATTACAATTCGATTACAATCATTGATATTCATTCGATTACGAACATTGATTTACATGTATGGTCAGTCAACCATCATTGATTAAATATCATTGATTTACTCAGTTAAAGTTGACGATCAATGATTACCAAAAGATCGTAAATCAATGTTAGTGATAACTGATCAACAGTTAACTATAATTGATTACAATCGCATTAATATCAATGATTTAGAAGTTTAGTTGGTAATCAAAGCATAGTTGATTATCAATGATAATAATATGATTGTAATCATATTATGATCAGTTAAGCATATATCATGACAATAATCAAACTATAATCTAACCACTAACACTGATTACTTTACTTACTGGGTATCTATATTAATTCGCACATATATTTATGTTTCTAAGACATTTATATATAGAAATTAGTTCAATAATTTATTGTAAATATTATTATATAAAATTATTTTAAAAAATGTACTTAACAAACATATATTTATATATAATATACTTGTCAAATAATATATTTATTCTATATTAATAAAATAGTAATACAATATAAATGAACTAGTGTACCCTCAACGTGCATCGAATAAACGTGGCGCACGTGGGTGTACCGGATATGCTATTAGTTAGTTAATATCGGCGACGCAAACAATGCGCGTATAGGTGTTATCACCGACACCTCTCTCTCTCTCTCTCTCGGAAACTCTCGCGCTCTATCGCAGGTTCTCGTAGGCTCTCGTAGGCTCTCGAAGGCTAACGAGACGTAATTACGGTTAACCGTTAACAACTCTACAGCAGTCGCGTCCGAGTGACCGTGATACACACGTGATATTAGTACGGTACCGAAAGTGGTCGCTAGGTTCTCGACGAGGCGGTCACGTGATAATACGCATCTAATGAATCACATAACCATGCCATCTAATGAGAGAGCGCGACAATAGTTATTTATATACGGCGAGAGTTGGCGTTAAATAACGAGAGAGAGTGCGAGATGGGGAAGCTGAGGTATTCCGGAGATGGAGGTGGGTATTACAATAGATGCGTGGAAGAGGAAGATAAGGAGTCGCCATTTTATCAAGTACCGTCCTAGCTGAGTCACGCGATTCATCCGTTGCTATGGAAACCGTATTAACAACATCTCGCGCACAATTACTACGCCTATTTATAGAGATACCGACACAACTATTGTCACACTATTGTTGATTATTACACTATCTAAGAAAATATCGTATCTTAAGATTTGTACATAAGAATTACTTAAGAATTTTCATATTTATATTTGATTATGTTAATGAAACCTATACGTTTCGTTTGTAACTTTTATATATTTTATAAAAGAAATTTATTTTACTTAATACATGTTATATAATATACAAGTACAACGTTTACCTTACACACACACACACACACACACACACACACATACACACACACATTGTACTGGTTACAGTTATGTAGGTTATTTAATCGTGTATCCGATATACAACCTGGTAATACGCTTTGCATGTCACGACTTATAATTCAATTGCGTAAACGATGTTTTTCGATGCTGTCACGCATGCATTCTTGTAACATTACGTCATAAATTGTGTACACGTGCACTATATAGTACACGTATGTCTACTATCTGTAACATATTGTGTACACTAATTTACACAATATGTTACAGATAGTAGACAATTGGCCCAATTAAAAGACCGTTTTTAATACATGATAATCCAGGCGCGTATTCATAATTATATACCTATATAATACATCTACACTTATATATTTACAAACGTAATACTACCATTATATGCATTTTAATACTATAGTATTATATATATATATATATATATATCAATGATTTGCTCTGCGCCCATCGTCATGCATATTTTTTTCATTTTGTTATTCGTAATTCATTAAATAACAATATTCTACTTCCATGAATTGCAACACAATATTAAACACTCATCTGCACACACACGTGTGCATATATATATATATATATATATATATATATATTTGACAATATAATTACCTTCGTTACATTTGTATAACTAAATGCTTACCCTTTCGTTATATACGTATATTTTCTTTATATAGATATATGGCTAAAGCTTACCTGCTATCATTTGTTTATCTATTTAAAAGTATAACATATTAAGCTATTCTCGATATTAGCTTAACTCATTACCCCATATAGTCGGTACTATTGTAGTTTTTCTTAGCACCAAGGCGTTTGTCGGCATGTATAAACCAAGGCGTTTTTTTATTAATTATAAACCCAATGTTAATTTTTGTACTATGTCGTTTTGGGTATCAATTTATATTTATTATTTCTTCATTATCTTTGTTTATTTATTTATTTTTTGTTTTCCTAATAAACTATATATTATTATTATTATAACCTATAGGTAAACCTATACCCTATAGGATGATATGATGAAAACCGCACATATAATGAATATATATATAACACTGCTAAACTTTATAATTTCATGTTGTCTGACTTAGAATAAATGTACTCGTCATGCACCACTGCCCCCATTAGTTCACTATCGAATAGCGCGCTATAGCATAGTATAGTAACTATATATTGTAAATAGTATATACTGAGTATGTATATAGTAGTATTCCGGTTGACAATAACTATATATTACTATTCGTGTATCTTTCCGACTATTTTCCCAATCGAGAGGACGATGTATCAATAGTATTGATATATTACATTCCATTCACAATAACCTCCCTAAAAAACATACCCCTTATATATACCATTAACAAGTACATTCCATCGAGTCCTCTTTATTTACTAACGCACTCTACTTACCCCTCATTCACCTATATCGCATACACTTATAGTTATAACTATAACCATACTATAACAAGCTATAGATTACTATATTATGGTTATACTATATCATAACACTATTCCGCCATTTAACTGCCCTCCACTAACGACATTTACCAAACATAAATACCCGTCAATAAAACTACGGATATATTACCTCTTTTCTTAAAATTCTCTCCACCCATATCATACTGACCCGTCCCATTCTATACGAAAGTAATAAGTATACCTATAACATATATATACACATACTAACTATCTGGTTAGCTAGGCTAAGGATGCATTGGTAGTATACTATAGTACTATAGTACTATATTACGCGGGTTAATATCCTGTTCAGACCATTACAATATGTCTTAACATATTATTAAAAGTGATATTATATAAGGATGTATACGAATAACCTGTTATTGGTGAATCTATGGGTGCCTTATGTACAGTTTGAAGGAACTTTAGATCCAGTTGGTTATAAGTGAATGAATTATCTATAGATACACATATAGATACACCTATAGGCGTTACGTTATAAGGAGTATATGGAGTTCATAAGGTTATAAGGACTCATCCGAAATAAAACAATAACAACAACAATACATATATATAATGTTTATGTAATGTAAATCAAGATTTGCGCGTAAGTTCTTAAGCGATGTGTTATTGAAGCGTTGAGAGTAAATAGAAGATTTGCGCGTAAGTTCTTAAGCGATGTGTTATTGAAGCGTTGAGAGTAAATAGCACTTTAACACTAATGGCCGCCGCCGCGGATGTTGATTCTCCTTGACCCTTATTACTGTCATCGGCACACCGGCCTGCTCTCTGATTGGTGCAGAGCCTCCACTCTAAAGATCGCCGCGAATTATAGCAACGAAGACGGACACATGTCCTTCGCGCTTCCTATTATGAATATGCATAAGTATTCGCGCGCGAGTAGAAATAATAGCATATCGTATATGATGTAATGCTTTATTATTTCATTTGGTTTATATTTATATATATATATAAGATAAGATAAGATACATAAATTAGATTACATCTAGAGGATTTTACACAGTAAAAATTAAGAATATCTCTATATTCAACTTACATCAATAACTTAAGTTGTTGATATAAGTTGAACATAATTTTATATGTAAAATAAATATTAGTATATTAGCGTAGTATTGTAGCAAAATATTAACTTATATATTATATAATTTCATTTAAGTTAGATTTAAAACTTAAATTCAATAAAAAAATCATTTTAATATTGAATAAAATATTTAATCAATATGCAATTACAATATATTCAATATTGGGCAATTAGTTCAACATGATTTCCATTTATATTATCAATATAATTATGATTACAATTGTAGTTCATGAGTCACCTGAATTATATTATGATAATGTAGCAAAATACATAGGATTACATACATGATTTTAGTTTTTAAAATATATTTTATTTATTAAAAACAGTATGTTTAATTAAATATTAATTTAAAATAATAATTATTAATTGATTTGCATACATAAAAAATAAATCAATATTTCAAAATAATTAAAAGGTATAATATTTTATTTTTTCTATAATAAAACAATTATATAAACTTAATAATAATACTTAAGTCGTGTAAAATGCCATATGTTTTGAAGATGGTTTTCCACAGTAGAAATAATAATACCTTTTAGAGGGTTTTCCACAGTAGAAATTAAGAATACCATTTATATGGTACCATATAAATGGTATATAAATACCATATAAATGTCGAAAACGTTTTCGGCAGTAGAAATTAAGAATACCATTTAGAGGGTTTTCTACAGTAGAAATTAAGAATACCATTTAGAGGGTTTTCCACAGTAGAAATTAAGAATACCATTTATATGGTTTTCTGCAGTAGAAATTAAGAATACCATTTAGAGGGTTTTCCACAGTAGAAATTAAGAATACCATTTATATGGGTTTCTGCAATAGAAATTAAGAATATCATTTATATGGTTTCCTGCAGTAGAAATTTAGAATACCATGTTGAAGGTTTTCCACAGTATATATGTAGAATACCATTTAGATGGTTTTCCACAGTAGAAATTAGAATACCATTTATATGGTTTTCCACCGTAGAAATTTAGAATACCATTTAGAGGGTTTTAAATAAATATTTTTTTAAAATACCATTTAGATGGTTTTCTGCAGTAAATATCAGTCTAGAAAACCATTATTTTTAACAGTGTACTATACATATTATAATATAGTATACTGTATACTCTATATAGTATACTAGAAATGTTTTTAAAATAAAATAAATATACTTAGTACACACGTGCGACGCTCATTGTACGTTAAGGGTAGTCATTTTTCAGGTACACCAATACAACAACGTGGATATACACATACATGCACATACTATATCAAATATTTTTTTAGAATGTACGTGTATACACATTATATGAGTATTTAATACATTCGACGTGAGAACAACAATAGAAAATATGCTATATTATTTCGAAACGCTTTGGAAGCAACGTTATATTACTATTATAAAACAGAAAACCAAACGGAAAATAAATAGCATTATTCTGATACATATTCGTATTATAATTATTATATACTATATACTAAATACGTACAGTATTTACATGTACTAGATGCATTTATATATGCAGCTCCGGCTATCGTGTTATGGCACACAGAAAAACTGTTAAAACCGTGGATGCCTTAATATGAGAGCGGCTTCGAAAGGGCATTAGATCCATATAGGGTTATAAGTGAAAACTTCATCTAAGTTCCCGGATGGGATGAAAGGACTCTACGAAATACAAAATAACAATTTAAAATGTCACCTACGTTATAATACATGATACATCATACACAATAGTACTCTAGTAATAGTGTACTATTTGGAATTCTATTGGGATGAATTACGCCGTTAATTTAATTTTAAAATTGATTAATTTTAAATTGTAATACACTTATGTCTGAACACGAGAAATAAAAGAAATTCTTAAACTCAAGTTGCACTTATGTAAACATGTATAATGTGACCAATATTCAATAATTATGCTTATTTAGAAATCAAATTAAACGCTTTATTAACTCTTGTTATATCCTACTAATTTATTTGTGTATTATAATGTTATATGTTTTATTTGTAATTAGGATTTACATATTACTGTTATTCAGTACTGTACTGTAATTCATGTTCAGTTAATATTGTTTTATAATATATACTAATAATAGTATAAATAATAACCACATTAATATTATTATTATTATTATTATATAATAAATAACGGACATTTATACAATATTTGATATATTTTATGAATAAGTTAGCTTTACTTATAATCTATAATAATATGGTACGTATAATATAAACTTTACTTTAATCAATTATTATAATTAGTGATGTAAATGATGCCGAGCCGAGAATTTTTGTTATTGATGCCGAGCCGAGACTTTAATTTTTGGAGAACACAACATTATCGGCGGCCAACTAGCGGTATTCAGTAAATAGTGATGTAAATGATGTCGAGCTTTTGAATGCCGAGCCGAGATTTCTTGTTATTGATGCCGAGCCGATACTTTCATTTTCGGATAAAAACGAGCCCGAGTTGAGTTGAGTAAAAATAACTGCACTTATGGGCCGACATTCTTTTTTGAAGGTAAATAGTAATCCTGATTTGTATATATTTCACATTTAGGAAAATCTAGGCCTACATCAATTTAAAAAAATTATCGGCGGTCAACTTCGGTATTCAGTGAATAGTAATGTAAATGTCTTCTAGTTATGTAAATGATACCGAACTTTACAATGCCGAGCCGATACCTTTGGTTACTTATGCCGAGCCGAGACTTTCGTTTCGGAAAAAAATGAGCCCGAGCTGATCCGAGACTATAACCAAACGAGTCCGAGCCGAGCTGAGACTTTAGGTAACTGAGACTGAGACTACATCAATGATTTATATCTCAGCATGATTTACTGCATCACTAGTGTGTATATACATTAATATTATAAGAATACTGTTTCTATAGTATTGTTTATTGTATTCTTGAAGACATTTGTTCATTGAATTCAGTGAATTTACTTTTAACAATTCACGAAAAGCAGTAATAAGAAAACTATTACCATTACACAATGATATCATTATCATTCGAGTGAAACTACCATGATTACATAATCGTTGTTGTCGACTCATCGGCGCTAGACCGCCCACTATCTTTATATTGTTATGGTCACGCGGTTGATACCGGAAGTAGTGGATACTAGTGATGTAAATGATGCTCAAATCTAAAGCATGATGCAGTCTCAGTCTCAGTTACCTAAAGTCTCAATTCGGCTTGGGCTCGTTTTGTTAGAGTCTCGGATCGGCTCGGGCTCGTTTTTTTTCCGAAAATGAAAGTCTCGGCTCGGCATCAAAAACCAATAGTCTCGGCACGGCATCAAAAGCTCGGCATCATTTACATCACTAGTAGATACCATGACGTCGCGAGCATATTAAGTGTTGAAAGTGTTTCAATTGTTTAGATTTCAACCGCACCGATTTACGTTGTCGTCCAATGATACTTTTAACTTATTTCGCTCCAAACCAATATCCATTAACACTATATACAGAGTACACTTAAATGCACAAACATAAACACACATTATATATATATATATATATATATATATATATATGTATATATATATATATACATATGAATAATAATAATAATAATAATAATTGTGAACACAAATAATCACGAACACTTATACACGGCGGCGATGGAGGCATGTAAATATCGTTACGAATTACGTAAATCACGTGACGACGGTGAGGTAATCACATCACGTGACTCACTCTCCGGGTGACGTCACCGCCACCGCCGCTACACCGCCGGTAATCGCATTACGTAACTACTCGATTATATCATAACGCGGTATTGCGTCATCCATTGTGTGTGCGTGTGTGTGTGGGAGTGTGTGTAGGAGTGGGGGTGGTTTGGGTTTTTGTTAGGGTGCGTATAATATGCAGTGTAAATATCATCATATATAAATACGCACATACATACACACACGTATATATATAATCTATAGCAGGGCCCTGCTATACCCGGGTTATTAAACTTTTTTGTTATGACCCATTTCATGAAATAAAATATTACTATTACTCACAATTATTTTGAAAATAAAAAAAAGATTTGTTTAAAATATTTATTAATGTGATTTGTGAATTTGTTTCTTAGATATTAAATCTGAAATATTCGGCAAAGTCTTGCTTAAACGCATCTCATATCTCTTTCTGCTTCAAGTTTATTTCTAGTTTTTGATTTTATATTCAATAATGTAAAAAATCCTTTTTCACATAAATACGTTGATGAAAATGTCAAAAGTACTCGCAATGAAAATAGGCCTATTTTTGGATATTGTGATGATATAGTTGCCCAGAAATCAGATATGTTGTATTCTTATTTGAATAAATATTTCATGGATGTATTATTTACTAAACTAAGAAATTTGTTTTCCATTTCCTCAGGAATATCATCCACAATTATAATAAACGGTTTTTTGCTAGTCTCATTTGTATGCTTTCTGTATGTATTTCAGGGAAGTAACTTTCAAATTCACGGTATAAAGATTTGAGATGAGATACAATTTCATTATTGAGATTCTCCGATATATTACTATCATGAATAATTTGTGCTAATCTTGGAAAACATGATATCTTTCTATTTACTATTTTCCTGATCCATAGTTTTAGTTTATCCATACATTTGTTATGCAATCTCTATGTATTAGTATGGTTGTATCTGGACCTTGAATTTGAAGATTAAGAAGATTCAACTCTTCGAATATATCTGCAAGGTAAGCTACGTTTTCTTTAAAATTATCGGTAATCCTGTTTAATAAATGTTCTGCATTTTTACCTTGAGATTTCAAATATATTTTCAATTCATCCATGTTCTCAAATACACGTGCTATAACATTACCTTTCGACAACCAACTGACAGCCGTATAATAAAAAAGGTCCTTTTGAGTAGAATTCAACTCTTGACATAAAAGCCGAAAAACACATGTGAAATATTGTGAAATATTTTAAATAATTTGTAAAACCGATTTCAAATTAATAGGAAGAGTTTTCGACGCTAAAACTTCTCGATGAATCATTAAATGTATAGTTTTGATATATGTATTCTTTTTTTTTTTACAAAAGTAGCAAATCATGATTTTGATCCTAGCATTGCTGGAGCTCCATCTGTGCATATACCAGTTAATGTTGACCAAGATAGTTCTTAATTTTCAAAAAATTCTGAAAATATGTTCATTACATCAATAGCCTTTGTCGTAGTTGTAAAAGGCTTACAAAATAGAAAATTCTTCTTCAACTTTGCTATCGCGAATATATCGTAACTAATATATATATATATATATATATATATATATATATATATATATATATATATATATGTAGGTATATATGTACTAATGCTAATTTAGAGGAGTAGAGGAAATCACTGAATTGAAAGAGCAATTTATAATTGCTACTAGTTTTTGCTCGCAGAGAAATGTACCTCGTCGAATAGCTGACTTGATCATACACGTATTTTTATTAAATATTGAGAATGTAATTTATCCTCTATAATAATAATAATAATTGAGATTTATTATTATACGGAATTTTCGGAGAAATCTTCTTTTTTTAAATTTAATAATATTAATAAAAACCCCCATGACCCCTTGAAAAAACCCCATGACTTTTTTTTGGTCATGAAATATAATTTAAGAACCCCTGGTCTATAGGCTATTGATATATTAACAAATGAATATTATTTAGTATAAAAGAATTGTAATATTAACGCTCGGATTAGAAAAAAATAATGAATTGTTCTACCTTTAGTATACTCAAATGACAGCGCATATATGATAGTGATTAGGTATACCATCGTGTATATATTTTAATTATTAATATTTATAGATAATTAGGAAGAATTTGTATACTTCAATTATTATTAGTTATATGTAGTTTAAATTTGAAGCGATTCGTATGTGTATTTAGTGAAATATCATCGATTTTGTTATCACGTGACAATCGGGGACGATTTTTGGGATGGGGACGATTTATTATATGTCACCGGCGAAACATATGATATTTGAAATAAAAATATTTTTTATTAAAAATTATACTATAATGTAAACTTCGGTAAATATATTATCTTTAAAATGATATATCGCTCGATACATACAAATAACTATGAGTAACATAAATATGTATTTAATATATAAAACCGTATACAAATAAAGATTAAAATGATAGTAAAATATGTATAATTATTTAAAATCTGATATTAATGTTCTTTTTTTAAACTTAATTTTGAATCTCTAAAGCTCACAAACTCTGATATATATTCTGATACACAATATTTCTTACATATATATTTAGATACGAAACCAAGAGTACTATACGACATATTTGAGATATCGGATTTTCTTAGATATAATATTTATTTATTGAAATCACAAATATATATATTGAATACAATACAAATAGCGGATACAAATTGACACTTCAAGAAGTAATAGACTTGTACATGTTATAAATAACTTTGAGAGGCCCCCGGACATGCAATACAAATAGTAATATTTGTTTCTTATGTTTTGATTTATCGTTTATTAAATTCTTGATAAACACAAGATAAAAACAAGAACTGCCTGGATCGAACCCGTGACCTCTGGCTTACTAGCTTTTATAAAACCTATAGGTGTCCCGGGAGTTGCCACTGAGCCATCGACCCCAGACAAATATATATATATATATATATAGTCTGAGATTCCGTTAATCGACTGCAGTGAATCACAGCACCTATGTTATATAATGCATGTACTTTATCAACATCCGTTGTAAATATTATAATGTTAAAACTCGCTCACAATAAATAATAAAATCCTTTACGATATGAAATAATGCCTACAAATAAATTAATGGATCTAAACAATGTCCCGATTGCTTAATTACGTATTGTTTACTTTTAAGATTAAATTGAGTGAAATCTAACTATCGAGGACATGACATATGTGTCCGATATTTACCACAATAGTCATGTTTTATAAGTAGAATTATTTGAGTGTAAATATAAATATATATTTT
This sequence comes from Osedax fenrisi, assembly GCA_964019155.1. Classification (NCBI taxonomy): domain Eukaryota; kingdom Metazoa; phylum Annelida; class Polychaeta; order Sabellida; family Siboglinidae; genus Osedax; species Osedax fenrisi. The sequence goes on along the minus strand of OZ025244.1, from coordinate 14,902,350 downwards.
GTAGAGGTAAGTTATTTGTATTCGATATTTAATACATTGTACACAATAAGATATATATATATATATATATATATATATACATATATACATTAATTTGTTAATTAATATCTGTTATCCCATTCCATGTGCAATTCATTAAAATAAGTCAACCGTGAAATGAAAGTAACCAGTATAGTGTAAGTAGATAATAAGACAACTCGATTATTTATAGATCTTATTGATCTATTTATATAAGTCCTTATCTATGTAACGCCTACTAGGATCGATTAATATCCTAGTAAGGATCGATGATGTCATAGTAAGTGTGTCACTATAACTGATATTTATTAAAGTGCAAATCACACAAATGTATAGTTGTTTCTCTATATGAATAACTCGGTGGAGGGTATTTTGTAATACAACATTTAGAAATAGTTAGAAATAATGTAATAACATTCAAACTAAACTAAACCCGCCGACCTTTCAAGCACCTTGAAATATGACACGGAATCCATATATTTAGTTTAATACATAATTTTATATACAATTTTATTAATTAAATATATTAATAAATCATCATTTACAAATAATCAATATTATAATTTTATATTTTATTTTTATTTTGATCTTATTGAATAAGTAATATATGTATATTATAGTATAGTATCGGACATGGGGAATAGTATTTTAAATACAAGTTACTATATGTACATTAATAATATTTACATTTTAATCTTATATTTAACTATATAGTTATAAAAATATAACAACTTTTACCGATTATGAATTCAATATTATGGAATGATCGATATAGTATACCCTGTTTAGGGGTATCATACTACACATATTTATAACAATTATCATACAAAAGTAATAATAAATTAAACATGAACTATTTTATAAAAATATAATTCTATAGAATATATATATTTAAAAATTATAAATTTTAAATTATAATTTAAAAATGATAATACATTTGATTGATAGGTACATACAATATAATTCCTATTACTACTACCCTGAAAGAGGTAATATAGTAGCGTGAACGATATAAAGTATACCCATGTAGAGGCTGCATTTGTGGATACAGCTATACTTATTACTAGGTACATTTCAGAATAATTTTCCGGAAAGTATACTTTATATATTGAAGTAGAGTGTAGTTTAATTAGGAGTACTATAGTATACTATTATAAAGTATACTATATAATTATGGTTATACTCATTAATTATAATTTAAATATATTTTTATATTCTAAATTTAAATAACAACCACATTTTTATAATCGTGATTACTTATTTATCATCGTACAATTTAAATACTAATTTTATCATGTACTCTACTATAACTATAATCTATTAAACATAATCATGCATATTCGAGTATATATATATATTTATCAACATCATATGCATTATTAGTGTGTATCTATAATTGAATTGATAATAGAAAATTTTAATTATTATTATGTTACTTATTATAACCTTAATATTATAAAATATTATGTCAATTATTACTTGAATACCACATTAATACAAATACGAAATAAATTATATACAATATGCTATAATATATATATGTAATTTAATAATGTTGACCTATTCTATTAATATACAATTTTGACAAGGTGTCACTGTTTTTAAATATAACAAAAAGGTTAAAATCACCTATCACGTGTTGTAATATATAACCATTTACTGATATCAATATCTACACGAACCCATGGTAATACTAAAGTACCAATGATAATAGATATACATATTAGTATATATATTCTATTTATATAAATTTATTATTATTCATGTATTTATTTATTTATTTGTTTTATTATTTCAACTTGACGTCTATAAACTTTTCTCGTTTTCATTGAGTCAATAAACCTTTATATATTATATATATATATATATATAAAATTATGTTTATCTGTATAAGTGTATTCTTCTAAATAAGTGTATTTGTTTAGGTATATTTTTATGTACGCTCTACACTTTCTATTCTTATTATTCGATTATTTATAGTTTCTTCTAATTCTCTTAAATAAGTGTAATACTTGACAAAATATGATTTTTTAATTTTTCTAAGCTTTGTAACAAATATTATGTTAATACAATTATTATATACATATATATATATATATATATATATATACAGTGAAAGCCGCTTACTTCGACAGCCACGTACATCGATAATTCGGCTACATCGACATTTCGAGATATTTTTGTTGGATTTACACCTATTTACATGTAAATTAATCCGCGTACATCGACAATCCACTTATATCGATAATTCGGCATTATCGACATATTTATAAGGTAATATTTGGAATTGAATCCACTTATATCGACAAATTTGGTTTTAAACAAATTATTTAAACATTTTAATTTGTATGAAAAGTATTCCCATAGTATTCATTGCTATTCCCCATACTACTCAATACCGTCAGTATATCTATAAGTAACTTGATCTTTAATATCTTTACGTAATTTGTCAATATTTAAATACGCCTACAAATATGTATCATATATAATATAATATGCTATAATATATGTTATCATATTATATAAACATATTGCATATTGTATATTATACACTACTTGTATATCAGTATTAATACTAATTTCTATTTATGTTAAATAAAATGAATTATAATATTATAGTTTTATAATACTAAAGTATGCGAGAGATACAAAGTTTGTACTCAGTTGTTGATATAGTTTTTATCATATACAAATATCAAAACATTAACATAAGTAAAAAGTAGGAAAGTAACAATGAACTATATAATCCATAGTCATATATTATTGTGTCAGTATACTATACACAAGTATATAGTACCCTTAATTACTGGCGTCACTATTACGTACTAACACCTATGACTCATTGTGTAGGTATATATTTATATTCAATTTATATCTCAATATCATGTTATCATGTTATCCATTATAAGTAATACTATATATATAGTTAAATATATTGTATTATAGTACCACATGGCACGGTAATACTATAAACTATTATATTATATACAAGTACATGGCATGGATCAACTCTCTTTATCGAGTACAAGTAGGTGGTGCATTGCATCACCAGATGCAGGTATATGTATATATATATTCAATTGTAATTAACAATTCTTAGAGTAGATTTTAGTGATAATATCAATAGTATCAAAGGTATGAGCGTAACTTGCTAACATGTTGCATCACGAATTGTTACGTCATTAGTTTCCATTAGGTTTTTTTATTTGTTCTATACCTATGTTATATTTAATAAAGTAATTCATTATTATACAATATGTCTAAATATCATCATATTATCTATTATACATCATTGTATTTCGAATATATAAACTAATAGTTACTATAGTGTGCATATATACATACATACAATAATTTAAAAATAAGATATAACTATATAACTATATACAAAAAAATATCAAAAACATAAATAATAAAATAGAAAAATATTCTTATAAATATAAATATCGTGAATCAAATAAGCCGATCCAGGATCGCCGGTCAATTATCGCGATCCTGCCCATCACTAACTATACTGTATTCTATATAGGTTAAGTATAATCTATACTTTATAGTTAAGTATAATATATACTATATAGTATACTATACTATATATTATATATTCTACTATACTATAATATACTATATACATTTAAGTAATACTTTTTAATATATTCTTTGATTGAATTTCGACGGGTGTGTAAATAATTAGTTATTAAATATTAATAATATTAATATTATTTAATACACATGTAATTAAACCTTTTTTGTTATTATATTATATGCATATATTATATTATTACATACAATTAATTATATATAATCTAATGCGTTATACATCATTAGGGCTACGCCCCTATCGCTCATATCGACAATCCGCCTATATCGACATTTTTGGAGCTTACACAACCATGTCGATGTAAGCGGCTTTCACTGTATATATATATATATATATATATATATATATATATATATATATTATAGTCAATACTAATAGATCGTAGAACTAATTTACATTAAAATAATCGTGTGTGTGAATAAATTCATTACTTAATGTTCGTAATATTTACCATCAATCATGCGATGCGATAGGCATGATTGGTGTATGTTATTATAATATACACATCCGTATATACAGTATAATAATAGTAAGTATTATTATTTATTATTATTTGTTTGTATTGTGTATTATATTAGATAGATATATAGATATATAGATATATGTTTTATTTATGTATACACAATTATAAAAAAGAGAGTCCTCATTTATGTTTTAGAAAAAATAATAATACATAAATAAATAAACGATAACATAATATATAAGTAGAACAAAATAGGATTGTTAGATTAATACACGTGAAAAAAATAATATAAAATAAAAATATACGAATATTAAAATACCAATAATAAAATCTTAAGGGGTGTACACACCGCGAGCAACGAGTGCCGGCACTCGGTGCTAGCACTCGTTGCCAGCAAGTGCTAGCAACAATTATTTTAGGGTGTACACACCGCGAGCACAATTTGTGCTAGCATATATTATGCTAGCACAATTTATGCTAGCACAAATTATTTAGGGTGTACACACCGCGAGCAACGAGTACTAGCATCACAGAGCTAGAGAGAAAGGCTTTCTATCTAGTTCTGTGGCTAGCACTCATTGCCAGCATTATGCTAGCAAACATTATATATATATATATATATATATATATAATTATATACATATACTTATATTATTATATTATATATATATACTTATATTATTATAATATATATATATACATATTATTATAATTATATATATATATATATATATATATATGTATATATATATATATATATATATATATATATATATATATATATATATATATATATATATATATATATATATGTATATATATATATATATATATATATATATATATATATATATATATATATATATATATATATATATATATAATTATATATATAAATATATATATATGATTATAATTATAATATATAATTATAATATAATATAATATATATAATATATATATAATAATTATATATAATTATATATATAATATATATATATGTATTATATATATATATATATATATATATATATATATATATATATATATTATATATATATATATATATATATATATATATATACTTATATTATTATATTATATATATTTATATATATATATATATATATATATAAGTGTATGTGTATGTATGTATGTATGTATGTATGTATGTATGTATGTATGTATATATGTATGTATGTATGTATGCATGTATGTGTGTGTATGTGTGTGTGAGAGTGAGTGTGTGTGTGTAGTATACATACACACTGTGTACTATATAATAATACAACTATGGATATTCGTTATATATATACATAGAGCTAGAGATAAATATTCTCTAGCTCTATGTATATATAAATCGTAAGTAGGTCACTACCACAATGCAATGCGTTGTTTACTATTCCGGTAACGAGTACTGCAAAATTCAACCTGCTGAATTTACTAGATTTTACTGGCACTCAGTGCTAGCACTGGATACTAGCAGTTTGCTCGACGATGCTAGCACTTTGTGGTGTACACACCGCGAGCGCAGGCGAGCGCCAGCGTGCTAGCATCGTCGAGCACAAAGTGGCTCGCAAATAGAACATTTAGCGAGCCACTTTGTGCTAGCACGCTGGCGCTCGCCTGCGCTCGTGCGCGCTCGCCTAAGCTCGCCTGCGCTCGCGGTGTGTACACCCCTTAAATTAGACTTTACTTCTGAAATGTTCTATCGATGTCACATGACTTATCTCTAGAGGTTGACCATTCCATAGTGCAGCTGCCGAATGCCGAAAAGATAGTTTTTCATATCTAGCCAGCTTGAACGTATGGTAACGAAGTATTTTGCTATTATACGAGCTAGAGGTTCACGACTCAATCATGTATGTCAGTAAATATTTTAAATATTAAGGTGAGATAGGGTATATGCATTTATAAACAATCATGATAATGTTATATATTGATCACTAGCAGATAAACATGTTATACTTCTTCGGAAGTGCACGAGTGATCACATAATGTCATGCGAAATAGTAAGCGATGACAGTATAACTTTATTTAGTTATTAAATATAATAACAACATTCTGTATCATAATACTTATAAAGGGATCAACATAAGATGTATTATATAAGTGTATATTGTCATAGTATATAGCATACATATATTGAATCTATATATATATATATATATATATATATATATATATTTAAATAATGTCCGATAAAGTTATAAATAATGACGCTGTTTAGAATACTACATCTACGGTCTATTGAATAGACTCTATTCTATAGAAAGATACTATAAATATACTATAGTAGATACATAATACAATGTTATCTATAGGCCTGCATCGATATCGTATAGCTATCAGTAGGACACTACAGGTGGAAGACCCTCTCGTATTGGTATTATAAAGACACGGATGTTGTGAGTTATCGCTAACTTAATACTAGCTAAATAGGGGCTAAATAGGGGCTAAATAGGGGCTAAATAGGGGACAAGGGACAAAGAAAATCTCAACACATGTGTGCACACACTCGACGTAGCCAATTGTCAACATACACTACATACACAATCATAATAAAAAGAGAAACCGCAATACTTTTATATAGAAACATCAATATTGGCAATGCGCTCTTAGTATATATCCTACTATTTACTGAGCGAATAGTTTCAAGTGTGGCTACTATTTGTGTTGTATTGTCATGGGCCACTCACAGTTATTTATAACACGTACAACTGTATAACTTCTCGAGGGGTCCATTTGTATCCGATATTATATATGTGTGATTCAATAAAAATAATTATTATTATTATATTATAATTATACCTAATTTCGGAAATTATAATCATTAGACGTTGATTTAATCACGATTTCTCGAATCACAGAATGGCGTACATGTTTCTGCTGATATAGCAATAATAACTCGTACATACATCAGTGGTAGTTAGCACACGTCGGTAATACCCCTGAGACGCGTGCCGTGTCAGATTACGAGCCATACCACTAGTGCTGGTGCCTTATATTCGTATTTCTCTAATTAGATGAACTATATCACGAAGTAATTATTATTTAGGCTCCGATTCGCGTACATGTTTACTAACGAACTACCTTTTAATAATGTAGAATATTCTACATATTATGGGTATACTTTTAGTATATATTAATATATAAATTAGTATATATTTTATTTTTAACCAAAATTGTATACATATTCTAAAATCTATATATGACTTAAAAAATATGTATAAACCTAAAATCTGAAATTCAAAATATTATAAAACCATTTCTCTGAGTTATTTGTATGTATTAAGAAAATACCGAATTATATTCTTAGCGGGGAATTGTTATTAATAGGTCATATCAAATACATGATAAGTAATTATTACACGCACACATACATAATATATATATATATATATATATATATATATATATATATAGAATATTATATATGCATTTGCATATATGCATTATAGAAATATTACTACCTCACTAACAATTGTTAAATATTAAAAAAGTATTTCGCATTAATATAATAATGCAATACATTATCATACAAGTTACGGGGTATCTAGATTTTACATATAGAGTTCGCTGTTTACAAATATTCCCGACATCTTGTTAACAGCCAGTTTAAATATATCATAAACATACATGAATGTTCCGTTGTCGATAATCCCAGCAAACAGTAAGAGCAGCATAATAGCAGCATAATAGACATTTAAAATTAATAGCAGCATAATATCAGCATAATAGCAGCATAACAGCAGCATAACAGCAGCATAATATCATTACAAATTAATAGCAGCATAATAGACATTTAATAGCAGCATAATAGCACAATGTAAACATTTGAGGCTCTAGTATCTGCTGTTATGCTGCTATTATGCTGCTATTACTGTTTGCTGCAGCATGGGATCCCATGGGATAAATGGAACGTATAATTAGTTATTTAAATATCTATTATAAATGTCTGCATTAATTAATGTTTATCTATTTACATGATACATACATTAAATATATATTCGTAGAATTCACTATTTACATATTTGTATTTAGTAATATATATTTAACTAGTTATAAGTATATTGACGTATTATTAGTTAAAATATCATGTTATCTATGTAGTTTTATCTTTTCAATTTTGATCGTATACGTATACATATATATTCACATATATATATATATATATATATATATATATATAAACTGAAGTTATCTTCAATAGTATCAATATCGACTCTAATGCGATCACTCGGCTGGCTTAAGTTTAGGTATCTATGCAGGTACAGACTACTATGCATCACCCATAAGGTGATACATCTTAGATCTCCCGAGTACCTAGCTGACTTGATCAGTATTCAGACCCTTAGTCGAGCTAGCAGGAAATGTCACACGATGAAAATTGTGCAACGCTCGACTATCTCTGCTCACTCTGAATCTGCTTTCTCTGTGGTAGCTCCAAAATACTGGAATTCTCTACCATATGACATTAGGTGTTTGAAATCCTTGTCACTATTTAAATGTAAACTCTCCACGCACCTATTAACATTGTAACCTACCCTCCCTTTTCCTTTATTTTTATTGTACTTTATTTATTTTATTTTTGTTTCCTTCTCATAACGCCCATAACCACCACGTGATTTTGTAGTCAATAAAATATTTTAAAATAAAATAAAATAAATTAAAATAATATATATATATATATATTCATCGTATACGATTCTCTATAGAGAATTGATGCTAACTATTTAAGGTATATCAAATACATATATGTTGTTAATACATATAATAATATAGTACTTTTATATAGTTTATTAATTTTACTACTCGGTTATCGATAATTTCGAAAATAAAAATCTTATTTTTGATCAATTTTCTTTGTATTTTAAATTTAAATCTTAAAATTCAATAATTGTACATATTTACGTTTATCGCGTTCACTAAATCACACTTTATTACGTCACACTTTATTACGTCACGCGTATTACGTCATTATAGTGTTACGTCACAGGTCAGCTGGTATTAGTGGTTATATATATGTATATCTGTCCACATAATGGAGTCGATGTACATACTATCGTACATACATTGTTGAATACAACGTATTATGTCATAGCCGGGAATTGCTTTATATATTATAGCTAATGTAATATATATATATATAATTATATATATATATATATATATATATATATATATATTTAATTACTTACGTATATCACGTAAAAAAGTATCAACTCATTATTTATAGAACGCGTTGCCATCATTTCTAATATATTTAATATCGTTATTGTAATATTGAATAGTTATCACGTGACGTATTATCACGGGGCGTCTAACTCTGTAATTGTAGGTCACGTGACTATCGTGGAATGTCAATAACGGCGTCGCTGTAGTCATCTTGATATACGCGATATAGGCACATATATATCAATATATACATATATATATATATATATATATATATATATATATATATATAATATCTGCATGTATATAATATTACTGTATAATATGTATACAATGTACTAGGTATATTTATATATGAAACATGTGTAAATATATATATATATATATATATATATATATATATATATATATATATATATATGTTGATATATGTATGCCTATATCGCTTATATCGAGATAATTTTATATATTCGATATATTATTTATCATAACATAATTTGTTTTATAATATTATATTACCAAAACACTTAGGATTTGATAATATTTTTGGTAATATTTTATATATTTAAAAAAAGTAGTGTATGATTTATATATTGGTGATAGTTTAATTATATAATAATGTTTATTAAATTGACATTAACAAATATAAAAATTACCAAGATATATTTTTTATAACGTTAATATTTATCATTATTTTCTAGAAACCAAACATCATGACATATCATTTATTTTGTTTACAAATAAATTTAATTATTACATATTAATTATACGATAATACAAATATAGGTATAATAATAAACTTATTATTATATTTATTTTATAAATATCGATTTATAATATTAAATTATTTATTATTATTCGTACGCAATTAAATACTTTTGAATCACTGTACACACATCGTATACGATTATAATTAGTTCCTAGAATTAAAAGTAATCTAATTAAAACAATCCACAAATATAATCTAATTATTAATAAACTTCGATCGACCCATCGCTTACACTTGATTGACACATCGCTTAACATTAATCGTCACACTTTGATTGACAGACGACAACCTGGAATACATCGTATCGGTGCTGATCAACGGAGACGAGTCCGTAATAGGCTTCACGGACATCCCGTACACAGGGGTAGGTGACATGCGCATAGTAATGTTGTTGTAAGTTAGGCTTCACTGATAGTAAGCTTACAGTAAGTTTACAGTGTTATAATGCACGGATATAATATCATATAGTTATAAACAAAATGAGTGAAAAAAAAGTTATATACTTATTGTATTCGTCGGACATCCCATATACAGGGGTAGGTAGCTTACGGGTATCGTTGTATACCTAAATGCTTACTTACACAGGGGTAGGTGGCGTGCGTGTTCCATTATATAACGTATACCTTATGACTTACGTAATCGCTTACAATTATACCTTACCTTACCATGTCGAACTTAAGTTGAACTTAAGTTGTTGATGAAAGTTTAATGCTTGGTAGGTAATGTATACGTTTGAAGTATACCTTACCATTTTTGACTATCTTCCTCCAACCATCTATATCTTCCATCGCCTTTTTTATTTCGTTTACATCACAGAGTGTATCATCCACCAGCTGATCGACGTAAGTCCTGCGAGGTCGACCTCTTTTTCTTTTACCATGAGTAGGTTGCCAGATTATAACATCCGATAGAGTCCAGCTAACAGAACCATATATTAACGCAGACTCAACAGTTGCTCTGAAGAATGTCTTTTCATTTTATGAGGTAGTCTAGATATCCATATAGAGTTTGTCTCATATAAGGCTGCCCAACATTTAGCTAATATGATATTGATATATTTTTCTGTTGACTGTATGTAGCTTCCAAAATACATAAAATCAGTATCTTCTTTAATATTCTTACCGTTTAGGCTTTTTTCAAATTTTATAAATTCATTTATTTCTTGATTTATACTGATGAATTTCGTCTTTCCAGTATTTATAGATAGCCCAATTTCTATTGTAGCAATTTCAATGTTATGTAAAATATATTGCTTCGTTGGTTTTATCGGTTACTATATCTAGATCATTCGCATAGACAACATCTGTAATTTGTATTGCTGGATATATTTTTCTCCTTCTCTCAATGAGGGTAAACCAAAGATCATTATTTCGGTCTAATGCTTTTTTCAAAACATATTCAAGACAAATTATGAAAAGAAAAGGGGCAAGTGCACCACCTTGCAAAACCTCAACCGATATGTTTATAAATTCAGTATCACCATCGTTAGTTCTTACAATAGATTTATTATTTTTGTATGCTACCATGAGAGCACTTATAATCTCATCTGATATACCTTACGCATTGAGTATATCTGCCACCTTTCCTCGATGTATGGAATATAAAGCTTTGGAGAAATCGATGAAAAGGATAGTAGCTGTCAGATTTTTTACATTTGCCCCTTCAATAATTCTTCTAACCGTAAGTATTTGCCCAGCGGTAGATCTATTAGTTCTAAAACCATTCTGATTTGTTCGTAATATAATGTCTACCACAGGCCTTATTCTATTTAGTAACATTAGATTGTATATCTTTACAGTTATGCACGTTACAGTAATGCCACGTTAATTGTTTTAAGAGCTCAGATTTCCCTTCTTTGGTAAAGGTATTATACAACCCATATTCCATATATCGATTGGATCTTGATCATATATTTGATTGCAGCAGATTAATAAAAAGTCTTGACATTTATTTATTTTCCAGATTTCTATAGGGATTTCATCCATTCCGCATGCCTTTTCATTTTTGATAGTGTTTATTGCTTTTAATAGTTCATACTTTATAAAAATGGCAGTTTCTAATGTTTAAACTATTTGTAATTTCTGATCTAGCTAAAACGGTTATTTTATGTGGCTTTCCAAGAAGATATTTGAAGTGATTATGCCATATAATTATTCTTTCTTCTATACTTATTTCTTTTATCTTAGATTTATTGCTATTTTTTCTTCCACTAACACCATTAACTGCTTTCCAAGATATAGCTGACTTTTTTTTTTGATACTGCCATCTTTATTTCATATATTTTCGATTGAAGGTAGATTTCTTGTTCTTTATCGTATGTAGCACAGAGTAATTTCTGTGACAAATTATAAGACTCGGTATTTTCTTCAGAGTTAAGAGTTTTTAATTGTGTAGCTTCATGTAGATTTTTTCTTTTAAAACATATATCTTAATTCTCCCAAGGTGTTCTCTTTTTTAATTTTTCTTTAATCGGTATTATATATTTTACAATGTCTCTGCACGAAGTTTCGAAATGTTGATATATGATATTGGTTGATATGTTGAATGTTTTGCAGTAAGTAAATTAAACTTATTTCTGACTTCATTCACAAATCTATTTTGGATATCAGGTTTGTTAAGACTTCTCCAATCAGAATTTGCTGCTTTATCTGTCTTCATTTTATTTGATCTTAGGTTTAATTTAAAATGAGCCATTACTATGCGATGGTCTGATGCTACGCTTTCAAAAGAGCACAAATATCTGCAGTTTTTGGTACTATTTGCTCATTTTTAATTTATCATTATGTAATAAAGTTGAACTTTGTTTCCGTTTTCTAACTTGTGTGTCCATATTTTACACTTTCTTTTTTGATAAAGTGTGTTTCCGAAATTCCGTTTCTATTTGATTTATAATGGAGTGCGAACTTGGAACCATATTGATTACATAGATGAACATTAAAATCGCTGGATATGATTAAATCATTGTGTTTTGGAATTTGTCTGATGGTAGAGGTTATATTTTCATAGAAATTTCAGTTGGATCACATACATTTATTGGACTATAACATACTATGATAGATGTTTGTGGATTTTCATTACAATTTACTATCATTATTCTTTTGGATACTATATCGACATCTGAAAATCATTATTTGAAATCTTGTTTAGAAGTATTCTAATTCCACCGGTAGCTGCATTTACGTTATTTTGCCATGCTGAGCAAGTAATCAGACGCCAATCTCCTAGTGAATGTTCCTTTGTATACCCCTTCGAGGATAAGCGTGCGTGTTCTATTATATAATGTATAATAATAACAATAGAAAGGTGTATTGACTCAGTTGAAAAGGATGGATGTTTATATGCGTCTGTTGAAATAATAAAACAAATAAATAGTTACACAAATAATAATTAATTTAAATATAAGAAAATATAATGATAACATATATGAATGTAGTCGACATTTAAAAGTCATAAAATACAATAGATTCCTTATACCGTATATCCGTATACACTATAGTATATGCTATATACACTATATACACTATATACACTATATACACTATATATAGGGCTTACGTAATCGCTTACCATTAGACTACGGTTTAATATCGTGTTCACACGGTCCGTGAGCAGCCTGCGGTATCAAAGATTTCGATGTGAAACTTACCTCGCGAAAGCTATCGCGCAACAAAACGCAGATTTGCTATTTGTTTTTGTCATGAGAAACCAATATTTTATTCGGCAAGAATTTTACCGATCATATGAAAACCCTATAGGCAGAGCTGGGCAGTATCGCCGATACAGTATCTATTAAGGCAAAAAAATCAGTATCGTAGATACATTTGTAGGGATTTGTATCTATTGTATCCTATTTGTATTTGAATATATTATAAAAATTACAAAAGTATTTGTAATCGTATCTATTAGTCATAAATAGTATCTACGATACGTATCTACTAAGACAATTATTTAAACAGATACATTTTATTAAATAATATATCATTTGGTCATTATATTTTTTTTATATCAATATTTTATAATATCATTTTATAAATTAATTTTAATATATATATACATTATATATATATTTTTTAATAAAATATCTTTTGTAAATATTGAAATTAATTTATTGTTAAAAATTATGATATATACATTATAGTGATTTATTCTCAAAAACAATTATATACATTTATTGAAAACAAAGACATTATTTTGATAATATATTTTATATAATAATTGATTTATAATTCAAAATTATATATTATATAGAAAGATAAAATCATTAAAATAAATATGATAATTCTAAATAATAATAATTAATAATATATTAATAATTTATTTTTTGTATATTTGATAATTTACTATATTCGTGTTTAACATTCGAAAGTAAAGGTCGCTGATTATTTTTAGTTGAAAAATAGTATATTCAATATACTATATTGTAATAATGTATATTTCTCTATAGTCTGTAATAGCTCATAGTATAGTTTCAGATGAAATAAACGCTGGTACACTAAAATATTCATCGTTGGCATCATTAAATGTCAATATATATCAACAAATGTATTCTATATCATCTATTGAAGACCACTTTATAAGGTGTAAATATTTAATATGTCATTTTAAAGGAGGTATCCCACTAGCAGTATTTCTGGAAATAATGTCCTGAAATATTTTTAGAAAGTTATTTTCTAGCAAGTTAACTGCAATTTTAGTGGGTTAACTCTTACTTTCCAGCAACTTTCCGGAAAAATAACTTTAAAGGGGATATCCCACTACAAATTGCTAGAAAATAACTTTCTATAAAACATTTCCGGACATTATTTCCGTATAAAGGGGTATCCCACTACAAGATTTTCCGACAACTTACCGGAAATATTGTAACTTTAAAACCATTTTCTATAAATTTGTAATGGGATACCCTATAAAGTTATTATATTTCAGGCAAGTTGCCGGAAAGTAAGGGGGTTTCATAGTAAAATTATAGTTAACTTTATAGAAAATAGTTTTAAAGTTAAAATACTTGTAGTGGGATACCCCCTTAATGTTCCTTGATATGTACTTTCAAATTGACATCGATGAATATATATATATATATATATATATAATTTATATCTATATACTATATTAATTGTATATAATTATAATGTATTTGTATCTACTAAGATGTATCTACTAAGAAAATTATATATTTGTAATTGTATCTACTATGATTTTTTTAAAGTAATTGTAGTAGTATCTATTATAAGAAAAAAGTGTGTAATTGTAATTGTATCTATTATACATTTTTCGAGTATCGTGCCCAGCTCTGCCTATAGGGTATATATATAGAGTATATATATATATGGAGTATATATATATATATATATATATATATATATTTATATATATATACTATTGTTTACATGAAGGTTTCATTACAATACTAAAACACGATATTACATAATATAGTGTAATATTGTTTTAAATTAAGTTGCAATAAAGCACACAATATTACATATACGTGTGTGTGTGCATGATAAAACGCACCATGTGACGTAATACACTAGTGTAATAAATGAAGGTAGTATTACAATATTGCTCATAACATATCATATAGCTTAACTTTAATTCAAACCCGATTTCGAAAACTACTAAATTATAAAGCTGATGTTTAAGTAGCTAGAGCTAAGATTACTTGTACGTGTATGACACATATATGCATATATTATATATATAATAATATATATATATATAATAATATATTATTTATATGTATTTGATCCACCCTACTGTGAAAATTAATTTTATTTTCCATTACTTCATGTTTGTTCAACTTATATATTCGTAAATGTTTATATATTAATACTCGAAACTACTTATATATATGCTTTAAATTATTGTAATTGATTAAGACTCTTAACAGTAACATACATTTGAGGACCTAATATTACACTTACTTTTAATAGGATAGCAATCCATGTTTCATATTAAACAGTGTGGTAATGATTTCAACTCATTATACACATTAACCCGAGAACAGAATAGCGATTATTCGAACGAATTTGAAAATATTAGTGAATAATGGCGGTTTTTTATAAATCAAACATTTTCGATATTTTCGAATATTCGAAAATACTTGGGTGTTTCGAGCGAATAATAAATATAGCTTACCTTTACATACATTTAAATATAGCTGACAATTATAATATTGTTTACGCATATACCATATTTAACTATACTAGTCAATATTACTGTATAATACATACATCATATTACATAATGTTTGATGTATAATATACTATGCAATGATCTGCTAGTGTATAACATTATTAGAGTATTATAGCACCATCATTTATATAAATAGAATAAATAATTCACCGATACTGTAGTAGCAGTATATGCCATAGAGTATACATATTTGATGATTTATTCGTAATTTAAACACGTAATTGTAGTAATATTGAATACGCCTACTATACATATATAGCGTGACTAAGCCACGCCCATTACAAATGACTTACGAGACTCACTTACTACTTAATGCACTACTAATAAACACCTATACCTAATTATATATATATTATCTATCATAATACAAGATACGAGATACGGCACTTCCAGATAAGGTTAGTCACGTATATATGTATAGTAGGCTATATTAACTCATATTCAATATCATACATACTACATGGTGACAGCGGTCAAGTTATACTAATTAATATATTTAATATATTACAATAATATAATATTATTGTTGTATATAATATTTTACTATTTAGTTAACCGTACCTAAAATCGTTATACATATAAAAAGTACATATTATACTTTATTACACGTTGAAAATATATATATTAGTTATATAAATATATATAGTGCATGTAAAAATATTATTTATTATATATCGCGTACATATTATAATCATATGGAAAATTACCAAATTAGAGAAAATTAAAAAAAAAAAAAAAAAAAAAAAATCCAATTAAAAAAAAAAAAATAAAATAAAATTTCGATAAATTTAATTCGTTAATTTTCAAACAAAAGAATTATAAATTCTATAGAAAACGAATGATTTATTTTAATTGCTGATTTTAATTGCTGATTTATATATATTCTAGAAACATTGAAGTTATATTAGATTTATATTGGATTTATTTATATCAATATTTATATAAAATTATATAAATCTTTAAAATTATATAAAATTATATAAATCTATAAAATTATATAAAATTATATATATAGATTTAATACAATGTTAGATAGAATACCTAATGCTTTAGACGTAAGCAAAGGACCCACAGAATGGAAAAGGTGGAAACAAAATTATGAGATTTATGCATGTGCAAATGAATTAGAGAGAAAGTCAAGTAAAGTCCAAATAGCTAACTTCCTATATGCGATAGGAGAAGATGCAGTAGACATCTATAATTCATTTGATATTGAACAAAAATATGACAAAGACAATAAAGAAAGTGAACTAAAAATAGAAACTATAATGAAAAAATTCGATAGCCATTTCATACCTAAAGTGAATACTACTTATGAAAGGTATTGCTTTTTTAAAAGACAACAACTAATAGATGAAAATATTGAAAGTTATTACAGTTGTATAAAGATATTAGCAAAATCATGTGCCTTTAAAGACATGAAGGAGTCCCTTATTAGAGACAAAATAATAATCGGTATGAATGACGAAACACTCAGACAGAGGTTTTTACAAGAATCTTGCAGCAAAGAATTAACGGCAGAACAAATAGTCGAATCATGCAAGATGAAACAGATATCACGACAGCAGAATGAAGAAATTACTAGAAAACCGACTATAGAATACGTGAAGACTGATTACAAGAAGAAAGAATACAAGAAAGAATTCAAGAATAAAGATTACGAATACAAGAAACCAGCAGAGCGAAAGACTTGTGGTAAATGCGGAAGGACGCATGAATTTAGAAACTGTCCAGCATATAAGTCGAAATGCCATAAATGCAACAAAGAGGGACATTGGACAAAGCTATGCAGAAAACCAAGTGAACGAGCACATACAAAAACTTATGAGAATTACGAAGTTAAAACAAGTATAGATACTAAGAAGCCGACAGGAAATTATAAGTTCCTAGGAGAAATAAAGGTTCCAGATATTAAATCGTGGACAAAATTAATAAAAGTCAAAGCGCCAGGATTTAACCAAACATGTGAGTTTAAAATAGACACAGGAGCAAGCGCAACTATTCTCCCTTATAATAGAAAGTTACCCGAACTTATAAAAAGTAACATAGAACTGAGAGGACCAGGAATGGTGTCATTAGAGATAGTTGGAATGTTTACGGCCGAAATGACGTACAAAGAAAGTACAATAAGAGAAGATATCTACGTATTAAAAAACCAACACATTGGTTTATTATCGAGAAACATGTCTATTAAATTAGGACTGGTAAAACTAATAGGAGAAATTCACCCACATAAAGAATTATTTGAAGGACTAGGGGAATTAAAGAGAAAATATAAAATCCAAATCAAGAAGGAAGCGAAACCATATTCCATTTACGTACCAAGACCCGTACCAATACATTTACAAACGCGAGTTAAAAAAGAACTTGATAAAATGATAAAGTTAGGAGTGATAGAAGAAGCTATGTACCCAACTGAATGGTGTTGCCCTATGGTAGTGGCTATGAAGTCACATGGAAAGATCAGAATATGCAGTGATATGACAAAGTTAAATGAGGCAGTAAAGCGTGAGTTGTACCCAATGGCCACCGTAGAAGTAAGCCTGGCAAAGATACAGGGACAAATATTCAGCAAACTCGATGCTAATGCAGGATTTTGGCAAATTCCACTAGAGGAAGAATCCAAACCATTAACTGCGTTCCTAACACCGTGGGGACGATATGTATACAATAAGTTACCATTCGGGCTAACATCTGCACCAGAAATATTCTGTAGAGAAATGGACAAGATATTGCACAATTGTAAAGGAGTCGTGATACATATGGACGACGTACTAATAATGGGTAAAGACCTAGAAGAACATGACGAGAACTTAAATGAAGTACTCAACCGCATAGAAGAGGCAGGAATGACACTAAATAAAGATAAATGTAAATTTAGAAAAGATGAAGTAGAATTCTTAGGATATAAGATAGGAAAACATGGTATCAAAGCAGGAGAGAAAATACAAGGTTTAAGAGATTTTCCGAGGCCAACTAATGTAAAAGGCGTGCGAAGCTTTCTAGGCCTGATAAATCAATATGCTAGATTCAGCGCAGAAATAGCAGAAACAAGCCATCCTATTAGAGAACTACTGAAGAAGAATATAGTATGGATATGGGAAGAAGCACAAGAAAACAGTTTTAGAAAAATGAAAGAACTTTTTGAGAAACCAACGATATTAGCATTCTTCGATATAAATAAAAAGAGTATAATCACAACGGACGCATCAAACCAAGGTATAGGAGCTATTCTCTCACAGATAGATGAGAAAGGAAATAGACGAATGATAGCAGCGGCGAGCCGATCTCTTACGGAAACCGAGAAAAACTATGCAGTAATAGAAAAGGAAGCATTAGGAGTCGTTTGGGGACTAGAAAAATTTAACTATTACGTAAACGGAGCAAATATAACCATAGAAACAGATCATAAACCATTGATAACTTTATTTGGAAAGAAGGAAGTCGAGAAAATACCAATAAGAATACAGAGGTATAGATTAAGACTCATGAGATATGTCATAGATATGAAATACATACAAGGGAAATTAAACATCGGAGCGGATGCACTTTCAAGATATCCAGGACAACGAGAAATTTCAAATATACTAGAAATAGAAGTTAATGAATTAATAAAGAACACATTCAAACCAGGGAGTTCAATTAAATTACAAGAATTGAGACGCTTACAAGAAGCAGACCCAGTATTACAGTCAGTAAAAAAGAAGACAGAAGATGGATGGGAAAAGAGAGATTCTAAAGACGACAAACTAAAAAGATATTATGAACATCAAGAAAGTATATCAATAATGAAAGATTGTTTAACGTACGAAAATAGACTTATTATACCTAAGAATCATATACAAGAGGTTATGAAGGAGATACACAGAGGACACCAAGGTATTAACAAATGCCAGGCAAGAGCTAGAAATAGCGTATGGTGGATAGGAATTAATAAGGACATCGAAAAAATGGTTAGAAATTGCTCGACATGTCAAATATATGGGCCAATAATTCGAGAACCTTTAGAGATTATACATACACCTAAACATGCATGGGAAATAGTGGGAACAGACTTATATACCTACGAACGTAGAAAATATATAATCGTAGTCGACTACTATTCCAGATATTTTGAAACGATGCTTCTAAGAAGCGAAAAATCAATAGACACAATAAATGCTTTAAAATCTATTTTCGCTAGACATGGTATCCCTGAGACCTTAGTATCAGATAATGGTAGTCAATATATTAGTCAAGAATTTAAAGAATTCCAAGAGAAATATGGATTCCAAGCGATTAAATCATCTCCTAAACATCCACAAGGTAATTCAGTAGCAGAAAGAGCTATAAAAACGATAAAGGGTATTCTAGAAAAAGAAGAAGATCCCTACCTAGGACTACTCTCATACAGAAGTACACCACTCAGCTTTGGAAGATCACCAGCAGAACTTCTGATGAACAGAAAATTACGAACTACAGTAGTTGATCTTAAATTAGATAATTACATGAACAAAGAAGACCACTGTATATTTAGGGACAAGAACGAAAATAAGAAATTAGAAATCAAAAGAAACAGAGACAATAAGTATACTAAAAACTTACGAAAGATAGAAGACGGGGAAGATGTATACATTAGGGACCTAGATAGAATGGCAACCGTTATCAACACAACACCCGAGAGTACAAGATCATATAATCTCAGAACGGAGAAACAAGATGTGAGAAGGAATAGATGCCAGCTCATACCCACGAATGGATCTACATACACCACTAGATCAGGAAGGCATGTAAAACCTCCAGATCGCCTTATAGAGGCTTAGTTTAAAACTAAGCACACAAATGGGTGGTAGAAATATTATTTTATACGTAATGTTATTTATTATATTGTTATACTTATATTGTCAATTTATTATTATTATTATATATTATAATGCTTATATTATATACTTAGTAGAGGGATGTAGTAATATTGAATACGCCTACTATACATATATAGCGTGACTAAGCCACGCCCATTACAAATGACTTACGAGACTCACTTACTACTTAATGCACTACTAATAAACACCTATACCTAATTATATATATATTATCTATCATAATACAAGATACGAGATACGGCACTTCCAGATAAGGTTAGTCACGTATATATGTATAGTAGGCTATATTAACTCATATTCAATATCATAAATACTACAGTAATGTAATGTATCAATACATTCACCATTAGACGTGTAATTGTTATGACATTTCAACAATGTATCATTTACATTTATCATTAACATTATTATAATTCTATTTGTTTGTAAATTATAATATTACTTCTTAATATTAACGAAATATAAACTATTCTATATTATATATATATATATATATATACATTTATTGATACATTTAAATAATATATACATACATACATAAACTACTATGTATACTAGAATAATATTATTGATTATCTATGCAAATGCATTAGCGTATTAAGCGATACGTTTTTATCATAATGCACGTATTAGCTGATTAATTTATATATATATAAAATTATTTATTAATTTTATTGATTATTTTATATATATATATATAATATGGTTTATAAAGCATATGTATTGTTACACCGTACAGTGTACGCCGTATACTCCACGCGTACATCACGTGTTCAAACTCAGCCCGACGCACATCCTATAGAACTGACAACACAGGTATATACGATATGTCCAACATGCCCGCCGCACAGCCCCGTATACATGTATATCGACACCCGGCCGCGCGGCTTATACGATATGCTATATCCATCCTATTCGAAGTTCTATATATATTTATATATATAGCACTTATTTATATATATGTGGTATATCATAATGATCACATCACATGTCAACTGTATTAATCGAATCTCTCGTATGTACATGTTACTAGAGTTTGGTAAGTGAGGGATTAGATTACTACCGTTGTCATATGATGTTATCATTACGGTGTACTATTCTTAATAGGATGGATATATCATATATATATATATATATATATATATATATATATATATAATATTTGGGTGGAATGTATTTTGAAATAATTATGGCGGTATGGTTATGTATCGCGATAGTGATTTAAGGTTATATGTGCAATTAAATAATGTCAATAAATTCATTATTCATTATTAAACAATTATACATATAGCTGAACATGTATCTATTTCTGTAAATACTCTCATGCAAGTGGTTGCGAACATACTTACGTCGTGTGCTTAGTTCATTAATGGCGTATTATCCCAGCAAACAGTAAGAGCAGCATAATAGCAGCATAACAGCAAATGCTAGAGCCTCAAATGTTTACAGTGTGCTATTATGCTGCTATTAATTTGTAATGATATTATGCTGCTGTTATGTTGCTATTATTATAATAGCAGCATAATAGAAGCATAATAGACATTTAAAATTAATAGCAGCATAATAGCAGCATAATAGACATTTAATAGCAGCATAATAGCACAATGTAAACATTTGAGGCTCTAGCATTTGCTGTTATGCTGCTATTATGCTGCTCTTACTGTTTGCTGAGATGTCTCTAATTGATTACTGTAACAATATCATCACGATATATTGTTATTGTTATTGTTATGTTGGTGCAGTCCTTTCATCTAATCCTCGTATAAAACTTATATGAAGTGTATACACTTATAACCATATGGCTCTAATGTCCCTTCGAAGCCGCTCTCATGTTAAGATATACATAGTTTTAACGTGAGCCTATCATTTATTTATACACAATTATATAAGATCACTTCTAAATAACATTTAAAGACCGTAATTTAATTGTTCGGACGAGGCTTTGACCAGCGTCCTACTGCTTGACCAGCAGGACGAGGCTTTGACCCGCGTCCTACCGCTTGACCAGCAGGACGAGGCTTTGACCCGCGTCCTACCGCTTGACCAGCAGGACGAGGCTTTGACCCGCGTCCTACTGCTTGACCAGCAGGACGAGGCTTTGACCCGCGTCCTACCGCTTGACCAGCGTCCTACCGCTTGACCAGCAGGACGAGGCTTCGACCCGCGTCCTACTGCTTGACCAGCAGGACGAGGCTTTGACCCGCGTCCTACCGCTTGGCCAGCAGGACGAGGCTTCGACCCGCGTCCTACCGCTTGACCAGCAGGACGATGCTTTGACCCGCGTCCTACCGCTTGACCAGCAGGACGAGGCTTTCACCCGCGTCCTACTGCTTGACCAGCAGGACGAGGCTTTCACCCGCGTCCTACTGCTTGACCAGCAGGACGAGGCTTTGACCCGCGTCCTACCGCTTGACCAGCAGGACGAGGATTTGACCCGCGTCCTACCGCTTGACCAGCAGTGTTCGTGTCACTGAATCCTTAGCCAACTGATCCGTATGCGCATTTTCCTCTGCCCACACTGTTAGAAATAAATGGTATAACATTGATTAAAAAATGGTATAACCCCGTGGCGTCCTGGTATACCATGTACGGTATAACTAAAAAAAACAAATGTTATACAATATAATTTGTGATCTTATACCATTTAACGTAATTGTATGGTATAACTCGTATTTCCATATGTTATACCATATAATTCATAATGTTATACCCTTATTTTTAACAGTTATTACATATTGATATTACATAATATCAATGGATATAATAACATTGCATGCTACCATTAGGCCCACTAACTACGTGCATTCGAATACCGCATGTTCAACTACCGGGCAGTATTACCCACCCTATCGGTATCACGTGATTGAATTCAAGGCCGTCATTATGTAATACTTATGTAATACTTTAAAGTAAGTACCGTGTAGGTATACCGTATACCGTGTGGTTATTACGTAACATCGGATGGTTTTCGAACCACTTCTCACTATGTTTCAGTTCCATACTAATATATAATATATAGTATTATATACATATTATTATATATATATATATATACAATAATATATATATACATATATATATATATATATATATATATATATATATTACAATAATAATGAAGTATATAACAATATGAAAAGTCTATATTAGTTTTATAGTAGTATTATACGCTTAAACAATGTGATATTTTGTTAAAGTTTTAGTGGATTTTTATTTCAAATGTTATTACATTAAGTTGAGATACACGTTTACCCTACAGGGAGATAACGGGATATCAGAGTTTATCGAGAACTTGTAGATGTGTTAATATTCAATGCGATTTATTAGAAATGTTGTGGACAATACTTATCGAATACTTAGTGCAGTCGGCCATCTTGTTTTAATAGAGATAATGTATTACGTAATTTGCTATAAATGGACGTACATATTTACATCGATGTTATGTAAATATATAAAATAATATTGTTTTGTTATTCACCATTATTTAATATCACTAGAGATCGCCATTACTTATACTCACAATAAAGAATAGTGAATACGAAAATATTATTACGCCGAGATTAATAATCATGTATATATAGTAACTGGTTCCCCAGATAACAGTAATAGCCTCATGTTAGCAACATAATAGCATAACTAATAGCATTACATATTTAATTTGGGCTGTTACATTGCTATTAAAGGTCTATTATGCTCCTATTAATATGTAATGCTATTTTTCTGCTATTATGTTGCCATTGAAAGACTATGAAAGTCTAATATTATGAGGCTATTACTGTTAGCTGGGTTTGTTAATGCTTAATTACGCAATAAAGAGCGGTTTAAATCTATCATAATTACCATATCTACTAACTCAGCCGACGAAAATAAGTAATTAATCAGATAGACATAGAATATATAATATTGTTTGAAAAGCGATGCAGATTTAAAACCCGATTCGATCAATCCGTAATGATTCATGATTTCTGAACCGAATTAACAAAAGATGACTCACTTATTATTGACTTAGTATTTAGCTACTGAAGTTACTGACAATGTCACGTGATAAACGATGAGACAGATAGCTAGTCACCTGATATACATATCATCACCTAAGCTCACGTGCTATAATATATGATCTTATGACATATAATAGTGGCAGTAGCTCTACCTTGACTACACCACCACATGATTAATAACCAAGAGAATTCATTAGAGTGGTATCGATAATAACAATAATAACTATTAATTTGTAAATAATTCGAAAAATAGTTGGTATACATGTTTATATATAAACTGCCTGTGTGGCTCAGTGGCTAAGGCGTCAGACACACAAGCAGTAGGACACGGGTTCGACCCTCGTCCGGACCATTAATTAATTTTATAAAATGGGTCTTAAAATATTATTTAGAAGTGATCTTATATAATTGTGTATAAATAAATGATCGGCTCTCGTTAAAACCATGGATGCCTTAACATGAGAGCAGCTTCGAAGGGACATTAGAGCCATATATGTTTATAAGTGAAAACTTCATCTAAGTTCCTGGATGGGATGAAAGGACTCCACCAAATAAAAATAACAATAATAACATTATATAGTGTCTATAAACTATAGCATAATAATACTAAACAAACATTTCTATAAATACAATTTCAACTAGCACGTGACATATATATAATGTCCGCCATTAAAAGTAATCGCTTAAACAGCGTAAACAGATCACGTGACTTTTTATTTCTTATTGATCCCCGGCGAGCGTATCTAACCGCACACATACCCGCACACACACACACGTACAGTACACACCCCTTACGTACCCACACACACCGCACACTTCACACATCCACACACACTCGTACCGCACACACACACCGCACACGCACACACTCATACCGTGTACACCCCCGTACGCGCACCCGCACACTCACTCGCACACCGAAGCGAGGACATAAAGTAAGGACACACGCGCGAGAGCTGATTAAATATTAATGGTGATTAAACCCGCCTGGCGTCTCTGCTAGTCCTGCCGCTGTGTATTCAGCTCGCATTGTCTTAGTGTTGTGGTGGTTCTCGTGAGCTATTCTATTGTTTACATAGGCCGCGTGCGTGTTTACTATTGACGTGGATATATAATTTATATGGCTTTGTTATATATACATACACACACACACACACACATATATATATATATCAAATCATGATGGGCAACAGCGACATACAATATTTATATTATTTTGAAGCCTTTTAGAAGAAAACATTATATAGATATCATTGTAATTTATCAGAAAAAAAATTAGAATTCTTCTAATACATATTATTATTATTATTATATATATATATCTATATATATATATATATATGTTATGTTATCATATATTGATATTAAACAATAATATCAATATATTAGTAACTATAATTAGTTAAGGTTTATATGCAAACTAGATTAATTACCGTTATATATATTTATCAGATAGTTTGGTCGCTATTATAAATTATATCATAAATTAACCTTCCGTGATCTTTGTGATCACGTGATGTTATGGATTGTAGATATGTCAGGAATGTGACAAACTTGATTGATTGATATTTGTATTTTGATTTGATTAAACTGTAACATACTACCTTTGACTTATTTAATTATATAAAGTAATAAACTTATGTTATCTATAAATACTGGAGGATATCAACGCTGATTTCCCGGTCTCAGAATATCACTCGTTGTCGTAAGAAAGCCCAACCCCGCGGTGATTGCTAACTAAAGGGATAGTCAAGCCTTTGCTCTGAAACCCAATAAAGAAGCTTCTTTAGCCCCGCAACACAAATTATTACATATATATATTTATATTTATATCTAATAGAATAGAATATAACAATATAAATTGATATATTTGATTAGAGAAAATATTAATAGTCAATTTATTTCTACTGTATACATACGTTATAAGGCCCGATAAGCTACCATCAATAAAGGCACCAGCAAGCTAGGCACCTCATTACAATCTCTAAATTTAGCCCGTACATATACTCATATCGTGGGTGTAAGATATATAGGATTTTATAAGAAATAGCTAGGTATAACAATTATAATTTATTTAAAAAAAGAAACATACAAATAATTACATATTTATAATTGATTACTGTCGGTGTATCGCGTGATACAGAAGTTCTACCTCGTATTACTCGTACACATATGTGTACACATAACTATATATATATAGCTATATCACTTGTTGCGTCACTTATATCATGATAATATTACGTAATGTACTTTTTAAATGTTCATAACAATCTTTATTTTATTAATTATATGTTAATATTAATATTATTATTAATTAATGTTAATATTTAAAATATAATTGTAATCAATATTATAAATACGGATGCACATAAATCCTTTTACCACATACACGGATATATTAAAATAGTCCTAAATCTGATAATGATAATAATATATATTAATAATATTTATATATATATATATATATATATATATATATCTGTCCTATATCATACAACATATTATATTTAAAGATAATATCGTGTTCTACATACTGACGACTAGTTTAGATGTAGTATAACCAAAACCCAGGGATGTTTTATCACTATTTATAACCTATAGATATATTGTACTGCCTGTGGGGCTCAGTGGCTAAAGCGTCAGACACACAAGCAGTAGGACACGGGTTCGACCCTTGTCCGGACCATTAATTAATTTTATAAAATGGGTCTTAAAATATTATTTAGAAGTGATCTTATATAATTGTGTATAAATAAATGATTGGCTCTCGTTAAAACCATGGATGCCTTAACACGAGAGCGGCTTCGAAGGGACATTAGAGCCATATATGGTTATAAGTGAAAACTTCATCTAAGTTCCTGGATGGAATGAAAGGACTCCAAGTAAAAAAAATAAAATAAAAAAAATAAAAAAAAATATATATATATATATATATGCCAATACAATAGATATTATATAATACGGGAATACAATAGACATTATAATATAAATTATATTAGTGATCTATATCACGATTATTTTAAATCAATACTATATTCATTATATTGTAACTATTATATCACACGTGTGTTTGACATAGTCAAATGTCAATATACTATACTATATAGTATATGCGTATACTTTATAGTACACGATACACTATACTATATATAGTATATTATACACTATACTATATATAGTATATTATACACTATACTGTATAGTATAGAATGTTACATTTGATATATTACAAATCTCTACGTTTCTTTATTAAATCCGAGCCCAATGTATATGTGTCAATCATTACCGGCAATGTAAATGTCAAGGTTAACTTCAATTTCAATGTTAGCTTCAAGGTCAAGGCAAAAGTCAGTGCCGAATGCCGAATGATATATATATATATATATATATATATATATAATAATAAAAAGAATATTGCGAGCTAATAAATAATTATAGTTCATTGCATTTATCATAATGACTCACCCCACGTATTATCGCCCTATACTGTACTGGTGTCCGTAGAGTTCTAGTATGATATACACGTCTATCGATGTAGTTAATCACCGCTAACTCGGACTTCCGTTTACTCAGAATCACCCCGCGATAACTCAGTATCCCTTTTACTCAGAAACTACGCTAACCATAAGTGACATATTCCGACTATACATTATAGTATAGACTATACTATACTATATTATACTATACTATACTATAATATAGTTATTAGTAATAAACGACATTACAGTACTAAACTATAGTTTAGTTTTGAAACCACCTATATAAGTATGAACAATTCGATATATTAAACAGATGTTGTCAATCCCTTAGAGTCCGAGTTATCGAGAGTTGGTGATATCATATTAGCTATAGCTAAATTTAGCTACACATATATATATATATATATATATATTATTATTATTATTATTAAATAGTTTATTGACTAACAAAACATTATATGTTTATCGGCGTCATATGTAATAAAATAAAAATAAACAAAAAATAATAGTAAAGAACGAAAACTAGAACAATACATAATAACGAGAACAATGATATTACATGGAATTACAAATAAAGAAAATATTTATATCATTTACGTTAATATATATATATATATATATATATATATATATATATATATATATATATATATATACCTATAGGTGTAACACCTATGTGTATTATCACAATGATATAAATCCCTACAATTTTGTATATTATTGATTGATAATTGTAGCAAATATATAGCAGAAATATATAATCGAAAGTATAAAGTTTAAATATTTGTTAACGATAGCATACGTTATAGAAATAAACAAAGAATAATACGAAATTAAAAAATTATAGAAATTACCGTAAAAATAGAAATAAAATAAACCGTTTTGTAAATTGCATCGAATTATTCAATTTATATTTTAGCTATATTCAATTCTTCTTATCTTTGTAACCTATAATAATAGATTATTAATTATATAGTTTAAAATTTAAATGATACATTTTAAATATATTACAAACAGAACATGTTAAAATTCAATAAACTAATACTATAGTATTCTATAGAATGAAACCAGCAAATAATGTAATACTTATCAAAATCTGTAATAATAGTACATTATTAATTGTATATTTAAATAGTATTATTAACTATAATTGATAGGAAGTGTATTATATCTCTTCCGATTCCATATTAATCCCCGTGTCGCTTGTATTACCGTTACCGAGTTCGTATTGCCGACTTAACACGAGACAATCCGAGTGTCCTACAATAGACTCGGCTTTACGCTGTACATCTAATGAGATACTCGTATAAAGTGTTTACTATCGCTTCTGTAAATTATTGAATTAAACCCGGATGTTATTAGTCCGACGAAGGTCAGAATTCACCCACTTACCGAACTATATTTCTACGGGGTCAATGTCACTTAATATCGAATTAGCCCGCCCCCTACGATATACACATAATGTTATAAATACGTACATCTAATGCGTTAACACGAATTCCTTGGCACGATGTCTTACATTGTGGTTTACAAATTTAACTGTTAAAGTTCTCGTTTTTATTTTAACAAAAATCATGGAAATTATCTCGAAAATCAGCAATGCTTCTATAATTACCCCGGTGTAACAACCTAAATCTGATAATAATAATAATAATAATAATAATAATAATAATAATAATAATAATAATAATAATAATAATAATAATAATAATAATAATAATAATAATAATAATAATAATAATAATAATAATAATAATAATAATAATAATAATAATAATAATAATAATAATAATAATAATAATAATAATAATAATAATAATAATAATAATAATAATAATAATAATAATAATAATAATAATAATAATAATAATAATAATAATAATAATAATAATAATAATAATAATAATAATAATAATAATAATAATAATAATAATAATAATAATAATAATAATAATAATAATAATAATAATAATAATAATAATAATAATAATAATAATATTAATAATAATAATAATAATAATAATAATAATAATAATAATAATAATAATAATAATAATAATAATAACACATATATAGTTAAGCGATAACATCATTATAATGTACGCCATATATGTCGTATAGTATGAATATTGAGGGATTAGAAAAGTTGAACAGAATAATAAATAATACAAATATAGATAAATAGATAAACGATAACCGATTGCAATTTATGAATTTAAGTCATAAATAGCGATTATGTATACATTATATACATTATTATCGGATTATTTTGTTAAACGTATACACACATATATGTGTGTGTGTGTATATACACGAGTTGTATAATACGACATAATGCCATAATAATTCAAGAGTGTAACTTTACCTTTTTAATAAATGATATTTACGTGTGATATTAAGTTGCGTATCAACTTGATACTATCAAGGCAACCGTATGATCACCTTTATATATATATAAATATATAAATATATATATATACGCGTATGTGTGTATGTGTATGTATATGTATGTGTGTATATACATTATAATGTGTATGTATGCATGCGTGTGTGTGTGTGTATGATAGGTTAAACTGAATATCGATTGTCTTTGTCAACACGTGATACGATCTCTATTTCGTAGCCGTTATGACAATGACCAGATGACAATGAAGTTCATCGAATGAACCTATAGCGGCTATATATATATATATATATATATATATATATATATATATATATATATACTAGAACCTTCTATAGAGCTGTAGCTTCTATAGAACATTCTAGATGACGGTCACGTGGTTAACTCAACCGGAAGTCAGCGTCACGATGATCACGTGCTAGCAGATCACGTGGGAGAGATAATTTCACGGTCACTGAAATTCTATGAAATATTGTGACTATATTATATACATATATATGTATATATATATATATATATATATATATATATTATGAGGTATGTTGTGTAATATATTATAATAAAGGTGTGAAATACATGATTTGATCACGTGATATATAAATTATATAATATATAATATCATATTATATAATATAATAGAAAAATAGATAATGTGTATTCTAAATGTTAGGCGAAATTACCTTTAATTAAACTGAGCTGTCTTATGTGTGTTTTAATACGTTTTATTGTAGAGAAAATATACTTAGATTTAAATTATAAATAATATTTACATGTACAAATATTAATTATATAAAAAATAAACCAGTTATAATAAAGAGTTTCTTTAGCAAATTTATGTAGATATGTATTTCAATTTTTGTAGATATGTATTTCAATTTTTAATTAAATTTAAAAAGTTTTGCACAATTACATTATAAAACACAAGGGAATTATAATTCAGTCTAGAGACTATATATATACTTCAGTCTATGTATATATATATAAAGATCTGTATATATATATATATATATATATATATATATTCAAATATAGTCAACTATTGCTATCTCAGACTCTATATATCATAACTCCTGGGATATCGAGCATTGAATGTATATCATATATGATAGGACATGATAACGATATAACTTTATTTACAATATGCATAGTAATAGTACTACATAAATTCTAAAGTATCATTATAACCATATGTCTATAAGTGAACACGTCATCTAAGCTCCTTAATAGGATTAAAGGACTACACCAACATAACAATAACAATAACAATAACAACAATAACAATTATAATACATATTACGTAGTGGTGTAGTATACTACTGTATACCTATAGGGTGCATTGTTCCCATATGTGCCCTATGATAATATTAGTATTACATACATTTTGGTGTCGACAAATTCTAGTAGTATTCTTAGAGTGAGATTTTTGTGGTATACCATATATGGTAAGATTAACAAATGCACGGATGGATTGTTTACCGACAATAGTCTACCTTTACATCTACGCAGTTTATCAACTGACTGCCCACCTGTCCACCTGTCCACATACCCACTTATCCACGTATCCACCTGCCCACTTGTTCATTTATCCACCCGTCCACATGTCCACCTGGTCACATGTCCACTTATCCACCTGTCCACGTGTCCACTTGATCACTTATTGGTAAATAAGGTAAACGCTTAGAAATACACGAATCGCGAATGTAACGGAGAGTGTAACGCACACTATAGTATAGTATAGTATACGTGTTATTTCATACGTATTATATAATATTATATCAATGTATGTGAGTATATATATATAGAGTGTATCTATTAGATACACTCTATATATACTCACATATATTTTTATAAAATATTATATAATACGTATGACATAACACGTATAGTATACTATACTATAGTTGACGGTATAGATACTATCTATAGATATATTATTAATGTTTTGTATATATACATATATATTATTCACGAGGTTATATGATTATGTACACATGATCTACGTCGCTAGAGGCGCTGCTAGTCTACCAATGATAGAGGATACACTCAATTAATAGGGGTCACGCGAGTAACATCTCGCCAAGGTCATTAACGAAGGTCGGTGTATGTTTACCTAGGGGCGTTGGTTTATTAACTATATTACTAGAAAGGGGGCGTAGTTCGAGCACGAGTGGGCGTATTGATATCTGGAGTCGAGCAGCACGTTGTACGCGGTGCAGTATAGCACACAGTGTGCGTGTCACCGTGATCAGAATACACGCTTTAACGAAGGAGTGAATGGCATCAGTTTATAGACAATCGTCAGAGGAGGATCGT
The DNA here is from genome assembly GCA_964019155.1 of Osedax fenrisi. Lineage (NCBI taxonomy): Eukaryota > Metazoa > Annelida > Polychaeta > Sabellida > Siboglinidae > Osedax > Osedax fenrisi. Next base: position 14,869,079 of record OZ025244.1, on the reverse strand, counting down.
TGAAAGCTATAGGTAGCTTTATTAAACCTCCATAGTATATGATTATAATAGCTTTAGGACAGCATTACAATAATATAATAATATAATACAACAATATAATAATCGCGTGTATCTTCGCGTGAACGGGGGTCTCGTATTGACCGTCGTATTGACCGTCGTATTGACCGTCGTATGCGATAGGTTAGCTTTATTCTCTAAGGGTGCGTTTTTGTAACGTATATATATATATCCTATATCTATATCGAGGATGGTACTGTGGTACTGTGGGACTGTGGGATTGTGCACAATTTACCATGGTACTGTGGTATGGGACGTCGAAAAGGTAGAACCACAGTCCCACTTGAGTTCACACGTATAAGCATATAGGTGGTATTGTGGTACTGTGGTAGTGTGGTACGTTACAAAAAAGGCATCCTAAGTTGGTAGAGATACGTAGCCGAGTAGTAAATCTGCGGAGGTTACGCTGGCGATTATTCGTACGAATTTGCGAATATTATCCTCTATTTTCGAATATAATCGCGATTTTTAAAGATGAAACTATCGAATTGTTGCGAATATTTGCTAGTATGATCTTTAGGGTAATGGGAAGATAAAAACGATAAAATAGCGAGGAAATAATGTAAATATATATGTGTACAAGAAGGGTAATAGATTGAATAGATATATCATATATTAAGAAATATATATGGATATTTAAAGGATCATTCAAGGATCATTCATCCGTACATAAATAAAATATGCTTATATTTTACTTTAAAGCAAAAAGAATGGGTATAATACCCTCCGTATAGGAGGAACAAGATGGATTATGGGGTTGTCGATTATACAGTATACTGTAAAAATCGGAGGGTATACCCTATATTTCGGAAATATACGGAAAGGCATTCGATCACGCGCGTCTAGATACAATATTTAGGTTACGCCTCTTTTTATTCGCTGTTCATGCGTATGAATTCGTTTAGATTATGTATACTTATAAATAGAAATAATTAACTCAATTAAATAAACCATATATATATATATATTTATATATATATATATACACATATACGATGAATACGTTACAATACAAATATAGTATAAAATAAAAATGTAATGTCATCAATTTATATACATGAATATGCGTATATATATGTCGGGGGTCGATGGATCAGTGGGATAACCAAAAGCTAGTAAGCCAGAGGTCCCGGGTTCGACTCCAGGCAGTTCTTGTTTATCTCTTGTGTTTATCAAGAACTTAATAAACGACAAATCAAAACACAAGATAAAAAATATTACTATTTGTATTGTATTATCCGGGGCCACTCACAGTTATTTATAACATGTACAAGTCTATAACTTCTTGAGGGGTACATGTGTATCCGCTATTTGTATTGTATTCAATATATATAAGAGATTTCAATAAATAAATATTATTATTATATATATTATAGTGAGAAATATTTACAATAGTATTCAATGGGGTGCATGGTAGTTTACAACATTGAAATACACTTCCCCGACAATATCTCAGGAAAAAAGATAAACAAAATAGTTCATGTTTATTATCGGGGGAACTTTGCAGTAATATATAAAACTGGACATGTATTATATTCCTGTGAATGTGTAACTAAATGTGCAACGACAACAACATACTAGGCTTACTTTTCCCGGAAATACAACCGGAAGTAGAGTAGTAGGCGCTGAATCCACTATAGTGTACTACAGTATTATACTGTCAGTATACAGTATATATATATATATATATATATATATATATATATATATATATATATACTGTAGTATGTATACATACATTACAATAAGTAATTGGGTCAAAGTAATATAACACATTATAATATGTGCCTGTATAGAGTATCTTTATATTCTCAATTATATCTAGAAATATTATTAAATTATAATTTGTATAATGCCCCTTAATATGTGTAAGATATTCTAAAATTTCCGAATTGTATGACATTGGTAGTGAATTTAATATATGAATATATAAATATATATATATATATATATATATAATGTTCATATATATGCAGTAACTAAACTGTTTATAAATCAGACATGTATGTACTTATTTAAACATTATATATATTTATAGTACATAGAACCCTATTAGTAAAAAGTAGATCCAGTAGGGTGTAAAGTCTGAGTCTAATACACCCTATTATCGCGTTAGTTGCCTACGATGACCCCGAGTAAGTCTCGATATTACGTAATACCTACGCGCCGGCGCATGACACTAACAATACCCGCGTGACCTCTGACCTCCGTGTGACCTTCAGGAACTCGACTCTTGGAAACACTACGACGTCGACGCCTACGTATTGGTGTATTCGCTAACGGACAGGAGATCCTATACTAAGGTTAATACTGATAGTGTGTGTGTGTGTGTGTGAGTGTGTGTTTGTTATTGTTGTTGTTGTTAAAGTATTTATATAAACATATAATTATATAACATATATAAACATAATATATAAATGTGATAACAGTAAGACAAAACGACACGATACAAAAAAAAACAAGAAATAAAGAAGTAAAATAAAAGAGAAGTAACATAAAAATAAAACATTGGATTATACGAGCCGTTGAATATAATACTGATAGTGTGTGTGTGTGTGTTTGAGTGTGTGTGTGTGTGATAGATTACTAGAAGAGTACGTATTACTTATTACATGTATACTTTATTGTTTTTGTATATGAAGGTAACGCCATTTTTAAAGTTATAAACCCATATGAATATAAATGTTACGATTATAAAATTATATCCAATTACATGTTTAAATATATATATATATATATATATATATATATACTATTGAAAAGTTTGAATATTTCGTATAAGATATTTCTTATATACATATTTGAGGAACTGTAATATGGTTTATATATATATATATATATATATATATATATATATATATATTATGTACAAATCAATAACCAAGAATACGGCCATTAATAATCGTAGAACAAACGGGGGTAATATGATCTAGCATTCTATTCACATACTTTATATCGAATTAATTAATAATAATTAATACCTATATATAGACATAAAACGTTTAGATCTACGTATTCATCGATAACGATGCCTCGATCTATTAATAACTCGACGACCCCTGCGCGACCTCTAAACAGGCGGTGGACCTGCTGTACGACATCCGGGTTGTGAACGAGAAGACGTGCGCTATCGTATTGGTGGCGAACAAGAGTGACCTTGTCAGAGGTCGTCTGATCACCGAGAAAGGTTGATGCGTCAGCATTCTATTTATAGTTATATTCTATTATTTGCACTTGGTTTAACTTTCTAGGGAATTCGTTAATCAATAATTAATATATTAAAGGTTGTGATACCGGTGTTGTATTATGTTATGAACAATTGTCGCAAGTAGTGACTCATCACGCATTATATACACTTCTTACCTTACCTTACCAGGTCGAGCTTGCTCGGCATTCTAAGACACGTTTCTTCCATTCATCCCTATTATCCATCAAGTTTATCAGCTCTTCCACTTAACATTCAATATCTTCTAACATTTGATCTACGAATGTGTTAGCCGGTCTCCACGAGAGCGCTGACCATGTTTGGGAGTCTATAGTAGCACATCACTAACTAGCTCACTGTTGCTTCTCCATCAGTGTCCGGCAAATCGCCTTCTTTGTTCACGTATTGAACTTGTTATTCCTGTTAAGCAGCGATCACATATAGCGACTTTGCTGCAAAAGCGTCGAGACAGAATTTTGCACATATAGCAAACATGTTTGCTATTAATTTTGCTGCAAAGTTGCTGCGATTTTGCAGTGATTTTGCTAGTGAATATTTTTTGCTGCAAATTTTGCCGTGGTGTTCACACCTGGCGATTTTGTTCGTCGTGATTTTGCTGCAAAGTTGCTGCGATTTTGCAGCAAAATCGCTATATGTGAACGCAGCTTTAGACTTCTAAATGTACTAGAATACTACGATATCCTCTTTATAATTATAAGTCTAACCCATGACCATTATCATTGATCAATTGTATTAATACATAATAACTTAACTCTACTACTATATCAACTCCTAAGTTATGAGTCATAACTAATAACCAACCGTGATCACGTGCAACAATAAGCCACGCCTACATTTACCACCGCGGTTTCAGACGGTCGAACCACAGCTGATAAATACAACTGTCTGTACATAGAAGTGTCGGCCGTTCTGAATCACATGGTCGACGAGCTTCTAGTACAGGTACGCGCTTGTGTGTGTGTGTGTGTGTGTGTGTCTGTGTTTGTGTGTGTGTGTCTGTGTTTGTGTGTGTGTGTGTGTGTGTGTGTGTGTAGGTGTGTGTGTCTGTGTTTGTGTGTGTGTGTGTGTGTGTGTGTGTGTCTGTGTTTGTGTGTGTGTGTCTGTGTTTGTGTGTGTGTGTGTGTGTGTGTGTGTGTATATGTATGTGTG
>OZ025244.1:14822147-14862147 GCA_964019155.1 Osedax fenrisi | reverse complement strand
GTAACCACCGTCGCTATATTAAGTAAGTTAAGGGTATACCGGCATTCATGCCCGGGCACGGTATACCCGTATGCCCTTAAGTGGCGATAACACCAAAATATACAGACAAATATGCCGGCATAATAAATGTAGTTCAAACAAATTTGCCGGCATATTTGAGTTATTCCGACATAAGTTTGGTGTGATCACCGCTTTACGTTAAGAAACGCAATAAAATAATTATATCATTTTTTCAACATGATTTATTTATAAAATGTGAAATATAAATTATAAACTAGATGTCCTCTCATAGTTCTCACCCCCTCCGCCAGGTGCTGAACGTGATACAAGAGACGCGCGCGAATCCGCAACGACGGACGCCGTGTCAGGAACTGTTGAACCACCGGCTGAGCGGAGAGGCGGGCTGTATGAATCAGGCCAGGGGTTGCGTGTTCCGACAGCTCATCAAACCGCCCACTTCTACGTGCTGCGACGTCGTCGACTTCTAGGCCGCGTGACCGGCTCAGCCAATCGGAGCGTTCGGTTTAAGTTCGACGAAACTATTATTATATTTAAATTACGCGATAACGTGATTGGATGAGCCGGTCGCGGATGTCACCGCCGCATCGTTAACCCTCGTACGACCCCTATGTGAACTAGAGCGCCACCTAGCGGATGTATTCCGCACGTTCTCCGCCAGGAATTCGACGACCCGTCACTCAAAATATGCACTCTCCGACTGATGTTTATATTTATATATAACACCCAACTTTTATACTCGACCCGTTCTTACGTAACTACAAATAATTGGTTCGTTCTAACGATGTTAGTTTTAACGACGCGTTTCACGATGTCAATATAACCCTTTAATATGTATATTTCATAACAGCGCGCACGCGCATCGTATATATTTATATTACGTAATCGGCGTCGTCGTCGAAGCTAATTATTACGTAATGTCACGTGGTCACGAACGCGTAGCCACGTGACTCGCCGATCACGTGTGAATATTTACGTCGAATGCACGTGACTTACGCGCGATTGCGCCGGAACTAACGACAGCGGACGCGCATTTAGTTAAATCTCGACGAGATCGTACGTGACTCCGCGAGATTTCGACGATAACTACTCACCTCAGTATTAATTATTATTTTTTGAAATTATTTCGGCTTTCAATTTTTTCTTATACATTTTACAACGTTTGCGACCTACCTGTAACTATACTGAACTTGTGTTATCATGAACTTATAACGCCTCCACATCCTCGTCCTCCTCCTTCTCCACCGAATACGTTGATGATACGCCATACTATTCTATTACATAATATCGCATAACACTTATATTTAATATATATATATATATATATATATATATATAACATTGTACATTTGATTTGTTCAATATCATAATAAATTAATTTATTATAACTTTCGTTATTCACATTAATTTAATTAGTTTATAATATTATAATATAAAATATAAGTAAAGTTTAATCGAAGAGTTAAATATATATTATATATATATATATATATATATATATGCAATTTAACTACCTGGTTAGCATATTCTACTGGTTTAAAATCCTTCTGGACACATTAAATAGTTCAATAATATTTAGTATACTATAGTGATATTATATAATACATCATCTCATATATTTTAAACCACGGGTGCCTTAAAATGAGAGCGGCTTCGAAGTGACATTAGAGCCATATGGTTATAAGTGAAAACTTCATCTAAGTTCCTGGATGGGATGAAAGGACTCAGCCTAATAAAAATAACAATAACAATAACAATATTTGATAGTTTATATCAATATTAAATTAATAAATTAACATACTTTTCTGTATTATGCACTCGTAGATTAATTTAAAACAAATAAACTAATTAATAATGGTTGCGAATAAAACTACGAAGATTCTATGTAATGATCTACATTCATATTCGTACAATTGAGAAGACAATCTCATAATGTGGTAACATAGTCTGACGGACATATTAGGCTAGTTCTATGCACGGAGCTGAAGATGTATTACCGTCGTCGAATAGAGAAGTCCATAATGCACTAGTAGTTAATCTATAGAGTGTAACTGTACAGATGTGTAGTTAAACTCTAAAGGGTTGTCAGATATATGTTTAATATTATATGTTATAGACGACAACAACAGGAATACGCTATATTATTTTGAAGCCATTTAGAAGAAAGCGTATTACTATTAAACTATAAAGTGAAACAGAAAACTAAATCAATTTATTTAATAATAATTAATATTATCATTATTATTATTTTAAATAATTAACAACACTTATTAACTAAAGACAATGAATATATGTGATGCTTGTAAAGTACTAATATCTAATTGTCGAATTGTATAATTTTCTAAAAGTGACCAATTTCGAGTTGTTTAATTTATATGCTATATAATAATTATTAATCATTTAATTCTGTATAAGACTTTTACAATAATCATTTTGTAATATTGAAGACAATACAGTTTTAATTGATCGTATACAACTGATAATTCGCCGATATACGCACAAACAACATGCGAGTCAAGTCTAATCATATTATCAACAGTAAACCATAGATTAACGCTAGCGTTCATGATAGCTATCATTGTAATACACCTATTGTCGCAATACCATAATAACATATGTAATAGTTAAAGCAGGAAAAACAAAATCCGTCTGGAAATATTTATAATTAGAGTTATTGAAATACTAATCATATAGGTTTTAACTAGTGGCTAATAACCTATTATTTCTAATAAAATATGTCTTGAGATAATACAATTAATAAATACAATTTATATATGTTCGATATTAACACAATGCGAGGCATCGAATAGAATATTAATACATACTTGAACCTCGTTACATAACATCATTATGACAATCTCTTTAACATAATTACAGCTCATACAGTGTAAGGGAGTATACGGGAGTGTATACACTATATATAGAAACATTAAAGATACCCAAGGACCAATCAATATGAAATAAATTATTAATATTTTGGGAAGGAAAGTCTATTATTATTTTCATACTATTTAATAAGAAAAATATTAAAAAGTACAATAACAGAATTTCTTATAGTGGAAATTCGTTCATAACAATTTTATGACAGATGATGTAGAAATCTGAAGATAAATCCAATGAAATAAGTTGATAATCTCGCTTATTGTCAAGAATCTTATGACAATTATCAACAAAAGATTACAGTAGTGTATCATTACTATAAGCACGCTGATTATTATAAATAAATAATTGTTAAATTAGTTGTATTGCGTACCTAAGTCATACATCATACGTTATAAGACTACAAATATGATAATGGGGACAATCTGGGGAACCTTAAACCCAACCTTAAACGTAATAAACAAAATATGATTGTCAAATCTAACTTATAAGCTAAACAGAAACTTATTTAGATGAACAGTTGAGTATGTACTTATATATGGCTCTATAACCTAAAAGTTTACCAAAACGATAGAAAAACAACTAAATAGCAATTATATGCGAAAGTTGAGAGCATCACTAAACAAGTCATGTATACATTCTATATATATATATAGTCTCTATAGAGACCATATGACCAACAGAGAATTATATGGTAACATCCTACATATCTTTATATCCATAAGACAGGAACGATTACGTTTCAGTGAATACTGTTGGCGTTGAAAAGCTAAACTCGCAGCAGATTTTCTCCTCTGGTAACCAAGTCATGGTAAACCTAGCCCAAGAATACCAAGTAAAACATATGTTGATAAATTGGTTGAAGACACACTTTGTAGACCAAACTAAATTCCAAGCGCCGTTGGTAAAAATATACGAGTGGAGGAGTATACGTCATGTCTAGCCGAGAAAACTAGACCTGGCAAGGTAAGTTGTAACGTAGGTATGTTATAACTTTCTTTAAATTCATCATCAGATTAAGTCAATTTAGAATTATAGTTCACAATAAATACATTATCATAAACTTTACCGTATAATTATAACACTTATCTATTGATATTTCAATCAAATTTAGATCTAGAATTTGAATATTAAATAGATTGAATATCATAATAATAAAGTATACATATTTTGTATTCACCATTACAAATATAATTCCTAAAAATAAAGATGTAATATCATTCGAAACATATATATATATATATAATCAGTATTATTATTATTATTTATTTATAATAGATACTTTATCATTTATGTTACATCAAGTTATAATGTTATTATTCGTAGAATATATTAACAGCTATGTTATAATATTTAAGACATATTCCGATTCCTCACTTTATTCGAAATTTATTAATTATCATTTCAATAAATAAACATTAAATCCGATAACAGTAGTATATATACGAGGGTATAGCAAAGGGTATATACGAGGGTATATTAAAGGGTATATACAAGGTTATATCCAAGGTTATATCCAAGGTTATATACAAGGTTATATCCAAGGTTATATCCAAGGTTATATACAAGGTTATATCAAAGGTTATATCCAAGGGTATATACAAGGTTATATCCAAGGTTATATCCAAGGTCATACCCAAGGTCATACCGAAATGTACGCGCGTGATAACACTGGCGAAATAACAAATTTATAACAAAAATATGTTTAATAATATGTGTAATAGTAATAGAATACGAATTAGTTATTCAAACGAAAACAAATATATTCATAATAGAATATTGAAAGGGTAACATTTCAAAATTAACATAATTTAAACCAATAATACATATCGTACTATGTTTATTTATATATAATTATATGTGTATACATATTAAAATAAATATTATTATTGCATAACTCTAGCACTGTATACAATGTGAAATACGCTTATGCCTGATGTAATATGTAAATATATATATATATATATATATATATAAATATATATATACATAATAAGTGATTATTACACTTTAATAATCATCAATCTAAAAACAATTACATAACAATATGTTTAATTACGTGTAAAATAAACACGAAACTCTAGAACCAGTTCACTACATAACAATCGGGTAGTGTGGAACATAATAGCAATATGAAATATTATATATGTAAGGACTCACGAATAGGACATCAAATAAGGGGGGGGCATAACATAATAACATGTCCTTAATTCAGTAAACATTTGATGCATAACATCGTATATATAGAGTAGCATTATAGAGATAACGACACTCTAAATGTATGAATAACACGAACACACAATAAGAAAGAAGTAATCGAATTGGCCGCACTAGAGTACAACAATGGGCATTGTTATAGGCCCATTGTTCTCTTGTCAGTGTATCGATGGGGAGGAGATGGAGGTGATGTTTCGGAGGCTGGTTACTTCTTCTCATCTTCCGAACTGCTGCTATCCTCAGAACTACTATCTTCGGACTGTTGGGCAATGTTACTTAATTATAATATATATATATATATATATATATATATATATATTTAATTATAATAACTGCATATTATAAGGCCGACTCTCTTTATCTAAGAAACTCAATATCATATATACATTATTTCTGTCCCTTGCATTCTGAGATATCGAGAGGTGACTGTATACACATATATGTGTATGTGTGTGTATGTGTATGTGTGTATGTGTGTGTATGTGTGTATAATCTATATCTAACATCTTCATAATTTATATTTATAATTAACTAATCATAAATATATATATATATATATATATATTTATTTTCATAATTCATATATAAATATATTTATAATTAAATAATCATAAATATATATATATATGATTATTTAATTATACATATGAATTATGACGATATGTTAACCTCTGCTGAGCTTTCCGTTTTCTTCTTCTCTTTTTTCTTCGAAATCTAAAATAGACAATCACTTATAATTAGTATAGGAATCAATTTATAATATATAAATATATAAATATATTCTATTAATACTGACATACATATTATAGGTATACTATATATATATAGTATAAATACCTACATAGTAAAGTAGGAATTATTTTGTCTTATAGTAAAGTAAGAGTGAATAATTAAATTCATTTAATAATAATAATGTACATCTTTTATATACAAATAATATAATATAAACGTCAAGTTATTTAAAATCATATTAAACTATTTATCGCCTTTTAGATTTCGATTACAAAATAGTTAACAAATAATTATTTTAGAGTTCAATACATTGTTTAAGGTTTAAAATGTTATGCGTTATTTTACTTAGTGGTAAAGTATACCTTTATTATTATTGAATATTGATTAATACTAATATATAAATTAGTGATAATATTTAGTAAAATAATATACAATTAAGTATACATATTATATATATATATATATATATATATATATATATATATATATATATATATATATATATTACATGTTTTATAGATGATGCAGGTTGGTGATTTGAAATATGGATTCAGATATATTATACAATCTTTATAATAGTTATCATAATGTATATATATATATATATATATATATATAAATATATGCATATATACATATATGTTGACATCTAATCAGAGTAAATATACATATTGTGTATGCAGTATAACGTATATATATATATATATATATATATATATATATATATATATATATATATATACATATATGTATACGCTATACCAGTATTTATTTACATATATATATATATAGTCCCTATTAGGGTATCACCATTACAGAGTTTGGTTATTACTATTAATTAGGTGTGATATAACATTATGTAATATATATTGTTTTAATTGTTCAAGTGATAATCATTCGAATAGTTATATTATCTTGTTTTGAAGCTCTTTATGAGAAACAAACGGATATAATTTTACTACTAAAGAAAATGGAGAACAAAAATGGTCATCGAATAATTATTTGAGAGTTTAATACAATTATATAATAATATTTCTATTGTTTTGTAATTCGGGAAAAGCTTAATTTAGATATTTTGAATACTGGCGGTTATGAAAAATATGAGTGAATAATTAACTTACAATTATTAATATAATAAATACGTTCAAAAAGTAATTATACACTATGATAAGATATACCCTTTGAGTAACGAAAGCTACATATATGTATAGCTATAGCTATTTATCTATTAATAGATATCTATTAATAGATAACCAGTTGATATCATATCACATTATTTAATAAACTTATTTAATTTCTTATTCGTTTCAAATTGAAATATTTATTAATTTTTTTAATTATTTAAATTTGTATTATATAATTATATATTATATATATATGTATAATATTATTAAAGTAATTAATCTATAATGTATATACTTGGTTATATGTATATAAGTTAATATTTAATTATAGTTACTATACATTTAAGATATTGTATTTATCTCCGCAAGTCCATCAATATAACCAACATACTATTATCATATCTAACTACTAATTAATTCACAATATATATATATAACTATCCTAAATTTCGTTTATCCGATTTTGTCGTTATACGTTATTTACATGTGTTTCCTTATCGCATTAAATATCCTATAACAATACTCGTACACGTATATATATATATATATATATATATATATACAATTATTATATTAAATACATATTATCATCATAATAATATATATATGTATTCACTTATATTATGATATTACTTAAAAATGTATAATATAAAGCGATTCACCACGTGAACACGATTTACTATGTTATAAGTAGGCTATTATAACATGTGATATAGTATGCATATATGTGTAGGTGTATACATATACACTTACACCAGGCACACTCACACGCATACAAACACCCACATACACCCACACACGCATACCGATTATTACATAATTAAAAGCAATGAGTAATACATAACTAAACTATATGATTGTTACATAACTAAAAGCAATGCGTATTACATCACTAAAAGCGATGATTATTACGTCACTATACCTTATCGTCTTCATCATCGCTCGACTCCTCATCCTCGCTACTGCTGCTGCTGCTACTGCTCTCTTCAGAACTAGAAGATGACGCATCGCTCTCTTCGGAAGTCGACGATGACTCACTCTGTACAATTTCATTTGTTATGTATTATCATCATATATGACATATATGTATTCATATATATATAATGATGATGATGATGATATTAGTTTTATTTGCATTAAAATAGGGTCATATAGACCCCTTCGATCGTGTGAATATATATGTTGTTATTGTTATTGTTATTTTTATTTGGTGGAGTCCTTTCATCCCATCCAGGAACTTAGATGAAGTTTTCACTTATAACCATATATGGCTCTAATGTCCCTTCGAAGCCGCTCTCATGTTAAGGAATCCATGGTTTTAACGAGAGCCGATCATTTATTTATACACAATTATATAAGATCACTTCTAAATAATATTTTAAGACCCATTTTATAAAATTAATTAATGGTCCGGACGAGGGTCGATTCCGTGTTCTACTGCTTGTGTGTCTGACGCCTTAGTCACTGAGCCACACAGGCAGTTTATATATATATATATATATATATATTTATATATATATATATATATATTTAAACACACATATATAAAATACAACATTACATATGATACACTTAACTAATTAACTAATTAATATATATATATGGACCACACAAGAATTATTACAATATACATAAATATGTTTGATGTATGGGTATAATAAATTACATATGCATAAAACAAGTGAACATTTATATTTATATATATATATAAATATATATGTATATAATAATCTTTGTATACTATTTATATATATAGAGACATATTTTATTATTATTATTATGTACAAGTGTGTATATCATCAATATTACCTTTACATTATTAATATATATATATATATATATATATATATATATATATAAATACATATTAATAATATATTATTGTTGTATATTATTGTTGTATATTTCATATCATCCTTTGAAGGTGAAGAAGCGACAAGACCACATAACGTGGATATATATATATATATATATATATATATATATATATATATAAATATATATATGTGTATTACTAACTCCACTTCCGGAACTGTTTTCGCTTGATGATTTTTTGTCGTCATTTTTTAATTTCTTACTTTCCGTCTAAACATAAATATATATAAATAAGTTACATTATTAAATTGCATTTGTAATATAAAAATTTATATATATATATATATATATATATATATAGTTGCTATATCTAGTTCCTGTAATATATAGTTGATATATTTACACACAGGTTTCTTATTAGTATTGTTGGTATTCTTATTAAATGGAATCTATATGTATTATAATAATAATATTCTTAAAAATATCTTTAAAATAATTCATATATACATGTATTAATTTTTTTTATAAAGTCATTCTAGTTATATTCATTAATAATAATAAATATGTTATTTATGAGTGTACAATATTCACAATTTCTATAATTGAGGATATAGAATTTAAGATTTGAAATTATATCTGAAATTATTATATTATTCCAACAATTCTAATATTATTTTAAATACATTATTTACAATAAATTTAATATACATAGTTACGAATTAAATATCGAAAATGTAATTTAATATTAATTATATATTAATTATATATTCATTAGTATAATATAGCTATATTATGATATCATATAGAATATATTATTCGTTAATATATTAATATACTACCGTAAGTAGTTTCACAAATAATACCATGCTTTTTACCATATTTACATACTTTGGCCCAATCGAAAGAGAACATAATTATTGATACTATAGTATATATATATATATATATATATATATATATATATATATATATATATATATATATATACTATAACGAGTAGAATATACAATTGATTATCGTTAGTTAATACTATATTTGTTTATATTTTGTATCATTAATTATACAAATAGTCAACAGAATATATAAGTTACACACATATATATATATATTAATATTTAATTATATCATACATATAAATTGATGCATTACAAAATTATTATTATGTATATATAGAGTTATATATCTATAGATTATTCAGAAATAATATTCAAATGATATAATAATAAATGAAATCAATGAAATATACAAACTTTTTCATCCTCAGATTCGTCGGAACTATCATCTTCGCTGCTGCTCTCTTCGCTACTGCTGTCTTTGGGGGTAGTTTCCTTTTTACTAGTGTCAGTTTTGTTTACCTCTTTAAGCTTGGCACTGGTGTCACTGTCACTTTCACTGTCACTGCCACTACTGCTAGCTTCACTGCTAGCATCACTGCCACTTTCGCTGCCACTTTCGCTGCTACTAGAATCACTGGCTGTATCGACATCTCTTTTGAATTTAGACATCGAAATCTATAGTCATATATAGAATAATTATTTGGAGTATATTGCATTATAATAGTATAATCAATGTGAATTTATATATATATATATATTATTACTTAGAACACATCTAGATATGGTGAAATATATAGATATAATAATAATCGATAAATAATATATTTATATATGAATAATATGCAATATATATATTTATTTACACTTTATTTATATGACTTCTATATTAAGTTAGTAAACTATAAATCTCAGGGTATAGTTATATTATTATTTATAGTTGAACTTTATAAAATATATTATATATTACATACTATACTTGTATTTATATAAATACTATTTAATAATACATATGCATTTATTTATAGTATAATTAATAATTTAAACATTTAATTTGTATTATACTTACTGATGGTAAACTTGCTTTCTTTTTGATTACTGTATCTTTTTTCTATTTATTATATGGATGCGTAATATATATATCAAAGTATTGTGTTATATTATTAATTATTAATATTATTATCATTATAAATATTTATAATAATTTTTAAATAATATTTTTATATATTTTTATATTTATAATATATTTTATATATGTATTATAAATTATTCAATTAATATATGTAATCTACTATAATATATATATATATATATATATATATATATATATATAGTATCTTAAATAATTATATGTTATTAAGGGGAAGCACTACCTTCGACATTTTAATTTAAAAAAAAAAATATTAATAATATATAAGATCTATAATCATTTATGTATCATTTCAAATACATATTATACCTAAATTAGAAATATTTATGAGTATAAGTGATGTTATAATTATGTATAAATACTAAATATATATTTCTTATAATTGAATAACAATATTTAAATTAAATTTGAAAGCTGTTTTCTCAAATTTTGTAAATATCACTTTATTAAAAACTTCTGAACTTTTTCTATTCAATAACAATTACGATAATTTTCAGTATATTGAGATAAAATTTAATTGCATAATAATTACGATTTTTTTTAATAAAATCTAATAGTTACAATTTTATTTCTGTTTTTCTACATTTTATTCAATTTTATTTTTGAATTAACCCTATTAAAATCCAAATGTATTTAATAAAAAATAGATAATTAAAATCTAGTCGATTTAATATATATTTACATGTAAGCCTGTGAATGTAGTGCTTCCTCTTAATGGTTAATATATTAAAAGTTTACTTTATAGTAACATTATAGGTTATACATTATTACCTAACTAACGTAAATATAACGTAAATATTAAAATAATGTTCGAAATTTGCGGGAATTCATTGAATAGACTAAATAATCTAGAGGTACACATGTAAATCTATGGGTACTAGTAACACAAATTTCTATAGGTAATCTATACAAATATTACAGGTATATTCACTACTATTTCTACGGGTATTTCTAAATCCTATATATATATACAATTCTATAAAATTCTATATGATTAACAAACGTTGTCTGAGATCTCAGGAGAGGTAACGCTTTCTTTAGGAGTAGACTTTGTGGCAATCTCATCTTCGGAGCTACTTTCTTCAGAGGAACTACTCTCTTCCGAGGAACTACTTTCATCTTCCGAAGAACTACTTTTAACAGAAACAGTTTTAACTTTTTCGCTAATTTTTTCTGTAGATTTTATTGATGAATCGATTTTATCGATGGGACTCTTTTTTTCAGAAGTTTTACTCTCTTCTTCCGAACTACTTTCGCCTTCCGAACTACTTTCATCTTCTGAACTACTCTCTTCAGAAGAACTAGAACTTACAGAAACTTTTTTGGTTATTATTTCTGTAGATTTTGTTGGTGAATCACTTTTATCCGTGGACATCTTTTTTGTAGAAGTTGTATTATCTTCCGAGGAACTACTAACCTCCGAGGAACTACTATCATCTTCCGAACTACTCTCGTCTTCTGAACTACTCTCTTCTGAGGAACTACTTTTAACAGAAACATTTTTAACTTTTTCACTAATTTTTTCTGTAGATTTTTTTGATGAATCGCTTTTATCCTTGTCAATATTTTTGTTAGTAGTTTTACTCTCTTCTTCAGAACTACTTATTTCGTCGGAACTACTTTCTTCTGATGAACTATCTTCTTCAGAACTACTTTCATCGGGCGAACTATTTTTTTTAGATGAACTCTTTTTTTTCGAGGAACTATCTTTGCTTTCACTTTCGGAAATATTTTCGGATGAACTATCACCCGAAGAGCTACTATCTTCTGTTGATGAAGCGGTTTCTTCAGATGAACTACTACCGGTACTAGAAGATCCACTTTCGGCCGGATTGCTAATTTTCGATGAATTACATTTCGATGATGTAACTTTCTAAAAAGTAATTAGTATTCATGCATTTATTGTAAAGGGGAGAACAGTGGTTGTAAACTAAATCTCAACATTTTATAATTTATGATGTATATTTTAAATTTAATTAAAATATATATTAAAATTAATTCAAAATATTCTAATAATATTCTAATGTAAAAATTAAAAAATATAAATCTTATTTACTTTTTCAATTAAAGAAACAAATTTGTCACTTACCTTAATTTTTTCTTCGGAAGGCACCATTTTTTTCACTTTCTTTTTTGAATCTTTATTTTTAATTTTTTTTTCAGCTTCACTTTCAGAATCAGCAAAAGATTCGTTTTCATTCGAGCTATCCGAATCACTGGCATTTTCCTTGATTTCAGATTTTTTGATTTTGTGAGTCTTTACCTTCTTTTTGGATTTCTTTTTAGCGTCTACATTTTCTTCTTCTTCATCGGAACTTTCATCAGAAGATTCGCTTTCAGAAGTTTCCTCTTCTGATCCTTCTTTTTTCTCTTTCTTTTTCTTTATATCTTTTTTATCTTCTTTTTCGCTATCACTATCAGCGGTTTCTCCATCGGATGATGTCGACTCATTGCTATTAGATTCGCTAGCAGATACCTATAAAACGAATATTAATCATATGTAGGAAGTGTATATATATATATATATTTATATGAAAGTGTTATATAAAATGAGTTATATACCTCAGAAGATGACGTAGAAGATTTTTTCTTTTGTTTTTTCTTCTTTAATAGTTTAGCTTTTTTCAATTTCTTATCTTTTTTTATCTTCTTTTTATTTTTACTTTTAATCTATAATATTTATTAGTATATTAATATAGAGATCATAACCTATGTATCGTTGTGAAACTATGTTAAATAAATTAATTTATATATATATATATTTCATTTTATATTAATTCAAATTATTTAATTTATATATTATAACTCACTCCAGTTGAATGAAGGATATACATATATCCAATACACTATACATATGAGTAACCGATAAATATGACAGTATTATACATCGCAATAAATACCAATGCTCCCTTACTAGACGACATATTATAGTCTATTTGATGATAAGTATGATACATAAACAAATTGAACAACATGATGTGCTAATAACATTTACATGTGTTAATTAAAGATATAATATCTACAGTGTTTATTCATGTACTTTAAGTATTAACAATTTAATTGTTGATAAGTAAGAGGGCATTACACTAGCAAAATAAAATATGATTATATAATATATGTAATATGTATAATAAACATTATGTAATATGTATAATAAACATTATGTAATTAAAATATAATAAATTGATAAAAAGTAATGAATTATATTGAATAAGAATTAATTATCAATATTAAAATTAAAATAACGTAATGACAAAAACGAAAAAATATAAGTATCTTTAAAATATATGTTAATTTACGGTTATAAATGAATTTAAAAAAATTTAAAATCAATCACTTAATTGTAAGATATTTATATATATATATATATATATATATATATTTCATTATTATATTCAATAATATTTAATTATATATTGACATTAATGGTAATCTTGTGACAATTATGTTTTAAGAATCGGTTAAGTATACCTTCTACAACCTTTATCCTACTATACCTACTATACCTACTATACCTTATATCCTACTATACCTTATATCCTACTATACCTACTATCCTACTATACCTACTAAACCCACTATACCTTCTATCCTACTATACCTTATATCCTACTATACCTACTATCCTACTATACCTTATATCCTACTATACCTACTATCCTACTATACCTTATATCCTACTATACCTTATATCCTACTATACCTTCTATCCTACTATACCTTATATCCTACTATACCTTATATCCTACTATACCTTCTATCCTACTATAACTTATATCCTACTATACCTTCTATCCTACTATACCTACTATCCTACTATACCTTATATCCTACTATACCTTCTATCCTACTATACCTTATATCCTACTATACCTTCTATCCTACTATACCTTCTATCCTACTATACCTTCTATCCTACTATACCTTCTATCCTACTATACCTTCTATCCTACTATACCTTCTATCCTACTATACCTTATATCCTACTATACCTACTAAACCCACTATACCTTCTATCCTACTATACCTTCTATCCTACTATACCTACTATCCTACTATACCTTCTATCCTACTATACCTTATATCCTACTATACCTTCTATCCTACTATACCTTCTATCCTACTATACCTTCTATCCTACTATAACTTATATCCTACTATACCTTCTATCCTACTATACCTACTATCCTACTATACCTTATATCCTACTATACCTTCTATCCTACTATACCTACTATCCTACTATACCTTATATCCTACTATACCTACTATCCTACTATACCTACTAAACCCACTATAACTTCTATCCTACTATACCTTATATCCTACTATACCTTATATCCTACTACAACTTATATCCTACTATACCTTATATCCTACTATACCTTCTATCCTACTATACCTTATATCCTACTATACCTTCTATCCTACTATACCTTATATCCTACTATACCTTCTATCCTACTATACCTACTATCCTACTATACCTACTATCCTACTATACCTACTAAACCCACTATAACTTCTATCCTACTATACCTTATATCCTACTATACCTTATATCCTACTACAACTTATATCCTACTATACCTTATATCCTACTATACCTTCTATCCTACTATACCTTATATCCTACTATACCTTCTATCCTACTATACCTTATATCCTACTATACCTTATATCCTACTATACCTTCTATCCTACTATACCTTATATCCTACTATACCTTATATCCTACTATACCTTCTATCCTACTATACCTTATATCCTACTATACCTTCTATCCTACTATACCTTATATCCTACTATACCTTCTATCCTACTATACCTACTATCCTACTATACCTACTAAACCCACTATAACTTCTATCCTACTATACCTTATATCCTACTATACCTTATATCCTACTACAACTTATATCCTACTATACCTTATATCCTACTATACCTTCTATCCTACTATACCTTATATCCTACTATACCTTCTATCCTACTATACCTTATATCCTACTATACCTTATATCCTACTATACCTTCTATCCTACTATACCTTATATCCTACTATACCTTATATCCTACTACAACTTATATCCTACTATACCTTCTATCCTACTATAACTTATATCCTACTATAACTTATATCCTACTATACCTACTAAACCCACTATACCTTCTATCCTACTATACCTTCTATCCTACTATACCTTATATCCTACTATACCTACTATCCTACTATACCTACTAAACCCACTATACCTTATATCCTACTATACCTTCTATCCTACTATACCTTCTATCCTACTATACCTTCTATCCTACTATACCTTATATCCTACTATACCTACTATCCTACTATACCTACTAAACCCACTATACCTTATATCCTACTATACCTTCTATCCTACTATACCTTATATCCTACTATACCTTCTATCCTACTATACCTTATATCCTACTATACCTTCTATCCTACTATAACTTATATCCTACTATACCTACTAAACCCACTATACCTTCTATCCTACTATACCTTCTATCCTACTATACCTTATATCCTACTATACCTACTATCCTACTATACCTACTATCCTACTATACCTACTAAACCCACTATACCTTATATCCTACTATACCTTCTATCCTACTATACCTTATATCCTACTATACCTTATATCCTACTATACCTACTATCCTACTATACCTACTAAACCCACTATACCTTATATCCTACTATACCTTCTATCCTACTATACCTTATATCCTACTATACCTTCTATCCTACTATACCTTATATCCTACTATACCTTCTATCCTACTATAACTTATATCCTACTATACCTACTAAACCCACTATACCTTCTATCCTACTATACCTTCTATCCTACTATACCTTATATCCTACTATACCTACTATCCTACTATACCTACTATCCTACTATACCTACTAAACCCACTATACCTTATATCCTACTCTACCTTATATCCTACTATAACTTATATCCTACTATACCTTCTATCCTACTATACCTTATATCCTACTATACCTTCTATCCTACTATACCTTATATCCTACTATACCTACTAAACCCACTATACCTTCTATCCTACTATACCTTCTATCCTACTATACCTTATATCCTACTATACCTACTATCCTACTATACCTACTATCCTACTATACCTACTAAACCCACTATACCTTCTATCCTACTATACCTTCTATCCTACTATACCTACTATCCTACTATACCTACTAAACCCACTATACCTTATATCCTACTATACCTTCTATCCTACTATACCTTATATCCTACTATACCTTCTATCCTACTATACCTACTATCCTACTATACCTTATATCCTACTATACCTTCTATCCTACTATACCTTATATCCTACTATACCTTATATCCTACTATACCTTCTATCCTACTATACCTTATATCCTACTATACCTACTATCCTACTATACCTACTATCCTACTATACCTACTAAACCCACTATACCTTCTATCCTACTATACCTTCTATCCTACTATACCTTATATCCTACTATACCTACTAAACCCACTATACCTTCTATCCTACTATACCTTCTATCCTACTATACCTTATATCCTACTATACCTACTATCCTACTATACCTACTATCCTACTATACCTACTAAACCCACTATACCTTATATCCTACTATACCTTATATCCTACTATACCTTCTATCCTACTATACCTTATATCCTACTATACCTACTATCCTACTATACCTACTAAACCCACTATACCTTATATCCTACTATACCTACTATCCTACTATACCTACTATCCTACTATACCTACTAAACCCACTATACCTTATATCCTACTATACCTTATATCCTACTATACCTTCTATCCTACTATACCTTCTATCCTACTATAACTTATATCCTACTATACCTTCTATCCTACTATACCTATAGTATACTATACCTTCTATCCTACTATACCTTCTACAACTGCTATCCTACTATACCTACTATACCTTCTATCCTACTATACATTCTATCCTACTATACCTACTATCCTACTATACCTACTAAACCCACTATACCTTATATCCTACTATACCTTCTATCCTACTATACCTTATATCCTACTATACCTTATATCCTACTATAACTTATATCCTACTCTACCTACTATCCTACTATACCTTCTATCCTACTATACCTTCTATCCTACTATACCTTATATCCTACTATACCTTCTATCCTACTATACCTTATATCCTACTATACCTTCTATCCTACTATACCTTATATCCTACTATACCTTATATCCTACTATACCTTCTATCCTACTATACCTTATATCCTACTATACCTTATATCCTACTATACCTTCTATCCTACTATACCTTCTATCCTACTATAACTTATATCCTACTATACCTTCTATCCTACTATACCTATAGTATACTATACCTTCTATCCTACTATACCTTCTACAACTGCTATCCTACTATACCTACTATACCTTCTATCCTACTATACCTTCTATCCTACTATACCTACTATCCTACTATACCTACTAAACCCACTATACCTTATATCCTACTATACCTTATATCCTACTATACCTTATATCCTACTATACCTTATATCCTACTATACCTTCTATCCTACTATACCTTATATCCTACTATACCTTCTATCCTACTATACCTACTATCCTACTATACCTTCTATCCTACTATACCTTCTATCCTACTATACCTTATATCCTACTATACCTTCTATCCTACTATACCTTATATCCTACTATACCTTATATCCTACTATACCTACTATCCTACTATACCTTATATCCTACTATACCTTCTATCCTACTATACCTTATATCCTACTATACCTACTAAACCCACTATACCTTCTATCCTACTATACCTTCTATCCTACTATACCTTATATCCTACTATACCTACTATCCTACTATACCTACTATCCTACTATACCTACTAAACCCACTATACCTTATATCCTACTATACCTACTATCCTACTATACCTACTATCCTACTATACCTACTAAACCCACTATACCTTATATCCTACTATACCTTATATCCTACTATACCTTCTATCCTACTATACCTTCTATCCTACTATAACTTATATCCTACTATACCTTCTATCCTACTATACCTATAGTATACTATACCTTCTATCCTACTATACCTTCTACAACTGCTATCCTACTATACCTACTATACCTTCTATCCTACTATACCTTCTATCCTACTATACCTACTATCCTACTATACCTACTAAACCCACTATACCTTATATCCTACTATACCTTCTATCCTACTATACCTTATATCCTACTATACCTTATATCCTACTATAACTTATATCCTACTCTACCTACTATCCTACTATACCTTCTATCCTACTATACCTTCTATCCTACTATACCTTATATCCTACTATACCTTCTATCCTACTATACCTTATATCCTACTATACCTTCTATCCTACTATACCTTATATCCTACTATACCTTATATCCTACTATACCTTCTATCCTACTATACCTTATATCCTACTATACCTTATATCCTACTATACCTTCTATCCTACTATACCTTCTATCCTACTATAACTTATATCCTACTATACCTTCTATCCTACTATACCTATAGTATACTATACCTTCTATCCTACTATACCTTCTACAACTGCTATCCTACTATACCTACTATACCTTCTATCCTACTATACCTTCTATCCTACTATACCTACTATCCTACTATACCTACTAAACCCACTATACCTTATATCCTACTATACCTTATATCCTACTATACCTTATATCCTACTATACCTTATATCCTACTATACCTTCTATCCTACTATACCTTATATCCTACTATACCTTCTATCCTACTATACCTACTATCCTACTATACCTTCTATCCTACTATACCTTCTATCCTACTATACCTTATATCCTACTATACCTTCTATCCTACTATACCTTATATCCTACTATACCTTATATCCTACTATACCTTCTATCCTACTATACCTTATATCCTACTATACCTTCTATCCTACTATACCTACTATCCTACTATACCTTATATCCTACTATAACTTATATCCTACTATACCTTCTATCCTACTATACCTATAGTATACTATACCTTCTATCCTACTATACCTTCTACAACTGCTATCCTACTATACCTACTATACCTTCTATCCTACTATACCTGCTATCCTACTATACCTTATATCCTACTATACCTTATATCCTACTATACCTTCTATCCTACTATACCTTCTATCCTACTATACCTACTATCCTACTATACCTACTAAACCCACTATACCTTCTATCCTACTATACCTTCTATCCTACTATACCTTCTATCCTACTATACCTTATATCCTACTATACCTACTATCCTACTATACCTACTAAACCCACTATACCTTCTATCCTACTATACCTACTATCCTACTATACCTTCTATCCTACTATACCTTATATCCTACTATACCTACTATCCTACTATACCTACTAAACCCACTATACCTTATATCCTACTATACCTTCTATCCTACTATACCTTCTATCCTACTATACCTTCTACAACTGCTATCCTACTATACCTACTATAACTTATATCCTACTATACCTTATATCCTACTATACCTACTATCCTACTATACCTACTAAACCCACTATACCTTCTATCCTACTATACCTTCTATCCTACTATACCTTCTATCCTACTATACCTTATATCCTACTATACCTACTATCCTACTATACCTACTAAACCCACTATACCTTCTATCCTACTATACCTACTATCCTACTATACCTTCTATCCTACTATAACTTATATCCTACTATACCTTATATCCTACTATACCTTATATCCTACTATACCTTATATCCTACTATACCTTCTATCCTACTATACCTTCTATCCTACTATACCTACTATCCTACTATACCTACTAAACCCACTATACCTTCTATCCTACTATACCTTCTATCCTACTATACCTTATATCCTACTATACCTACTATCCTACTATACCTACTAAACCTACTATACCTACTATCCTACTATACCTTCTATCCTACTATAACTTATATCCTACTATACCTACTATCCTACTATACCTACTAAACCCACTATACCTTCTATCCTACTATACCTTCTATCCTACTATACCTTATATCCTACTATACCTACTATCCTACTATACCTACTAAACCCACTATACCTTCTATCCTACTATACCTTATATCCTACTATACCTTATATCCTACTATAACTTATATCCTACTATACCTTATATCCTACTATAACTTATATCCTACTATACCTACTATCCTACTATACCTTCTATACCTTCTATCCTACTATACCTTCTATCCTACTATACCTTATATCCTACTATACCTTATATCCTACTATACCTTATATCCTACTATACCTTATATCCTACTATACCTTCTATCCTACTATACCTTCTATCCTACTATAACTACTAAACCCACTATACCTATATTATACTATACCTTATATCCTACTATAACTTATATCCTACTATACCTTCTATCCTACTATAACTACTAAACCCACTATACCTATATTATACTATACCTTATATCCTACTATACCTTCTATCCTACTATACCTTATATCCTACTATACCTACTATCCTACTATACCTACTAAACCCACTATACCTTCTATCCTACTATACCTTCTATCCTACTATACCTTATATCCTACTATACCTACTATCCTACTATACCTACTAAACCCACTATACCTTCTATCCTACTATACCTTCTATCCTACTATACCTTCTATCCTACTATACCTTATATCCTACTATACCTACTATCCTACTATACCTACTAAACCCACTATACCTTCTATCCTACTATACCTTCTATCCTACTATACCTTATATCCTACTATACCTACTATCCTACTATACCTACTAAACCCACTATACCTTCTATCCTACTATACCTTCTATCCTACTATACCTTATATCCTACTATACCTACTATCCTACTATACCTACTAAACCCACTATACCTTCTATCCTACTATACCTTCTATCCTACTATACCTTATATCCTACTATACCTACTATCCTACTATACCTACTAAACCCACTATACCTTCTATCCTACTATACCTTCTATCCTACTATACCTTATATCCTACTATACCTACTATCCTACTATACCTACTAAACCCACTATACCTTCTATCCTACTATACCTTATATCCTACTATACCTTATATCCTACTATAACTTATATCCTACTATACCTTATATCCTACTATACCTACTATCCTACTATACCTTATATCCTACTATAACTACTATCCTACTATACCTTATATCCTACTATACCTACTATCCTACTATACCTACTAAACCCACTATACCTTCTATCCTACTATACCTTCTATCCTACTATACCTTCTATCCTACTATACCTTATATCCTACTATACCTTCTATCCTACTATACCTACTATCCTACTACACCTTATATCCTACTATACCTTATATCCTACTATACCTTCTATCCTACTATACCTTCTATCCTACTATAACTACTAAACCCACTATACCTATATTATACTATACCTTATATCCTACTATAACTTATATCCTACTATACCTTCTATCCTACTATAACTACTAAACCCACTATACCTATATTATACTATACCTTATATCCTACTATACCTTCTATCCTACCATACCTTATATCCTACTATACCTACTATCCTACTATACCTACTAAACCCACTATACCTTCTATCCTACTATACCTTCTATCCTACTATACCTTATATCCTACTATACCTACTATCCTACTATACCTACTAAACCCACTATACCTTCTATCCTACTATACCTTCTATCCTACTATACCTTATATCCTACTATACCTACTATCCTACTATACCTACTAAACCCACTATACCTTCTATCCTACTATACCTTCTATCCTACTATACCTTATATCCTACTATACCTACTATCCTACTATACCTACTAAACCCACTATACCTTCTATCCTACTATACCTTCTATCCTACTATACCTTATATCCTACTATACCTACTATCCTACTATACCTACTAAACCCACTATACCTTCTATCCTACTATACCTTATATCCTACTATACCTTATATCCTACTATAACTTATATCCTACTATACCTTATATCCTACTATACCTACTATCCTACTATACCTTATATTCTACTATAACTTATATCCTACTATACCTTATATCCTACTATAACTTATATCCTACTATACCTACTATCCTACTATACCTTCTATACCTTCTATCCTACTATACCTTCTATCCTACTATACCTTATATCCTACTATACCTTATATCCTACTATACCTTATATCCTACTATACCTTATATCCTACTATACCTTCTATCCTACTATACCTTCTATCCTACTATAACTACTAAACCCACTATACCTATATTATACTATACCTTATATCCTACTATAACTTATATCCTACTATACCTTCTATCCTACTATAACTACTAAACCCACTATACCTATATTATACTATACCTTATATCCTACTATACCTTCTATCCTACTATACCTTATATCCTACTATACCTACTATCCTACTATACCTACTAAACCCACTATACCTTCTATCCTACTATACCTTCTATCCTACTATACCTTATATCCTACTATACCTACTATCCTACTATACCTACTAAACCCACTATACCTTCTATCCTACTATACCTTCTATCCTACTATACCTTCTATCCTACTATACCTTATATCCTACTATACCTACTATCCTACTATACCTACTAAACCCACTATACCTTCTATCCTACTATACCTTCTATCCTACTATACCTTATATCCTACTATACCTACTATCCTACTATACCTACTAAACCCACTATACCTTCTATCCTACTATACCTTCTATCCTACTATACCTTATATCCTACTATACCTACTATCCTACTATACCTACTAAACCCACTATACCTTCTATCCTACTATACCTTCTATCCTACTATACCTTATATCCTACTATACCTACTATCCTACTATACCTACTAAACCCACTATACCTTCTATCCTACTATACCTTCTATCCTACTATACCTTATATCCTACTATACCTACTATCCTACTATACCTACTAAACCCACTATACCTTCTATCCTACTATACCTTATATCCTACTATACCTTATATCCTACTATAACTTATATCCTACTATACCTTATATCCTACTATACCTACTATCCTACTATACCTTATATCCTACTATAACTACTATCCTACTATACCTTATATCCTACTATACCTACTATCCTACTATACCTACTAAACCCACTATACCTTCTATCCTACTATACCTTCTATCCTACTATACCTTCTATCCTACTATACCTTATATCCTACTATACCTTCTATCCTACTATACCTACTATCCTACTACACCTTATATCCTACTATACCTTATATCCTACTATACCTTCTATCCTACTATACCTTCTATCCTACTATAACTACTAAACCCACTATACCTATATTATACTATACCTTATATCCTACTATAACTTATATCCTACTATACCTTCTATCCTACTATAACTACTAAACCCACTATACCTATATTATACTATACCTTATATCCTACTATACCTTCTATCCTACTATACCTTATATCCTACTATACCTACTATCCTACTATACCTACTAAACCCACTATACCTTCTATCCTACTATACCTTCTATCCTACTATACCTTATATCCTACTATACCTACTATCCTACTATACCTACTAAACCCACTATACCTTCTATCCTACTATACCTTCTATCCTACTATACCTTCTATCCTACTATACCTTATATCCTACTATACCTACTATCCTACTATACCTACTAAACCCACTATACCTTCTATCCTACTATACCTTCTATCCTACTATACCTTATATCCTACTATACCTACTATCCTACTATACCTACTAAACCCACTATACCTTCTATCCTACTATAACTTATATCCTACTATACCTTATATCCTACTATAACTTATATCCTACTATACCTTCTATCCTACTATACCTTCTATCCTACTATACCTATAGTATACTATACCTTCTATCCTACTATACCTTCTACAACTGCTATCCTACTATACCTACTATACCTTCTATCCTACTATACCTTCTATCCTACTATACCTTATATCCTACTATAACTTATATCCTACTATACCTTCTATCCTACTATACCTTCTATCCTACTATACCTTCTATCCTACTATACCTTATATCCTACTATACCTCTATCCTACTATACCTTCTATCCTACTATACCTTATATCCTACTATACCTACTATCCTACTATACCTTCTATCCTACTATACCTTATATCCTACTATACCTACTATCCTACTATACCTACTAAACCCACTATACCTTCTATCCTACTATACCTTCTATCCTACTATACCTTATATCCTACTATACCTACTATCCTACTATACCTACTAAACCCACTATACCTTCTATCCTACTATACCTTATATCCTACTATACCTACTATCCTACTATACCTTCTATCCTACTATACCTACTATCCTACTATACCTACTATACCTTATATCCTACTATACCTTATATCCTACTATACCTACTATCCTACTATACCTTCTATCCTACTATAACTTATATCCTACTATACCTTATATCCTACTATACCTACTATCCTACTATACCTTATATCCTACTATAACTTATATCCTACTATACCTTATATCCTACTATACCTTCTATCCTACTATACCTTCTATCCTACTATACCTTCTATCCTACTATAACTTATATCCTACTATACCTTCTATCCTACTATACCTATAGTATACTATACCTTCTATCCTACTATACCTTCTATCCTACTATACCTTATATCCTACTATACCTACTATCCTACTATACCTACTAAACCCACTATACCTTCTATCCTACTATACCTTCTATCCTACTATACCTTATATCCTACTATACCTACTATCCTACTATACCTACTTAACCCACTATACCTTCTATCCTACTATACCTTCTATCCTACTATACCTTATATCCTACTATACCTACTATCCTACTATACCTACTAAACCCACTATACCTTCTATCCTACTATACCTTATATCCTACTATACCTACTATCCTACTATACCTTATATCCTACTATACCTTCTATCCTACTATACCTACTATACCTTCTATCCTACTATACCTTATATCCTACTATACCTTATATCCTACTATACCTACTATCCTACTATACCTTCTATCCTACTATAACTTATATCCTACTATACCTTATATCCTACTATACCTACTATCCTACTATACCTTATATCCTACTATAACTTATATCCTACTATACCTTATATCCTACTATACCTTCTATCCTACTATACCTTCTATCCTACTATACCTTCTATCCTACTATAACTACTAAACCCACTATACCTATATTATACTATACCTTATATCCTACTATAACTTATATCCTACTATACCTTCTATCCTACTATAACTACTAAACCCACTATACCTATATTATACTATACCTTATATCCTACTATACCTTCTATCCTACTATACCTTATATCCTACTATACCTACTATCCTACTATACCTACTAAACCCACTATACCTTCTATCCTACTATACCTTCTATCCTACTATACCTTATATCCTACTATACCTACTATCCTACTATACCTACTAAACCCACTATACCTTCTATCCTACTATACCTTCTATCCTACTATACCTTCTATCCTACTATACCTTATATCCTACTATACCTACTATCCTACTATACCTTCTATCCTACTATAACTACTAAACCCACTATACCTATATTATACTATACCTTATATCCTACTATACCTTCTATCCTACTATACCTTATATCCTACTATACCTACTATCCTACTATACCTACTAAACCCACTATACCTTCTATCCTACTATACCTTCTATCCTACTATACCTTATATCCTACTATACCTACTATCCTACTATACCTACTAAACCCACTATACCTTCTATCCTACTATACCTTCTATCCTACTATACCTTCTATCCTACTATACCTTATATCCTACTATACCTACTATCCTACTATACCTACTAAACCCACTATACCTTCTATCCTACTATACCTTCTATCCTACTATACCTTATATCCTACTATACCTACTATCCTACTATACCTACTAAACCCACTATACCTTCTATCCTACTATACCTTCTATCCTACTATACCTTATATCCTACTATACCTACTATCCTACTATACCTACTAAACCCACTATACCTTCTATCCTACTATACCTTCTATCCTACTATACCTTATATCCTACTATACCTACTATCCTACTATACCTACTAAACCCACTATACCTTCTATCCTACTATACCTTCTATCCTACTATACCTTATATCCTACTATACCTACTATCCTACTATACCTACTAAACCCACTATACCTTCTATCCTACTATACATTCTATCCTACTATACCTTATATCCTACTATACCTTCTATCCTACTATACCTTATATCCTACTATACCTTCTATCCTACTATACCTTCTATCCTACTATACCTTATATCCTACTATACCTTATATCCTACTATACCTTCTATCCTACTATACCTTCTATCCTACTATACCTTCTATCCTACTATACCTTCTATCCTACTATAACTTATATCCTACTATACCTTCTATCCTACTATACCTTATATCCTACTATACCTTATATCCTACTATACCTTCTATCCTACTATACCTTCTATCCTACTATACCTTCTATCCTACTATACCTTCTATCCTACTATAACTTATATCCTACTATACCTTCTATCCTACTATACCTATAGTATACTATACCTTCTATCCTACTATACCTTCTACAACTGCTATCCTACTATACCTACTATACCTTCTATCCTACTATACCTACTAAACCCACTATACCTTCTATCCTACTATACCTTCTATCCTACTATAACTTATATCCTACTATACCTTATATCCTACTATACCTTATATCCTACTATACCTACTATCCTACTATACCTACTAAACCCACTATACCTTCTATCCTACTATAACTTATATCCTACTATACCTTATATCCTACTATACCTACTATCCTACTATACCTTCTATCCTACTATACCTTCTATCCTACTATAACTTATATCCTACTATACCTTATATCCTACTATACCTTATATCCTACTATACCTACTATACCTTCTATCCTACTATACCTTATATCCTACTATACCTTATATCCTACTATAACTTATATCCTACTATACCTTCTATCCTACTATAACTTATATCCTACTATACCTTCTATCCTACTATACCTTCTATCCTACTATACCTTATATCCTACTATACCTTATATCCTACTATACCTTCTATCCTACTATACCTTCTATACCTTCTATCCTACTATACCTTCTATCCTACTATACCTTATATCCTACTATACCTTATATCCTACTATACCTTATATCCTACTATACCTTCTATACCTTCTATCCTACTATACCTTCTATCCTACTATACCTTATATCCTACTATACCTTATATCCTACTATAACTTATATCCTACTATACCTACTATCCTACTATACCTTCTATACCTTCTATCCTACTATACCTTCTATCCTACTATACCTTCTATCCTACTATACCTTATATCCTACTATACCTACTATCCTACTATACCTTCTATACCTTATATCCTACTATACCTTATATCCTACTATACCTTATATCCTACTATAACTTATATCCTACTATACCTACTATACCTACTATACCTACTATACCTACTATCCTACTATACCTTCTATCCTACTATAACTTATATCCTACTATACCTTATATCCTACTATACCTTCTATCCTAATATACCTACTATCCTACTATACCTTCTATCCTACTATACCTTCTATCCTACTATACCTTATATCCTACTATAACTTATATCCTACTATACCTACTATCCTACTATACCTTCTATCCTACTATACCTTCTATCCTACTATAACTTATATCCTACTATACCTTATATCCTACTATAACTTATATCCTACTATACCTACTATACCTACTATACCTACTATACCTACTATCCTACTATACCTTCTATCCTACTATAACTTATATCCTACTATACCTACTATCCTACTATACCTTCTATCCTACTATACCTTCTATCCTACTATACCTTCTATCCTACTATACCTTCTATCCTACTATACCTTATATCCTACTATACCTATAGTATACTATACCTTCTATCCTACTATACCTTCTACAACTGCTATCCTACTATACCTACTATCCTACTATACCTTATATCCTACTATACCTTCTATCCTACTATACCTTCTATCCTACTATACCTTCTATCCTACTATACCTTATATCCTACTATACCTACTATCCTACTATACCTTCTATCCTACTATACCTTCTATCCTACTATACCTTATATCCTACTATACCTATAGTATACTATACCTTCTATCCTACTATACCTTCTATCCTACTATACCTATAGTATACTATACCTTCTATCCTACTATACCTTCTACAACTGCTATCCTACTATACCTACTATACCTTCTATCCTACTATACCTACTATCCTACTATACCTTCTATCCTACTATACCTTCTATCCTACTATACCTTATATCCTACTATACCTTCTATCCTACTATACCTTCTATCCTACTATACCTTCTATCCTACTATACCTTATATCCTACTATACCTTATATCCTACTATACCTTCTATCCTACTATACCTTCTATCCTACTATACCTTCTATCCTACTATACCTTCTATCCTACTATTCCTTCTATCCTACTATACCTATAGTATACTATACCTTCTATCCTACTATACCTTCTACAACTGCTATCCTACTATACCTACTATACCTTCTATCCTACTATACCTACTATCCTACTATACCTACTATCCTACTATAACTTATATCCTACTATACCTACTATCCTACTATACCTTCTATCCTACTATACCTACTATCCTACTATACCTACTATCCCACTATACCTTCTATCCTACTATACCTTCTATCCTACTATACCTTCTATCCTACTATACCTTATATCCTACTATACCTTATATCCTACTATACCTTATATCCTACTATAACTTATATCCTACTATACCTTCTATCCTACTATACCTTCTATCCTACTATACCTTCTATCCTACTATACCTATAGTATACTATACCTTCTATCCTACTATACCTTCTACAACTGCTATCCTACTATACCTACTATACCTTCTATCCTACTATACCTACTATCCTACTATACCTACTATCCTACTATAACTTATATCCTACTATACCTTCTATCCCACTATACCTTCTATCCTACTATACCTACTATCCTACTATACCTTATATCCTACTATACCTTATATCCTACTATACCTTATATCCTAATATACCTTATATCCTACTATACCTACTATACCTACTATACCTTCTATCCTACTATAACTTATATCCTACTATACCTACTATCCTACTATACCTTATATCCTACTATACCTTATATCCTACTATACCTTATATCCTAATATACCTTATATCCTACTATACCTACTATACCTACTATACCTTCTATCCTACTATACCTTCTATCCTACTATACCTTATATCCTACTATACCTTATATCCTACTATACCTACTATCCTACTATACCTTATATCCTACTATACCTACTAAACCCACTATACCTTCTATCCTACTATACCTTATATCCTACTATACCTACTATCCTACTATACCTACTATCCTACTATACCTTCTATCCTACTATAACTTATATCCTACTATACCTTCTATCCTACTATACCTTCTATCCTACTATACCTATATCCTACTATACCTTATATCCTACTATAACTATAGTATACTATACCTACTGTACACATCTCTTGTAACCAGATACACGTCTCTAGATATACCAACTCGTATATACATCGTAAAGTAGTTGTAAACCTATTTAAACTGTGTATATATATACATATATATATATATATATATATATATATATATATATATATATATATATATAAGCACGGCTACACATACTACTGTACGTATCTTTATGCGTATGTAGACGGGGGAGGGGTATTGTAAATTTATTTATTTAAGGTCGTAAATATATACATAAAATATACATATATACATTAGTAATTATACAAGAGCCGAAGTGAATACTTATACAGTTTATACAGCATGTGAACCTTGTGAACAAATATGGTACGTACTATATATATATATATATATATATATATATATATATATATATATATATATGTATATATATTTTAGGGTTATATACCAATGATCCTGAAATATACTTCTTTAATTTCTACCTGTACTACTTATAAAAGTTCTGTATTACTTAAATGTGAATTACTTATTGATCGCCGCGACCTATCTCATTACGACACCGTTATGACGTCATCATTATGACGCAATAACCTCGATAATTTCGGATTCACTTCCACTCGAAGAAGAAATAGCGGAACTGGAGGAGGAACTCTTTGTCTGCGTGTGTGTAACGCGTGTAAACAACAGTAGGGATACAGTACCGATATGTCGTCAAGGACATAACCTTGACTTATTACGGTAGTGTCGATATGTATACAATATATAGGTGTTAAACCCGGCTCTCGTTATCCTATACAATATTTCATTATGACTTAATAATCTTTAAAATAGTCGCTTACCTCATCAACATTATACACGTTTATTATGTAATAGCATGCCTATATTTCCCAAACCTAAACGATATTATCATCAATAGAGATATAATGTATAGTATATATATTTATATATATATATATATATATATATTATAACTAATCGTATTTATAACTTTTAATCTTTAATATTTAATATTTAATATATACGGTTTTAATTTATATTTAATTTCAGATTATTTTACAATTAAATACATTTTAGTATATGAACATAAATACATATGTATAAATATATATATATATATATATATATATATATATATATATATATATATATATATATATATATATATATAGATATATATATATATATATATATATATATTAATTTATAGTGGTTAATAATGCTAATCATGAACATAATTCATAGTACATTACATCATTTAAGCAGTATAAATTATGTATATATAAATATATATGTGTGTGTATATAATATATACGATAAGCATAACGTATTAAACCTGCGTCTTCAGAAATTCTACTTCCGTTTCGGGAATGTCTATTTCAAGATATTTGTACAAGTCTTCCCTTTCAACGGCATCGTGAAACGATTGGTAATCCTGCGAGGTTACATAATAGTTACATAATAGTTACGCAATAGTTACATAATAGTTACGTAATCGTTACGTCATAAATAAAGTATAATAAAAAGTTTACAACTATTACATAATTATTATATAGTACTTACACAACTACTACATGTAATAGGTATGTAATAGTTGGATACTTGTGGAGATAGTAGGAGATAAATTGAGTTGATATTATTAAATATATATATAGAAAGAATTCCTTAGTTTATAAATATTATGTTTATAATTAATTTCATCAATATATATATATATATATATATATATATATATATATATATATATATATATTTATGTGTACACGGCTTTATTTAAATATTAAATCCTATAATTATAAATAAAAGTGAAAATAAATATAAATATATAAACATTAAAGATGCAATTTATGATTACATATTCCATGTCATATTTACTAATATATAAAGTTATTAGTTTATATATTATAATAAAGTATAAGTATAATTATATTTATTTCATTAACGAGTTGATCACCGCTGACTTAATTAATATACTTAGGCTATTGTTATCATCTACCTTCCTATCTCTAACATGTGTATAGATAATATATATAGTTAAGATATTAGAAATAGATATATATATATATATATATATATATATATATATATATATATATATATATATATATATTATTAATAACTATAATAATGAATTAATAATTCATAATTAAGTAATAACTATATTCAGTAATAAAATTAATACATTGAACATATATTACGCTGCTTTATAATATATAGTATGCAATTAATTTCACGATGGAGTTATTTTGATTACGAATAATTGAACCAATACTATTAGCCTAATAGTATTAGGCAATATACAGAATACCCTATACACCCCTATACACATGTGTATTACAGGTTTATATAGGAATGAATAATTACCTACTAATTAATGGTTAATTATATATTACAAGTGTATGTACAATGTACATTGCACCACGTGATACATATGAATATAGGGAATTAGAATAGGGTCGTGTGTTACTTGAGAATAGTTCAAGATTTAAACTAGA
This sequence comes from Osedax fenrisi, assembly GCA_964019155.1. Lineage (NCBI taxonomy): Eukaryota > Metazoa > Annelida > Polychaeta > Sabellida > Siboglinidae > Osedax > Osedax fenrisi. The sequence goes on along the minus strand of OZ025244.1, from coordinate 14,828,768 downwards.
TTCATATTCTGAGATAGTGTCACGCTAAAGAGTGATATTACATTGTTTATTACTATAGATAGTATCTACTACTGGCATATATTTGTATATGAAATACCTAATAACGATATAAGGCTAGAATAATATCATATATATTAAATTAATTAATTTAATATAACTAATGATATCCTTATCACTAATATGTAATATTTACTTATCCTCATAACTAAGGATAGTATCAGTAAGATAATAGAACACATCTGATACCGAACAGATTAAGAGGTACTTAAACGTATACTGAGATAATAATATCGTAAAATTAAAATAATGAAGTCCTACTCTATGATATTTAATAATTATAATTAATATTATAATACTTTAACTTTTATATGTAATACTTAATTTATAATAATAATAATCATATAATGGTATACTATATATCTAAATAGGTAATAATATATATATATATATATATATATATATATATATATATACATATATATATATATTACATGTAATATGCATAGGATGGAGTGCATTTTGAAATAATTATGGCGGTCTGGTTATGTCTCGCGATAGTTATTTCAGGTTATATGTGAATTTATTGACATTATTGAACTCAGCATATAACATCACTATCGCGAGATATAACCAGACCGCCATAATTATTTCAAAATTCACTCAACCTAATAATATTACTATATGTTATATAAGAATGTTTACACAAGTTATATATAATTTAAAAATTTACAAAATCCAAAAAATAAAATATAATATTTTATGAATATATTTAAATAAGAACTTAAAAAAATTATAAATTTTCTAAAATAATAAAAATAACTTTAATTATATATCAATTAATAAGTAATAGTAATTATTAAAGTAATTCTTTATGTAGATATTCTATCAAATATTTATTTTAGTATAGCCTACTGATTTGCCTATTTATCAGTATTCATTATTAACATGTTTCATTTATAGTATACGTCACCGGAAGTAGATAACAAGTAATTTATAATCTATAGATTATATATATATATATATATAGATTATATTCTATATATAGATATAATTATAAAATAATTCCTCATAGAATATAATATGCAAATAATAAAAATAGCACTATGTAAACCTAGATAACATCTCGTATAAGTACATCAATAATATTTATAAATAAAATATATAAAATATCTCTAATTTGGAATTGAAAAGTAGAAGGTGACCTATATAGCATGGGCTATGTGATAACTGTAGCATATAATAAGCTAAGTTGTTTATGGAAGTTACAGAAGTAAATGGATAACAATACCCTATAACTAATTATGAGTTTTAGAGATTATAACTTATAATTATAAAATCTAGTTATATATCATAGAATTCAGTTTAGGAAAATTAATGTTATCATTTTATCTAAATCATATCTATATTTATATATTTCTCTTTCTATGTCTCTAGATGACGCATACTCTCTCTACATCTACCCTACCTCTATATATGGAACGAACTTCCCGATATTCTGCGGTGCACCACATCAAGAACTGAATTCAAGAGAGAATTAAAAACTCACCTTTTCTCACCTTATGAATGATACATGTAACCCTTATTTATTTTCCATCGTTTATATAATCCATTTAATCACATATTTTTTATGAATGTGTACACACCTTTGTTAACGTTTATTTTCCGTTTAAAAAGTGTTTAAATAAAATTTAATAATAATATATCAATATCTATCTCGTTTCGTTCTCCCTATCTCTATCTCCATCTCTATATTCTCCCTCTATCTCATTTTCTTTCTTTCTTATTATCTACTTCTCTCGAAATCTAGCTCTACGTTTATATATATATTTCCCTTATTAACTCCCTACCCTTCTCCTCCTCTTCATCCCCTAACTACCTAGCGCTATCCCTATGTAATACCAACCCCGATATAGTTGTCTCCGTGGAATATCTGCGGAACTTGCGGAGGCAGCTTCTTACCAGATGAAGATAGCACTCCTTCAGCCTATAGAAATGCAGGTGATGTAAGTAGAGGGTAGAATATATATATATATATATATATATATATATATATATATATATATATATATATTGTTAAATTAACATAATAATAATAATAATAATAACACTGTTAATGTTATTATTATTATTATTTAATTTTGGTGGAGTCCTTTCATCCCAACCAAGAACATAGATAAAGTTTTCACTTATAACCATTTGGCTCTAATATCCCGTTCCTATCTTAAAAACCATGGTTTTAACGAGAGACGATCATTTATGTATACACAATTATATATGATCACTTCTAAATATTATGTTAAGACCTATGTATTGGTCCGGACGAGGCTCGAACCCGTCTCCTACTGCTTGTGTGTATAACGCTTTATAAAACTAAGCATAACTATATATATATATATATATATATATATATATATATATATATATATATGGGAGTATATATGTGTGTAAGTATATATCATTTTATTAGTAAGTATATATATAATTTAAATTGTAAAATTAATAATGTATAATATATGGGTGTATTATATTATATTTAATACAAATATATATATATATATATATATATATATATATATATATATATATATATATGTGTGTGTGTATTATACTACATTTCCCATTGTCTATAATATACACGTATATTAGATACAAAAAAGTACTGTATAATCACTTATCACGTTATTCAAACAGATAATTATTCCCACTGAGATACAACACTTCATAGCTATAGCTGAATATTAGATGTAGGACATACAGATAGATACGTACATCATAACATGAGATCGCATATTCCACATACCTATCGATATATACACACATATAAAAACACACACATACACACACATACACACACATACATACACACTTGCAATGTACAGTGTATGTGTGTGTGTATTGCAAACTCACACACACATATATATATATATATATATTCGCACACACAAACTCCCACACACTCTCACACATACCCACACACACATACACACTCCCGCACACTCCAGCACACCTATGCCCACACACTCCAGCACACATATGCATACACACACTCACACGCACTCCCACGCACACACACGCACTCTCACACACTCCCATACCCCACACACACTCTCGCACACTCCCACTCACACCTATGCTTACACACGACATTATCCATCATCACTAACGTGTTCTCGCATGAAATTCCTCTCCTGCCTCCATTTCGGGTCGCAGATATCCACCACCAGATGCTCTATAGCTTTTGACTCCAGTGTCCAGACTATGTGGTCTTGTCGCTTCTTCACCTTCAACGGGTCATAGCAAATATACAATAATAATCTATTATTAATATGTACATATGTATATATATATATATATTGGAATAATAATAAGGAACTATTCGATATAAACTAAAATATCGATAATTTCTAACTCTCTCCCATTATTATATTCTTAATAATGGATTTGTTCACAATATTCACTATATAATATATTGAATATATTTTAATTATCGCATTATTCTAATTATTGAAACGTTCTGTAGAATACTTATAAGTATTGCATTATATGATGTAACGTATGTGATAGATATCGTAAAGGTAATATTAATGACACTTGTACATACTAATAAAAATCACATATTCACAATATGTATAAATACTATTTATTAAATAGTATACATACATTTTTCTATAGAGCACATATTCCATGCATATATGTAAAACTGTAAATATAAATAATATGTATTTGAATTAAGCCCGCTCATTTGATGATCTTTTATTAGTCATCAAACAAAACTGTTCATTGATCTCTGCACGTGTATCCTATTACTTCAACATAATAACCCTACCCCACTGCGCATGCGTGTGTCTTTACTAGTTTACTAGGGGGTATACCCCCTCTACATGTTGTTATACAAACACATGCATGCATTACGTGCTTTTATAATACAGTATTCCTCGCATTCAACTATAGTTGAATGTACTAGGAGACAGGCTATACTATAAAATACAATATATATATACACTATACTTTACTATAATATACTATACTATAATATACTATATTATATTATATATAATAATAGTACAGTATACTGTACTATACTTTACTATACTTTACTATACTATGAAAACATGTCACTATTCTGTAAGGTAGGTTGTTCACAATATATGCGGCCTAATATCTGAATAATCTTCATCCGTATTTTGTTTACATATATATATAACAAATCAGTTAAGTAGTGCGGAGTACTTTTGTAAAATACTAGTACTGTGCATGTATAATACTTATTAGTCTAGTTTAATTCGTTTTAATTTCTATTGTTAAAATATTTAAAGAGGACATCAGTGAAGGACATCAGTGAAGATATATAACATGTATCGTATTTGTGTTTATTAAAAATGAGTCTAATAGTTGATTAATTACACGGTTAAGTTGTTGAATTTGTTATTTAATCAAGTTAATAAGTAGTGTAGAACAGTAGTCGAGTATAGACAAAAGTAATGCATTATCTATAGATATAACTATAGATTACTATAGTAATTAGACCGTTTTTGAAGGTATACCTTCAATAGTATCTTCAAAGTATACCTTCCCTATATGGATTTGCGTATTTTGTATAATTGAATAAGGTGAGTAGAAGTTGTTTTAGTTATGATATTGATATGTGCCATTGATTAATCGTTAATAATTCTCACTCCTAAATATTATGTCGAGTTATGGGGAATTAATGAAGTATTTTCAAAATATATTGTAGGAAAGTGGAATAAATTATTTGTTATGTTTATTAATGTTCTTTTATTTGTATATAGGTATAAATAATTGGTGGTCATCCAGGTGTGTAATGCAATAATACAATTATCATTCGGCAGTTATTTGAGGGATATATAATTATTATATCATCAGCATATAAATGGTATATAATTTCTGGGTATTTTAGAAATATTTTATATATAGGAGTAATATATAGGGAGTAAAAGTACAGTTCATTGTGGAACTCCGAATGATTGAGGTTTATTTGAAGATGTTGATTCTAGTTTAATGTTATAAGTTATATTTGTAATATAATATACTATAATATGAAATATATTTCAGTAGTTTTATGCATTATTGGTAATATTTAGAGGATTTAGTCCTTGTAAAATTGTGTATTGTGTCAAAATCTGATGATAATAAAGTAGAATTATACTATACTAAACGTATATCTTAACATATATCGTTATACATTTTATTCTTTAATTATACTTTTACAATACTGTCCTTCGTAGGAAAAAGTTCCGTTTTCGTAACGTCTTGACAATGCCTAACAATAATAATATGATATTATACGTATGTACATATGCTAACACATGAATCATTATTATTATATTATTACTTTTACTAATATTGTAATCTGTACATGAACATATTGGAGGTATCGACCAAATAAAGCATAGGCTTTCACTGATCCTCCATACACGTATGATATACATAGTATGTCGTATATCTATACATTGATTTCATTTATTCATTCACACATGCATAACAACAGACTAATGATGATAATACACGCTAATATATATGTGTTGTTTATCGCTACGGAAAGTTAGTAATGTCTGCTGTGTGCTGGGTATGCTGGTATATATCACGTGCCCTTATTACTCTTACGTAATCTTACTACCGGTGAATCAACGTGTTCACGTAACGTGCTTAACACATATCATATGTCACGAGTTGAACACTTTTCATTTTTTAAATTCTCCTAATTCTCAATTTATAAATATATCACGGTTAATTAAATTATAAATATATTATATATTCTTAAAATATTCTAAATACGTGCATTACGAATTATGTAAATTTAAACAAATATTGAACATCTATATTTGTAAGAAACGAAATAATAATAAAAGTCGTCTCATATGTACACCTTCTGAATATCATCATGAGAAGAAATATGATCACGTTTGGACATATAACTCGTCACGATTCGTTAGCCAGCACTATACTTCACGGATATGTTGAAGGCAAATGAAAAAGAGGAAGACCGGAGAGAAATTGGATGAATGATATATTCGAATTCTCTAATATTTCTCCTATAGGCAACTTTTAAATATTGCAAAAGATCGTTAGAAATGGAGAAAGTTGTTATCATCACTGTCATGTGATCCCCCTACGATGGCGATGTCACGTGACTAAGTAAGTAAGTAAGTACATTACAAAAAATCGAAAGTGTTCGACTCGAGACCTATGAAAGGTGTTAAGCACGTTACGTGAACACGTTAGTTTACCGGGGTTACTTAAGTACTACCATCACGTATACATCATGGGGTATAGGATACTTCTCCGAAGAATAATAAATGCCATACATATCGAACAATACCTTGTTTCACTCATCGGTTGATAATTCAAACAAATAATGAATACCGTCAATCTATCTTCTCTTCATTCTACTCAACTTTCCGTTGCATTTTACTGAATCCGTCATTATATTTATATCCAACTAGTGATATTCCTAAATGATGTCAGTCAAATATAAAGCATCGATGCAGTCTCAGTCTCGGTTACCTAAAGTCTCGGCTCGGCTCGGGCTCGTTTGGTTAGAGTCTCGGCTCGGCTCGGGCTCGTTTTCCCTCCCGAAAATGAAAGTCTCGGCTCGGCATC
>OZ025244.1:14747147-14817147 GCA_964019155.1 Osedax fenrisi | reverse complement strand
ATAAAATTACATATTTTGCATTATTATTGTAATGTATAATGATATTATCAACATCTACGTAATAGAGGCATGTGTACAACATCATGCACAACTAGCAGACTACATGATTAATAGACCACATCAATACTACAACAGTTCATAATCATCAATGTCATAACATATATCAACGACATATCAACGACATATGTCAGTGTTTAGTTGTTTTATATATATAAAACTGTATATGTGTTATATCTAACATATTGTATTTGTGTTACAATATCGCCCTGTTAACTTATTATAGTAGGAACTTATAATTAATGTATATAGTATATATATATATATATATATATATATATATATATATATACAGTAAAACCTCTCTATAAGAAACTATTTTTTTTCAGTAATTTTTTTCTTATAGAGAGGTTTTCTTATAAGGAGGTTTTTACTTTTCCAATGATTTTAAGAATTAATTTATAATTGAAAATGCATTATATAATCTATAGGTTATATATATATAGTATATTTATTTTGTATACTGTTTTAAATGTATACTGTATTGTTTGGGCTAAACATGTTAATACATAATGACATTTTATTAGATTTACATTAGAAATTATAAATTATGAATCATAATTGATGAATATAATATAATGAATATTATAATAATCTTTTATTTAACAATTAATTGTATAATATAATAAATTGTATCATAAATACATTTTAAGGATATAATAACATTTATTAATTAATTTTAATAAATTTATGGATATACAATATCATTTATTAATTAATTTTAATTCATTTCGAGCTATTTATGTAATATAATGTTTGTAAGAAAAAAAAATATCTTTTATAATAATTAATTTCTATAATTGTTATCAATATACAATACTTTTATTTATATATAATTATTTTGTATACAATATTTTCTTATAAAGAGGTTTTTCTTATATTTTTCTTATAAGAGTTTCTTATAAAGAGGTTTTTTAATGTGGAAAAGGTTGAATTCCAACCAAATGTGTGAAAAATGTTCTTATAAAGAGGTTTTTCTTATAAAGAGGTTTCTTATAGAGAGGTTTTACTGTATATTTAGTATATATAAATACCAATATAAACATATATAGTATGTTATATATTATATAATATTATAAATGTATTGATAATGAAGTTATTATAATAAACACAAGTGAAAAAACCAGAACTACCTGGAATAGAACCTGGGATATCTAGATCTCCAGCTATTGAGTGGTCCGTTTAACCATACCCCAGGCTATATATAAACACAAACACAAACACACATACACACATATACACACATACACACACACAAACACACACACATACACACATACACAAACACACACATACACACATACACACACAAACAAACACACTCACATACATACATACATACACACACAAACATAATGGGGATGCTACATCTATTTACTTCTCCACGGTTCTGTAGTTACTTGTTATCAGATCAAGGAAGAGTTATGGTATAAGCTATATATAGATATGTGTGTACGTATGTGTATATGTGTGTACGTATGTGTATACGTGAATACGTATGTGTATATATATATATATATATATATATATATATATATATATATATATGTATATATACGATACATTATTAAACATGCAGGAAAACTTGTACGAATTCGTTATGGGATATCGTGTAATAATAAAACATAGAATGAATACTAGAGTAATCAATGCATAGTAAACTAAATAACATACTATATATAGTAATAAAATACTATATATATAGTAATAACATACTATAGTATACATTATCGATTTTTAAATAATGCTAACTAATAATTCGATTCGTTTAAAAATTCTAATATTATTTTCATATTCGATTGATCTATTTTTCTCTTCCTTACATAATATATTTTATTAACTAATTTAAAGCTTGTTATTATTATTTAAATAATGTATAAGAAGAATACTTATTAAGAAGAAATACATTTGTTTTGTGTTAAAATATATATGTATTTACATTATCATCAAATAACAATAATTATAAATTATTCGTATTAGTTCTACGAATTATTCAATTCTTATTCGTATTCGGTTTTTTATAATTTGGAAATCTTCAATTCGGGTAAAAGTTGAAAAATGTTAAATTTCTATATTCGTTATTCGTATTAATTTACATTATATATATATATATATATATCGAGTTAATCGCGAAATGAGTTTCATGTTATTGAATACGAACAATATACGCGTATGAATATGTAGCATACTAATAATAGGGAAGACAAGTACGTATATTAATAGTACGCGAGTTTAATGGTTGCGGACTATTGTGACGACGATGACTCACGCGTCAGCCATTCATGAGTTATGAGTCATGATTCATGAATCATGATTGATTGATTGATTGGTCTATACTTATTAGGGACCAGAATTGAATATATGAATAAATGACATAACTGTATATAAATGATAGCATTACATAACTCCTAGTGCACGTGCAATAATATATATATATATATATATATATATATATATATATATATATATTGATATACGAATATATGGTATTTTACTAATATTATGTAGTAATATGATCATTGTTATACATTAAATATAACGTTAAAACGAATAAATAAAATGTAGATAACAATCGTGCAAATAAACTGATAAGATAGCGAATACGATTAATTACAACTTACAACACTAGTAATATATTAGATAAGCGTAATTTTATAAAACCTAAAGATATATACATAGAAAAATAATGTTAAATGAATCATTATGATATATTATACTCTACACACTGTATTATATAATATACTATACAGAAATAATAATGACATGCAATCATAATATAATATAATAAAGTAATAATAAAAAATATGTAAAATATGGATAGCGAATTTATTAATTTCGTGCAAATTAAACGTTTAATTATTAATTATTATACGTTAAATGTACATTTATTGATTATATCGAATGCTATATTATTATAACTGGAATTAGATATTATCTTATATAATTTAGATTATATATTATCTTATATAACTTAGATTAGATATTATCTTATATAACTTAGATTAGATAGTATATTATATAACTTAGATTATATAGTATCTTATATAACTTAGATTATATATTATCTTATATAATTTAGATTAGATATTATCTTATATAACTTAGATAATATATTATCTTATATAACTTAGATAATATATTATCTTATATAACTTAGATTAGATATTATCTTATATAACTTAGATTAGATAGTTAATTATATAACTTAGATAATATATTATCTTATATAACTTAGATAATATATTATCTTATATAACTTAGATTAGATATTATCTTATATAACTTAGATTAGATAGTTAATTATATAACTTAGATTAGTAGACGCATAGCGAACTTATCTCTTTCGGGGGTGTTGATGTTTGGTGAAGTCGATATATTTAAATTTGAATTCATAAGATTTCATTTACTAGTTTATATTTGTTTAACACTGTATACTACAGTAGACCGGTTAAGTGAGATGGAGAAGCTGCCAACGCGATTTTCGTATACTATAGTTATAAGTCTCGTTAATTCGTGTTACTATTGGAAGTATGTTAATAAAGTTATTGTGAATATTTCATATTTAAATGTATAGTCTAGTAGTATATTTAATAATGTAGTTAAGTTAATGGAGTTGTTATAACACTAACCCACTTATAGGTGGGTTAGTGAGAAATATAAAATTAAAGTTGGAACTAAAGGTTGGAACCAAAGGTTGGACATTAAAGTTACACCCGAGGTTGACAAATTGTCAAGACTAAAAACAATTAATGTATTTTAATCGAGTAGAACATTTTTAATCTCAGTGATTTTCTTATTATCCATAGTTAGATAAATCGAGTTGTAGGTATCTTTTAGTTGATATACATATGTGTAGTCATCCGTATGAGTCATTGTTAATTATTACACATACATATTAAGTTAAATGTTGCTTTATCTTATACATATCGTGTGGTAAACGGAATAAATTACATGTTATATTTATTAATTTCATTTCAATTATTCTTATGAATAACTGATGAGTCATCGATGAAGAATCATAATTGATGATTCATTGATTAATACCAATTCTATAATGTAATTAAATAATTCAAGTATGTTCTATTGACATATCTATAGAATTATCTACTTATACATATTAGGATATAGGGGAAAGTAACCTAATACGGACAATTTAACAATAAATGATCTTAACATTTTATGATTCATTATTTTTATTCAAAAATTACAATATATTAATATTAAATGATTATAGATATTATTGTGATTTTAAAATTTTATTTAATCTTTTAATTCCATAGATAACGTGGGTGTCCGTATTCGGTACCCATGTCTGAATACGGACACCCTATAGGGATACATATATGTTATAATACGGACACCCAATATACCACAAGATAAACTATAGATTATTGATGAATCAATCAGATAAATTACAATAACATTATTTATAATTAATTTTATGAATAATTTAATGTAATTTAATTAGTATTTAATTTATTAATTTTTATTATTTTATTAATTAATGATACAATTTAAGTATCTAAATAATACAAATTTTTATATTTTGCTTTATTGGTGGTATTAATAATATAACGCACGCGATTTTTATGAATATCAGAATAGTTCATACGCTGCGCGCTGATTAGTTATAGGGTGTCAGTATTAGGGACTTATATGACCTCTAGATTTAACTTAATGAATAATTGATACAAATATAGAAATTTAATATATAATGTTTAGAATTATTTAGTTTTTAATACTATAATGTTATATTTTATATCGATTCATTTGTATATTCTTAAGAAGGTTTTAAGTTGAATTTTTTTTTAATAAATTTAAAAACGTAATAAAAAAATCAGTTTATTGGATATATCGGCAATATTTTGAATAATTCAAAAGTAAAAAATACTTTTTTAGACTATTTATATAATTATGAATATTTTAAATATTTTTTTGTAGGATTTATGGTTTCTGTGATACCGAAAGTGTCCGATGGGCACTGTCCGTATTCTGTTACTTTCCCCTACTTTCAATATAATGTATACATATATTTAAAATAGTGGTAACATGAACGGAACACATCAAGGGATCAACTGCGTACCACGTGACACTACACATAGTAATTTTGTATTGGAATATATGGATTCTAGTTTAATATTATTATGTCCAACTATAACTATTATAGTATCACGAAATGTATTAGATTGTAACGGTGACTCTGGAAGTAAACGAAAGATTGCCTATTTTAGTGTTATATTTATCCTTATTTTATCCGGATATTTATATTATTATTAATGAGACTATTTCATAAATTATTAAAAATGTAAAGTACTAAATGTTATGATATTCGTTCTATACATATGATCTATCCGATATCGTACAATATATAATATTTATAATTATAATGTATATAAAATATATTTACCAATCCTATATTTACGTTTTTTCGTAAACAACCTTTGAACCATACTAGCTATATTCTACACAACTAGAAGACAGGCATTCGCAATACCACTATCGTGATTATGTTGCTTAAGCACACTGACATCTAGCATACGTATACGTAGGTATATATACTAGTGTGTGTAGTTGATATTATTATGTTAGAGAGGTTATTATATTGGAGAGTTAAGTGGGGAGATATAACTATAGCTGAATATATATATATATATATATATATATATATATATATATATATATACTATACAGTTATATAAAAATACTCGGAATATATGTATAGGAATTTGTAGTTGGTATTCTGGCAGACGAATATTTTTATGGCCTATTCTCAATAGCGGGTATCGGGTCCGCTTCTGAAATGTCATTTCCCAGCAAACAGTAAGAGCAGCATAATAGCAGCATAATAGACATTTAAAATTAATAGCAGCATAATATCAGCATAATAGCAGCATAACAGCAGCATAACAGCAGCATAATATCATTACAAATTAATAGCAGCACAATAGCAGCATAATAGACATTTAATAGCAGCATAATAGCACAATGTAAACATGTGAGGCTCTAGCATTTGCTGTTATGCTGCTAGTATGCTGCTCTTACTGTTTGCTGGGTTATTTCGGAAAATAAATGGTAACGGGTAACATGACAAAGGAATGGGAATGATTAACGGGAACGCTTATACAGTAGACATTTAGTAACTTATTCCGATAAACGCGTTCCTTTATAAGTAGGAAACCTATGCAATATATTAGATTACATTTTCAAGATATGTTTTATATTTATTTACAAATGATTAGCATTACAATAGTCATAGTAAACAAACATATAATAATAATACATGGTAAAATACGTTGAACAATTTATATAATAATTTTTATGTTCACATCTTATCTTCAACGTTAAAATAATTCATTCAATTTGTATTAATAATGGAGTTCAACTTAATATTAACTTATTATATTGTTGGCACATAACCTTATTATATATATGTTCGGCATGCATAAACCAGTGCGTTTTATTATTAAATGTAAACCCAGTGTTAATTTGTGTAACATATCGATTTGGGTATCAATTCATATATATTTATTCTTCTATATTTTTGTTTATTTATTTTTTTATTTACCTATAGGTAATTATAATATTATAACTATTATAATAAACTATATATTATTATTATATAAGTACACATGATCATATTGAGTATTTTATTATATAATATTTTAAATGATCATGATGGCAAGAATGCACATGTGATACTTATAATTGAAATAATCAACTAATACTGATTTCGATTATTACTTAATTTTACTTTTAACCCCGCTACTCGGAAATCGTAGGGGGATTAACACACTCGACTTTGAAATACATTTTCTCCATCCGTCAAGCTCATATTGAATATATATAAAATACTTAATATCTATCTTGATCCAATCTAAAATGTTATCTAGTCATTGCTGCATCGGGTGTCCTTATTCAAGTACTCTTTCAACCATGTATTGCATTATAGTTTTGCAGAGGACGTCATGTCTGGATATGTGTCCATACCATTTTAGCTTGCTGGGTCGTTTGTAGGAGAGGTTCATAGTTGCCTATTATGGAAATAATCTTGTGATTTACATATATATTAGTCTTTATTTCCTAGTACTTTATCCCGATCGGTTTCCTGTGGGACTTGTTTTTGAATGCTTGGAGTTGTTATACCTAACTGAAGTGATCGTCCATGTCTCGCAACCATATGGTATTAATGATAATACAAGTGAAAGGTACAACTTATACTTCAACTTAAAGTTGATATGTTTGCTATTCACCATGGTGTATAGGCATATTATAGTCGATGTTGAAAGAGCTAATATTATCTTAATTTTGTCATACATAGTATACATAATATATATAAAATAGAATATTAATATATCATATATGAATAAATAGCATATATTTTCTATTAATATATTATAAATAACTGAATAAATATACATAATTAGAAAACATAATAAATACATAATATATGTTAGATGTATTGAACTTAAATAATAGATAAATAATAAATAATATATTATATATTTATTAAACTTAAATACATAAATATATATATATATTAATAAATAACATTGCTCATTAATATAAACTTACATATAATCATACATATACCAACAAGTAATTTTCAAATATGTGACGTTTTAGTTGTATATATCCTATAGTTGACTCTTGTTCCCGCACCGAGCACTCCTTGTTGGTTACTGTTTAATGTTACTTTATATATTACTATAAATATTACATTATTGTTAATTTATATATAATTTATATTTACATATATGTTACTACAAATATGACATTATTGATAATTTACATTATAATACATATTATTTTATTACTACATCATTTTTTTTTCTCTCACTTTATTACATTACTACTAATTTTACTAATTGTATGATCATCCAAAGAAAACATTATCTATATGTATACACTTTTATACTAATCACTGACACTCTCTATTGTATACGTAGTATGCATAGTATACATAGTATGTATTACATACACACATTTAAGCCATTCTATCAACGTCACACTTGAATACACACCCACAGCATTATTCATAAATATATTTCATTAAATTCAATCGGTTTCTACACGTAATCCGTTTATCACACGGTTACATAAATATAGAATATATATGGAGTTAATTAAATTTTCCATATGTTAATTTCCTGAGTAAATAAATGTATCATATTTTAGTATTATTATTAATTTAGGAAATTAAATTGGATTCATAAGAACTACAAATTAATTTACATTTTGCATAATTTTCCATTTAATCTAATTAGTTTTGTTTCCCTGATTTTACGTCAAATTATTAATACATACGTTGAACTAGTAATAGTTTCATAGCATAGGGTTGCGGGTATTTAGGTTGGGTAAGTATATTATACTACCACAAATAATGATATAACAATAACCTAATGTTGCTATAAGAAGAAATTTCAAATAGCTTAATGAAGTTATTTTAAATACATATGTCAACGATAAGGCATACATGCGACATATGCATATAACACCTATAGGTACACCTACTCCCCTAGTTTAGTAGCATATGTACTATAGTGTATATTATAATAATGTATAATGTATAATGTATAATGTATATTAGAATAATGTATAATGTATAATGTATAATGTATATTAGAATAATGTATAATGTATATTATAATAATGTATAATGTATATTATAATAATGTATAATATATATTATAATAATGTATAATGATAATGTATATTATAATAATGTATAATGTATATTATAATAATGTATAATATATATTATAATAATGTATAATGATAATGTATATTATAATAATGTATAATGTATACTAAAATAATATACATGCACAGAAATAAATAGTAATAAAGCTATTAATTAAGAAGTAGAAGTTTGTATTTAAATCTTATTATAATAATAACAAACTTTGTTTATTTGTAGTGGTATTATTGTTTATTCAAAAAAATGTTATCAACATATTGCAAACTATAGCTTAATGTATAACATAAACAATAGTTTATATAAATGTTATTGAATGCTCTTTGGAGCATTGTTGTTTTGTTTTATTGTTAAATTGTGAAATATTATTTAAACATACATAATATTAATCTATTTTACTTTATAACAAATTAATTTGTATTATAATAAAATAAAATTGTTTATAATAGAAATTATTTTTTTTAATTAAACATAGAACAATAATATATTTCTATTATAATTTATTTTTTTCACGGCTTATTTTTATATGTATATGAATATTAATATGAATTTATTTCTCAAATATTGAATTTAAACCGAGGATATTAAGGACCTATAAATATATTATTGCTTTACTTTATTGTCATTGTTTAAACGTAAACTGTATTTCAATATTAAATTATTTATTTCGTTCTATTTTGTCATTTTTTGTACATTCATTTTTATTTTTTAATAACTAATGACGCATATAATCACCATACGTTTTAAAGTCATAATAAACTATTTAAACTTAAATTACTATAAATGAGATTATAGTAAGAATAGATATTTGTAATTTATATATAATTTAATATATATAACACAAATATAGTATACGATATAGAGGAAAGTCTCCGATTACCGACCCATAAATGATTATTTGTAATAACGGACATACGCTTACGTGGCTGCCAGAACGAAATGACCACCCCATAAGAGGTATAGTTACGTATATGTATTACCATATATGGTAATGCCTAATTAAGACACTTATAACTTAATCAGAAATAGTAATGTATACATCATTTAGGGGTCGGTAATCGGAGACTTTATTATAATATAGATAACATATTTATAAATATATATATATATATATATATATATGGAATACATTATAAATATGTTATCTATATTATAATAAAGTCTCCGATCACCGATACCTAAATGATATTTGTAATAACTTATTCAATATTAAATATATTTATTTTAAATTTTGTAATTAGATTAATATTATGGCAATGGATAATGTGGATATTTTAAATATTTGATATACTTATATTTACAAAAATAAACAGGGGGGTCGGTAATCGGATACATGTACATAATACCGACCCCCTTCTACTATTACCGACCCCCTAAAATAATCGTGATATAAATAATTGTAGTATTATAATATCCAATAAAAATAGTAAATATACATAAATATAATTAATTATTAACATTCACGCAATTTATTTTGTGTTGAATTTATGTTTTAATAGTAATAATAAATTTAAATTTAAACTTTATAGTAATTATATTAAAATAGTGTATATTATTATTTAATATTTATTTAATAATCATTATGTATATAATCAAATATAATCATGAATCCTAAAGTTATATCAATGATACGCAAACAACTTACGACATATTATAAAGTAAAATACGGATCTATTTTGATTGGATATTATAAATCATATGGGGTCGGTATTAGGGTAATTTAGGGGGTCGGTAATAGGAAAATAAAATTGGTTGCTATAATTAAGATATCTTGGTTAATAGTTATTAAAATTAAATTATTTTTATAATAGTTATAACATTTTTATTGATCTACAATATTATGCTCAGTATTAAGTTTTCTTTTAAATAATAAAGTATTTACAATGTTTTAAAAAAAGTTATTATTCAAATATTTAAAAATTAAAAACAGAATATTACATATTATCAAATAACAATTGTAGGATTAAATATTAAAAAAAAATACTTATTAATATTTATCATTAAATTACTAAAAGTTCGTGTATATATTATTTTTTAATATATCTTATAGTTACTGAGATACGAGAGGGGGTCGGTATTAGGAGTTGGTCGGTAATCGGGGACGTTACCCTATATATATATATATAGGTTGATGATATAATAATAATAATAATAATAATAATAATAATAATAATAATAATAATAATAATAATAATAATAATAATAATAATAATAATAATAATAATAATAATAATAATAATAATAATAATAATAATAATAAGTAGAACAATAATATTAATATTGAATATAGACACACACCTACATATATACCTATATGTATATATATATACACCGATAAAATACATAAATAAAGTAGCCAAACCCAAACCCAAACCCAAACCCAAACCCAAACCCAACCAATATCTATAGGAATTAGGTAACGGAATACAGCGAAGGCGACTTGTCAATTTGGTGTGGCTAACAATAGGCGGGTCGTGTGTTTGCATCGAGGACACGACAGCTGACCTATTCTATAGGCGAGGAGAACATAACCATAACAACGTCATGATATACGAAATGTATAGCTAAACCCAAACCCAACCCAAAACCCAACCCACCCCGTTAGTATAACGATAAAAACACGACTAAGACCAATTAGTATCTTACTGAGTTCTTTGATACTCTTTGAAAAAATTCTATCTAACCATTAAATTTACTTCCTTCGATATAATAATATAATTATTGATAATAAATACGGTTTTCTTTCGGGTAAATCAACTGATCTTCAGTTATTAAAATGTTATCGAGACATATTTAAAGCTAAAGATAACTCTAAATCTTCGGATATTATCTATATTGATATTGCTTTGACAAGGTGTCGCATAAATTATTACTCCATAAACTATTTAATATTGGTATACAAGGAGATGTTCTGAAATGGATTAAATCTAACCTATTTAATAGAATTGAAAGCGTTAAAATTGATAACAATATGTCTAAACCCCAAAAGGTAATTTCAGGTGTTCCACTAGGTTCTGTATTAGGACCAATTCTATTTCTAATATACATTAATGACATACCTGACTGTGTGGAGAAACCTTCATATACCTGTCTATTTGCTGATGATGCAAACATTGGCCATATTCTACAGTCATCTGATGATATACGTATTCAACTAACACTTGCCAATATTGACAAATGGATGTCAACTTTGCAACTTGAACTAGCAACCTCCAAATGTAAAGTTATGCGTATTGGTAAATGTATCAACAAATCAAATTATTATCTTAATGATAATTTATTAAAATATTGTACATATTATAAAGATCTTAGTATAATATTCAGAGATAATCTAAAATGTTATACTCATATATTTGATATATGTTCTAAAACATATAGAATATCGAATATGATATTTAGATCTTCCTTTAGACTCTCCTTTAGTATGTGCATACTTAACATATATACGACCAATTCTAGAGTATGGTTATTCTGTATGGAATCATCATTCTAACTATATTGGGTATAATGACTTACTTGAAAAAGTGCAAAGAAATGTTACTAAAAAATTATGTTATCGTTGTAATTTATCATATTTAAATTATTCTGATGGATTAAAATTCTTAAATTTACATTCACTATCCCAACGCAGAACTATTGCCGATCTTACTCTGGCTTTTAAAATCATCAAAGGATTCGTTGATGTGCCGGTGTCGGACATCATGAGTACGTACGTTAAGGGTAGTCACTTGTGCTGAACACCAATAAAACAACTGGGATAGTCACACACATGGGTATACTATATCACATATTTTTTTTTAGAATTTAATTAGATCAATTAGATAGTGCGAAATACAAAAATGTATTTTTTATAAAAATATTTACTAATTTCTCCTATCACGTGATAATTTAAAAAACAGGTGTAAACAAAGCGATTTTCAATATTTTATTTTTTTCTAAAACATTATTAATATGGATTTAAGATCAAGATCTAAATTTAATGATTATTTTAAACCTGTATTTATGTCATACAAAAGGTTGCAAACATATATAGATGTCTATTTGCATTTTACTTCCATAAAATCCAAAAATATCGCAAGTGCTATATATATATATATATATATATATATATACATATATATATATATGTATATTAATTTATATTATATATTATATGTTTATTATATGTAATAACATGTTTTATAATTTAATCATATTTATTAAATGAAAATAATTTAATTATTAAGTAGTGGATCTGCTACTAATTTATATCTGTAATATAAAACTATATGTAAATGATATGTAAATAATTAAAACAATTAAAATTGTTAATTATTTTCATTAATGTATATAATTAATTTATAAATACAATTATATATCGTTATTATAATATCATTTAGTTAAATAAATATATTTAAATAAATTCATTTAATACAAATAATTTATAATTTATTTTATTTTGTATTATTTAATATCAGTTTCATAGATATTTATATTATAAATATAAATTGGTAGCATATCACCAGTGGAAGGACATTTAGGCTATATTCTTTATTATTTACATTTTAATAAAATAGCATACCTGGATGTACTATAATATTATATAATAATATTATTGTATACATAAAAACACACATCTTTGTTAATATAAACTGATATTTTTTATTTTATTGATAATTATATAACAAATTACATATAATAAATATATATTAAATATAATAAATAAATAATATAGTAAATAATACAACTATAATGAAAAATATATTAAGTATCTGAAATTCTACATAAATTTGAAATTTTACAAAAATTTTTTTACTAAATATGTCCTTAAAATTCCAATTTAAAAGAAAAACAATTCTGACCCCAATTTTAATATTTAATAAGATCTTTTGTTAACAAATAAAAAACAAATTATTATATTCTGATGTTTCGGCTGATTTGAAATGTTGTCAAAATTGTATTGATCATTTTTAATTATATCTTGTAATTAATTAATTTAATAAGTTATATATATAATAATACTGTATATAAGTCTATTATATATACATAAATTAATAATTGTGGTTAACAAAAAAAATTAAATATTTTGCACACAAAAAATAAATTATCAACAAAAATTATAGAAAAAATATTTCCTAGCAAAATTATATGATTTTTATTTGTTTTTTATAAAATTTGGTAATCAATATTAATAAGTAATATATGATGATACTATGTGTTAAGTATTAATACATTATAATAAATATAAGTGGTTTAAATGGTGAATCTTTAATTTTTAAATTTTTCTATGGTGAATTTCCTATCTTCAACATGTTAAATTTCAGGGGGTCTTCGCACATACTAAATATCATCCAAATGACCTAACAATTTTTTTCATAGATAAAAACATAGTACTCTCCTTACAAACGGAGTTTTACCAAAATCGATAAATTTACCTTCAGTATGACTACGCTTAACGTACGACGTACGTATCATATAGCAGGGGTCCGTCAATAATGATAAGGAGAATGAAATCAAGGACCAAACCACTATTCAACTACTTTGGTAATAGAATATATTCAGATTGGAACAAACTACCCGATCTGATATTACAATGTGAAACTGTTTCCTCTTTTAATGCCTTAATGATTCGTAGTATAATTAGATGATCAGAATTCTCTAATTTACTGTATTGGTTATGCTGGTTTTGATGTCAGGATATGTCAATACCACTACATTAAGGGAATGACCAACCATTGGGGCCTGATCCACCTCATATGGGTTATCCAACCTCTTCCGCATATTTGCATATAATATTCATATATCTTATGTTCGGCATGCATAAACCAAGGCGTTTTTTTATTAATTATAAACCTAATGTTAATTGTTGTACCATGTCGTTTTGGGTATCAATTTATATCTATTTTTTCCTCATTATTTTTGTTTATATATTTATTTTTTGTTTACATAATAAACTATATATTATTATTATTATTATTATTATATAATTTTTAAAATATATCATATGATAGAATATTCTATATATAGAATATTCTACTATTGCAATATTTATCATAAGTATTAAATATATCCAAAACTTAATTTTAATGTTATGATAGAAAAACGTTATTAATTAGTCATATATGTATACATCGATGTTATTCAATTATATTGATCACATTTAGTTTCTTGAACATATCTTATTTAAAATAGTATATCAAATAATAAACTTGTAAACTAATATATCATGTTGATCACTGGTAAGTAATTATTAATTTATTTGTGCATTTCTTCGAATATACAGTTTTCATATAATTTAGAAAAGAAAAATCATTTTATCAAAATATTTCGTAAATATCGTTTAGGCATTAATTATTAGTTCAATTTAAAATTTAAAATAGTTATAAGATACCATAATAAAAATAAATGTACTGACTAATTAAACTATATAGTATAGGTAAATAGAAATCCCATTTAAATATCACAGATTATGGTATATAAACTTCATTAAATGTTGAATAGGTACTCACGTATTCTTAATTATAATCATATTAGTTATGTTATATCTAGATAATTTTCTGTATGTAGTTAGTAAGTTTACGGTGAATCTTAATATTTATTCTCATATTGAGCCGCTTATACTTGGGATATTACGATAGTCTATAGTATATAGAGCTCTTTTTCCGAAGAAATATTTTTAAATTAAAGATGTATTCAAGCAGCAAGGAGCGATCGGTTATAGGCTCCATTAACAATCTACTATAAATATGATGTTAATATGCATGTGATAGATCCGTATACATGTATAGATTATAAGGTAGCTCTTAATAAGTATATTTTATGTCTAATCGGCCGTACGCTATGGATTAATCTCTTCGAATATCCACGAGTTAAAGACATGTTTTATTTTCTGAAATTAATAATATATGATGAATCGATATTAATTAATAACAAACCATTTGTTAGTTTATATAACATTATGGGGTCTAGTTGCCTGTTATACCCCAGCATGGATATGCCCTGGATATGGTTATGCCCCATAGATCCCCACCTTGAAAAACCGACACAATATGTAAAAGATTAATTAATGACAAACTAAATGAACTACAATTGTCAGAACTCAATAGTACTGAGGAGATAATAGAACAATTAAATTCAGTGTTGACCAGTTGTGCAATCAACAACCTCGGCAAGTATCGACAAAAAAAAACAAATTGGATCAAAACTTAACTACTAGACATATGTGATCTCAGAAGAAATTAAAGAAAAACAAATACGAAGATGGAAGCACCTATATCCATGTATTAATACATGAATTCATTGACTTTAAAAAAGCATTCGATAGAACATGGAATGCAGCCCTATGGTATGCGATGAACATATTCAACATCAACGCTAAACTTATAAAAATAATCTGATCAATAACATATATGCTACCTCAATAACTTAAGGCAAGGAGATTAATACAGAGAAAACACAAATTATGACACATGTTGAAGAACACTTCACGACTGGTATTTTCTTGCATGGTGAAGACATAAAAGAGGCCAACAGTTTTAAATACCTAGGTTCTCTTATAGATGATAAAGGCATAAAGAAAGTAATTAGGTAAATAATAGAACAAAGCTCGGTGTTATTATGAACGACAGGAATATAATGCTGACATCCAAAATCCGACTGCTACACTCGTGAGTTCGATATTCCTATACGCATATGAGACATGGACAATCACTAAATAACTTCAAAAACAAATATCAGCAATGGAATATAGATGCCTTAGAAAAATTCTAAAATCACATATAAAGACAGAATAACCAATATTGAAGTGAGAACCAGAGTGAGAAGCTGGGAATTAATAAATGAAACCACTTGTAGAAAAACAACTCAAAAAGGAATGATAAAATGAAAAGAACGTCTACAAACTTAGAACAAACACTTTCAGGATTTATTAGGAAAACTACAAAATATTGAAGACTAAAATGAAATGATAATAAAATGTAAAAAACCTCTAGAGATAAAGCGTAGAGCTTTTGAAATGTATGAGTAAAATTGGCAAAAGAGGTAATCAAAGAAGGTAAAAGCTGTTGTGTTGATGAAATACGGCCATAAGTATTAAAACGATATAATATAGATGAGTGTCCTCTACTTCTGTAACAAAGCACTATTAGAAAAATGAAGCCAAAAATGGTCAATTTTGAATATAATTCCAATACCCAAGAAAGGATATTTTAGTCTAGGTAGTAATTATCGTGGTATAAGTCTTAGTTCATCTAGATTATCATCTAAGGAAAAATTAAAATGGTTTCAGAAGTGGCAGAACAACACCAGTTAACTATTATCACTCAGACGAATGATTGAGGGAGTTAAAGATAATAATCTAGAAGCAATCATGATTTGTATCTACTTCGAGAAAGCCTTTGATACTATATAGTATACTATACACTATACATGGGGAAAATGCTTACGATACTTATGTAATACCAAAGCTTATGGAATACCGGAGGAGTTGGTGACGGCTATTAGCATAATGTATGAATTCATACATTATAAGATACACCATCTTAAGATAATACTGCTGAGGTTATTATACCCGATGGAGAAAAAAAAACTTACAATATTCTAGCTGGTGTCTTACAAGTAGATACGTTAGTTCCATACCTTTTTTTTCATAGTTATCGAATATGTTATGACTTTTTTTTACTTTTAATCCCGTGACGCATGCATCGTAGGGGAATCATGTTGCTTGCAACAATAACAACTTTTCTCCATCTGTATCTATCCCTCGTCTTCTCCAACAGTTCATCTAACGTCTCGTTTGTCCACAGAGTGATGTTTGACATCCAGTATTTCTTTGGGCGACCTCTGCTTCTTGCACCTTCAACTTTTCCTTGCATGATAGTGTTTGCCAAACTATTATGGCGACATATGTGCCCATAGTATGACATTTTCCTTCTTTTGATGGTTGTCAGCAGAGGTTTGAATTTCCTACTAATTTTATTATTGTCTCATTTACATATTAATTAGATTTCATATGTCGATAATTGATTTTAAGAAGTCTTCTATGAGCTTTGTTTTCGAATACTGAGATCATCTTTTCTTCATTTGACATTAGCGTCCAGGTTTCACAACCGTATAGTAGTATAGATAGAACTAGCGATCTGTATAAATTGAATTTTATTTTAAAGCCGATATTTTTACTGGTCCATATAATGTTTAATCTTATCATTGCAGATGTAGCAGTAGCTATGCGAATTCATAATTCATTACCTGACGCTCCATCCGATTTTAGGGTCGCTCTTAGATATTTGAAGATTTTTACATCTTCGAGTAGTATTCCATCCATGTAGATTTTAGCGCACTTATCATTATTCTTTGAATTTACCATCGTTTTGCTCTTCTCTAGGCTTATTTCCATGCCGTGGGCTTTTGAAGATGCGACTAGTCGATTTGTCAGGTCTTGTAATTCGGTATTGCTTCCTGCTATTAGGTCGATATCGTCTGCGAATCTAAGGTTGCTGATATTTCGACCGCCAATCAGGATAGTTGAAGTATACTCATCGAGCGTGTTTATCATAATTTGTTCAAGGAAGATGTTGAATACTACTGGAGAGAGTAGACATCCCTGTCTGACTCCTACAGTTGTGTTGAAGAAACTCCCAGTTACCTTGTTGATAAGGAATGAACTAGTAAAGCTAGAATATAGTGATTCTATTATTTCTATGATATCTTGTGATATATTCTGAAGTTATACATACTTTGCCATAAACCTTTATGCCATACACGATCAAAAGCCTTTTTAAAATCAATAAAGTTGTGATATACATCTTTATTGTTTTCTATGTGCTTTTCCATGAGAATTCTGCAATTGAGGATTTGTTCAATTGTACTTCGGGATTTTCTAGAGCCTGCCTGTTCTTCTGCTAGGATTGTTTCAGCTTGTGGGTTTAGACGGTTTAGGATTATTCTTAGAAGTATTTTGCTTGCATGCGGGATAAGGCTCATGGTGCGGTAGTTTGAACATTTCCGTGAGTAAACTTTTTTCGGAATTGGTATTATAAGTGATTTAGTCCATTGGTCTGGCCACTTCTTTGTTTTCTATATTTGTTGACATATTGTGGTGAATATTTTGATCAGACTTTCACCTCCGTGTTTTAGAAGTTCACCAGGAATGTTATAAGGACCTGGCGATTTCCCATTCTTAAGAGTCAGACTTGCATTACAGACTTCAGATTCAAGTATTGGGAGTGATTCTTCATTGTTGTTCATTATATTCGGTTTTAGTAGGTTATTGTCTGGTTTAATTTTAAAATTATATAAATCTTTACAATATTCAGTCCATGTTTTTATCAATTCTATATTTTCAGTGACGGGCTTATTATCTTTATCTAAGATGATCATTGTTTTACGTATGGTTGTCTTTGTGAGTATTTTCAATGTTTGGTAAGCTTTTTTGTTAGCTCTTCCCTTTGCCATTTCTTCATTTATACTAATAGAGGTTACCCTACATATGGATTGGATCCATGTTTCTTTTGCTTCCTTCATCAAATTACGAATTCTGATATTTATCTGTCTGTACTTGTCTTTCAATTCTGGTTTTACTGGTTTTACTTTTGTTAGTGCTTTGAGTTTACGTCTATCATCACATAAGTCAAGGATATTGTGTGTTATCCACGGTTGTTTCTTTTTCCTATATTTTCGAATAATTTTTTCCGCTGTTAGTAAGATTGCTTTTTCAACCATGTTGCAAGTTTCAGTAATATCATTTTCATTTATTTTCACTTGCGAAAGCTCAATATCAAGTTTGACTTTGTAATCATTAACAGTAGTTGCGTTTTCAAGTTTATCTAGGTCAAATCTTATCCTGTTCATGATTGCTCTTTTCCTTATACACAATTTCAGTTTTAGATTACATAATACTAAGTCGTGGTCACTGCCAATATCGGCACCAGGATATGTTCTTGTGCTTGTAGTAATTATACTCGATTTAAATCTCTGAGGCGTCAATATGTAATCAATTTGATTATCTGTTCTTCCATTCGGAGCGTGCCACGTAGTTCTTCTAGAGTTTTTGTGATTATAAAGTGTATTATCGAGAACAAACTTATGTTTTTCAGCAAACTCCAATAATCTTTCACCACGAGAGTTTGTAGAACCGTGGCCGAAGCGACCAATAGAGTTAGGCCATATAATATGTGCATCAATTCTAGCTTTTGCATTCCAATCGCCAAGTATTACTAGGAAGTCCTTTTTAGGTTTTTTTGATATTGTGTCTTCTATGAGTTCATAAAATTCGTCGATATCTTCATCAGAGTAATCTGTAGTTGGTGCATATACCTTTATTATGGTGATGTTCATTGGTGTGGCTGCAAACTGTATGGAGATAATTCGGCTGGAAATCATGTTAATATTGAGTATGGAATTAATTAACTCTTTCCTGATTAATCCTGTAAAACTTACTCCGTGTCGCTTTAACTTATCATGTCCACTATAGAATAATTTATGTCCGTGATCAGTTATTTCTTCTCCAGTTCGTATCCATCTTATCTCTGTAAATCCAATTACATCCCATCTGTAGCATTCGAGTTCTCTTGATAATTCCTCTAATTTTCCACATCTGCTCAGAGTTCTCACATTCCAAGTTTCAATAGTCGTTATACTCGTTACTAGTTTTACTTTTATTTTTATTTTATTTTTATTTTTTCTCTTTTTAATTATTGTATGTTATGAGAACAGCTTTATAAGGAAGAGAAGATAAACAAGGTTTTCAACTAAGGAAAAGAAAAATCGGAAGAGCCACCTATCACTGTTACATATATATATATATATATATATATATATTAACTTAGCAGATGATATTGCATTAGTAAGTGAATGTATCAAAGAAGCCCAAGAGATGCTCACTCAAGTCGAAAAATCATAAAAATGAGTAGGACTAAGCATGAATACAGGGAAAACGAAATACATGAGTTACAATACTAATCAACAGTTTGAAATCAAAGCTATAGATGGGTCAAATCTGAAAAGGGTTGAAGACTTCAAGTACCTAGGGGCATGGATAGACAGCAGTGCAAAATATTTGAAATGAGCTTGTTTGGAGAATATATCATCAAATGAGCAATATCTGGAAGTTAACTCTTAGTATGAAAATAAAAATCAGGCTCGTGCACACCACAGTTGAATCGGTTCTGCTGTACGGATGTGAAACAAGACCTATCACATAAATACTACTCAAACAACTTGATCGCACATGCACTGGTCTCAGAAAGTTACAAAATAAGTAATGTATGGGGCCATAGAAAAAATATCTACAAAGATCAGACGTCGATTCTTAAAGTTTGCTGGACCTTGCCTATGTAGAGATGATGAAGTTGTTTCGGATCTAGTTATTTGGGAACCTAATCATGTAATTATAAGACGAGGAAGGCCACAAGAAGGTACATCAGGAATCTGGAGCGCGAAACTGGTATACGAGATGAGAGTAGATATGATGAACCGTAATGTTTGGAGAACTTTTACTGTCCGAGAAACAACAACCCCGAAATAAACAAAGTAAGCAAAATTCGTAATTGTAATTAAAACCATTATCACATTGTCCATAATTATTTAGTTAATAGATTTATTTTAAATGTAAATCGGATATTACTTATAATACACTAGAATATTATTTTATTATTTATAGTAATTTAATTTAAAAATAATAATTCTTGTTATATTTTTGATATAATTAATAATTAGTATCTTAATTATCGGAATAAATTGAAAATTGTACTTGTTTTTTTATATAATATACCATTAAGTATTTAGTTTTAGTAGAGATATATAGTATAAGCAATTATTTTGTTAAGGAAATATACAACACTTACGCGAAATCGTGTAATTTGAATATGTATACAAAATACCCCAGTACCACCTATATCTGGTTACTTTTAAGAACTATGTGTTGTTTATAATGTAAATTCGTATCTAAAACTATACACTTTTAAAATTTTAAATAATATGCTTTAAATTAGTATTTATCAGATGAAAACTAAGTATTCATTACTAATATATAACAAACAAATATGATATGTATGTTTCAAATGCTATAATAATAAATGTATATATTTTGTGAGTAAAAACTAATTTATATTGCATATAATTTAATAGAATAATGAAAACATTGTTGTATGCAAACTGATCCGTACCTAAATATATTTCAGTGATTCAATGCTACTACTAGCAGCGGCTTCGGGTATTACTAAATTACGTTGCATGCGCATAGGGAGTGTTATATCTTTGCTTCGCAAAATCTTTGGTATTGGAATATAATACCTATATTATTTAAAAACTAATCATGAGCTATTTCAATATATACCTCATCTGTACACGTTTATAAATTCATAGTTGAAGGATACAATACCGTATTATAGATATACACGCGCATGCGTCCTATACTATGGATTACGTAATACCTAGCGTTCGACGTGTGTATGACTTGGCGTTACGTAATCCGTAATCCGGTCCGTTACGCAATAACACGACGTCGGTAACGCGTCGACTTTTAACGTAACTTCTCGAGTACCGGTGCTGCTGCAGCGGGGGCGGCGGCGGCGGCGGCGATGGAATTGTGGGCGTGTCCAGTCACGTCTGAGAGCACAACCGCGGAGTTGAGGCGGGCGTCGACTACTAGCCGCGTACAAGTGTGTAACCCATACGCCTAGTAGCGTAGCGAAACAGGCGAGAGAATATTATTGATTATTATATAACATTGTCCTGTGTGTATATGAATCCGCATCGATATCGATTTCTATTGATTTTATAAGCTGTATCGTAGTTAAGAAGTTCAATTACACCCTGATTTAGTGAAAGATTGAAGTTAATAATAAAAGATTGAAGTTAAAAATTATCAAACTTGTATATAACTGTTAGTATTAATGTTATGTATGATAATGTAGTTTATATCTAATTTTATATGAAAATATATCTTACATAAAATAATATTCATGTGCATAACATATTCATGCATATATATCCAACTTTATGACTTATAATCATAGATTTGTATTTGTAAATTGGTAAACTATAATTCTATGCTTATAATCAATATTAGAATATGTGAAATTAAACCATAACATTTATGTGAGTACTTTTTGAATACATATCCTGATTTGATAAAAAGGTATATTGAAAATGAATTTATTTACACAGTTATTCAATTGGTAATTTCAAATGTATCTGTAATCAATTAATGCGGATATACTAGTAAAGGATAACGTTAAATTGAAAAATATAACGTTAACATGGACAATTCACAGTGTAAAATATCCCATATTCCTTCATATGCTAAAAGATTAATAATATATTTGATAACAGAACGTCTCCTACTGAGTTTATATCTAATTCTATAACTGCATTTATAACATCTATAAGAAATTATTTAAAAAATTCAAGTTGAGATTATGCGTTATATCAGGCTTCTATTCCAACTGCGAAGAGAATCTACGACATGTGTCTGCTAGAAATAAATCTTTATCTGAGTATTTATCTTTTATAAATCAATCATTAATTTATATATAATTTAGAAATTCCCTTGTATATACATATATTTAATTATAAAGGAATATGTTACTAAAATTATATAACTTGGTCATATGTATTCATATAGCTTATATGCTATTGAAATTCTAGACAAACGTTACTTCTTATACTTCTATAAGAAGACATTAATCAGAATTATTTAAAGAACAAATAAATTAAATATATTTATTATATTAATTAAATATATATATATATATAAAGTTGTAGGTATAGGCCTACCTATCTCTCCACTCCTAGAAATATATATAGATTAATTTAGTATATGGTAATCATTTAAACATGGAATCATCAATTCCATACGCATTCATACAAGTAAGATTCATACAATTACATAGTTGGTGTTTTAACTATTTATTAATATATATTTAGGAATATATTTAAAACATAAGTAATAGTATATATTTATAAATAAGCATAGGTAGGGGGGCTGGAACGATTTTGTATGTAGGGGGACCAACTAATCAAAATAAATGTTGTGGTAAAAGTGGGGGGACTAATACATAGAAGGTCCCCCTAGATTTTAAAGTTGGGGGGGGGGGAGATACCCCCGTCCCCTCTGTTGCAGAGCCCATACTTACTAGTGTTATTTACTATGTTACTTTAACATTAATTAATATTTCGATTTACTAAACATTTTATATATATGACTATTATTTATAATTAATAATACTTATTGGTATTATTATTTTATTTTAACACCGTTTAAATATAATACATATTAACAATAGTGTATACTCTTTATGTAGAGAGAAATTATGACAATTAATAAAGTTCAGTTGTCACTTAATAAATAAGTAATTAGTTTAGCTTTAAAACTAAGCGTATTAGTTATTAAAAGATCAACAATACACTTGTTTCATTCATGTTGACTTACGATACGAAAAGCTATCGAATGTTCACGATGATTGAAGCTTAATAAGGGGATGTCGCTTTCAGTCGATGTACATAGGGGTTTCTTATACTTCGCTCTTGTATATATATAGATGTATTAGTTCAGCTAAAAATGAAAGCCGTACGATGATGGTAGGCAATATGCATATTGTAGTATGATGGTAGTAACACGTGTGTCTACCAAAAGCTTGTATTTTATGCGCTAAGAAACTGTGAGCAACATCAGTTTCTTCATCATTCCAATAATATATATATATAAAGTTGTATATCGTTCTAGGTTCATATATGCCCTTTTTGAAACTATACTAATGGTTCTCTATGATAAACTTTAATGTTTAAATATAAATGTACTTTAATTATCAATATAACTTCTCGATAAACTTTTACCTGCATGCGTGAATATCGGATGTATAATCATAATTTTCATAGTTAATTAGATGTGTTACAATATTTATCTAATTAATTCAAAATTTAATATGAATAATCCAGTAATATTCTAAACAAATACATTCTTTATATGTAAGAATAAAATAAATATATTATTATTAAAAAATATATATACAGTAAAACCTCTCTATAAGAAACTATTTTTTTCAGTACTTTGTTTCTTATAAAGAGGTTTTCTTAAATAGAGGTTTTTACTTTTCCGATGATTTTAAGAATTAATATATAATTGAAATTGCATTATATAACCTATAGGTTATATATATATAGTATATTTATTTATTTATATTTATTTAAAAGTATTGATCAAAAGGATAGTTTAGAAATGTGATTTATTTAAAATAGTTTTTAATAATTGTTTGCTTTAAAATAATTGTATCTGTACAATGTATATATTATAATAATCTATTAATTAACAATTAATTATATAATATAATAAATTGTATCATTAATACATTTAAGGATATAATAACATTTATTAATTAATTTTAATAAATTTAATAAATTTATGGATATACCAAAGATTTTCCGAAGGAAAGATATAACACTTACGCGAAATCGTGTAATTCGAATTTGTATACAAAATACCCTGGTGCCACCTATAGCGGGTTACTTTTAGGAACTATGCGTTGTTTATCATGTAAATTCGTATTTAACTATACACTTTTAAAATGTTAAATAATATGCTTTAAATTAATATTTATATGATGAAAACTAAGTGTTCATTACTAATATATAACAAACAAATATGATATGTATGTTTTAAATGCTATAAGTATATATTTAGTGAGTAAAAGCTAATTTATATTGCATGTAATTTAATAGAGCAATGAAAACATTGTTGCATGCAAACAGAGCCGAACCTAAATCTATTTCAGTGATTTCGATACTACTGCTAGCAGCGGTTGGGGCTATTACTAAATTACGTTGCATGCATAGGGAGTGTTATATCTTTGCTTCGCAAAATCTTTGGATATACAATAACAATTATAAATTAATTTTAATTCATTTCGAGCTATTTATGTAATATAAAATATTTGTAAGAAAAAAAAATATCTTAAATAATAATTAATTTCTATAATTTTTATCAATATACTATACTTCTATTTATATATAATTATTTTTTATATATTGTATACAATAAGTTTCTTATAAAGAGGTTTTTCTTATATTTGTCTTATAAGATTTTCTTATAAAGAGGTTTTTCTTATAAAGAGGTTTCTTATAGAGATGTTTTACTGTATATATATATATATATTAAAGGTTTCACACCAACTATAACGTGATTATTAACTCTAATAATTAAAGGTCAATGTTTAACTATAATATTATTAGCTCTAATATTTAGCTTATATTTAATTTTGAATTTTGTAAAATATAGATATTTATTAAATTGATAACAATATAAATGAAAATATATAATATATATAGTAAAATGTATACGACATTTGAAATTTAATTGCTCGATGTATTTAGATTACTTATTTCGTTTATAGCGCTCATGAGATTCTTTTTTTTAAATATCTACGGTTATAACTCTGATAAATAACTATTAATAGTAGGTACTACAATAGTACCTACTACAAATAATAAATATTTATATTTCATATTATTTTATATTAAATATTAATATATAATCGGAATCAAATTTATTACATTTTAATTTTCAATATTTGTTTACAAATATGCTATGAAAAAATTCAACATCGAATTATTAGATCGAAATATTAACTAGAATTATTAACTCTAATTAGTAGAATTAATAATTATGTTCGAGTTGGTGTAAAATCCCATTTTAGAGATATTATTAATAAAAAAAAAATTATATATTGCTATAATTTGTAATATGATGGGCGGCCATCTTAAGTTACCTACATCCAGGCACCATGTAAGTTGAACATTTTTACATTGGCGAGATATAGCAATACCGATCTAGGTAAAACCGATCTACTATTATAATATAAACTATATTATTTATAGTTGCATATTATGAACGACGGGTATAAACAATGCAGAAACATTTCATTGTCGTGTTACATTCTATTGCGTGGAGTATAATGGATCGTTTGTTCGCCGTACACGATATTACCTCGCGATAAACAGGTCACGTGATAAACCGAAACCACGTGACTCTAGTTTTTATAACCGAAAGTAGTTCGGTTCCTGGCGATATTTACGCTAGCGGCTTCCTCCACCGGAGACAATAGAGACGACTACCTATAACACAATGTATGCGTTGTTTAGTCACGGTATTGTTCTGCATTGTTGTTCGCATGCTAATCGAATTATGCTTACGTAAGAGTTCATAAAAACAGCGACCTACGCCGAGAAAACAATAGATAAAGAATAATAGCACGAGTCGATCTAGTTGAACTTCGGTTACCTATGAAGGGGTCGAGTAGAGGTTATACTATGTTCTCGGATCAATGCAGGCAATCTATATATAGATTTCTATGAGGTGTCATATCGATGGCTAGTGTTGGGTGTACAAAGTTGTGACTTCGTGAATAATTAGACTGAAATGAGCGGGAGCAATGGTCTATATATATATTAATAAAGATATATGTAGATCATTTCTACCAATATTATCGTCCC
Organism: Osedax fenrisi; assembly: GCA_964019155.1. Classification (NCBI taxonomy): domain Eukaryota; kingdom Metazoa; phylum Annelida; class Polychaeta; order Sabellida; family Siboglinidae; genus Osedax; species Osedax fenrisi. The sequence continues at coordinate 14,789,930 of OZ025244.1, read as the reverse complement.
TCAAAAATTAATACTCGGCCACTGATTTATATTAGTCTAAAACTATGGAATTCACTCCCACCTTATTTTAGATCCATAAAATCGCATAAAACATTCAAGAAATATATACAACAATTGATCTCAGGTGGCAAAATGTAATACTAATATTGTTTGTTATTATTATTTTATTTATTAATTTCCTTTCGGTTTATTCTATTTTATTATATTTCATTATTATTGAGGGTTTTTATTGTTTTACCTACTTTTATAATTTGTATTCTATATATATACACTTTTAAGAAATAATGTATTATTTATGTAAGTGTTTAAATAAACTTTCAATTCAATTCAATTTAATTCAATATATATATATATATATATATGTTTATATAAATAAATATTTCACCATGGATATAAAGCCAAACTGGTTATACTGTTCAATATACGTGGGACGACATTCCAGTATATAACATGTTAAATAGATATATGTGATACATAATATATATATATATATATATATGTATATATATACTGCCAACAAAGTATAATATTGAATATATACCGAATCAACTCTAGTTCCATGTAACGTATATTTATGATTACAATTATTTGTGATTCAAGCTGATTAACTACTCTATAATTTACTATACTATAATATACCACCAATATAATATACTGTAATACTAATCTACCCTATAGTATACTAATCTATATATATATTACAACCGTGCCGCATTATATCTGTTTGAAGTTAATTATACTTCGTAATCGATAATACACAACACATGCGTTATGCGCGAGTATAATCGTGTACTAGAGTACTACAATGACTATAGTATACAGTACACTATAGTGACTATAGTATTCAGTGTAAACTCTACACTGCATACTACAGTGACTATAGTATGCAGTGTGAACAGTGTAGAGCTTGACTGTTTACATATGTGTTGTTACTCGTTGATCACAAATTAAAATTACATCAACTTTATATAAGGCCTCTCTAGGTATGCCGTCAAACTTAGGTAGGTACTGATCTAGCCATATATTCATATTACATTATATATATATATATATATATATAAAATTGGTAATTGCAAAAATCGGCTTAAGTGGAAAAAAGCAATAGAATAAGTCAAGACTATAGTCTATAGACTATATAGACTATATAGACTATATATAGACTATAGTCTATAGCAAATAGTCTATTTTATTAACTATATAGTGTCTATATATATATATATATATATATACTGACAAACTTAAATAGTTGTAGGTAATACTGCACCAAGTTCAGAAACAGATATGAATAACGAATATCGTAATACACTGGTATGTATAAATATATGTACAATCGTCAGATACGATCGTGATATTAAAGCAAATGAAGGGGTTATAAGATATATAAATTATAACCTTTTAAGTTATATAACTTATAACCAATATATTTATAACAAATAAAAGAAAACAACCCGACAAAAATACTTCACAAGACAACACCATTTTAATAAACAATTTAAATACAGAATTCGACAAATTACTTTAATCAAAGCCATGCATATATGGTTAGGTTATAACCCATCAGTAGTAATTCAATATATAGGGTGTATACAGGAATAATATGAAAATATTGAAGCGGAAGATCTAAACCGATTCATCAAAGAAATATAAATATAACAATTTAAAAATAAAGAGATATATGTATTTATTAAACTAAACTAACTAGACGACAAATGTGAAGAATTATAAAATTAAGGCTAAGAGAATATAAGAGATATATCAACAACAAAAATAAAGATAATCAAATTTACTAACTTATAAATATATACTTGATAGACTATAGCATGTACTTCTGATCTGGTAGTATAGTTAGGCATTACTAACATATACGGTAATATAATATACACTTTGGTAATTGTTTATTCTTTAGTTATTCTAATTGAGAAACGTGATATTATATATTCTCTCGTAAGTAATAGTCTAAGTTGTACTATTACTACTTCAATAATGTTTAAATATTACGCGGACACTTCCAGTTATATAAAATAGTTATTAATACACGTTATTAATACACCTGCAGGTATGCTATATTTGGCAGGTTAAGCGTATCATTTATGTGTATTATTATACAATGTATGGTAAATAATTATACATATAAATTATATATAATATAAATATGTTTATATATATATTTGTGATTTTAGTATTCTATGATATATAACATAACACAGATATTGGGAGATGGAGTTTCGTAGAAATCATTTCATTTTTAAACATTATATAATAAATCAATTTCAAATAATACTTAGTTAATACTATAGTATTATAATACTAAATTATATCGATGTTTATTTTATTGCAATTAGTAACACTCTATTATTATTAATATTGCGATATATTTTTAAAAATTAAACATATTTATTATTGTTTACTAAATATAATATAATTTCATTTCTAAATTTGATTTATATTCTATTAATAACTTATTTTCAATAATTTATAATCGCTTGTATTGGTGTTATGTAATAGATACGCAATGAAGATGAACAACATCCTGTCATATAAACAAGTTCCCGAAATATCGAAATGGAACCTACCCGGATGGAAGGAAGAAAAAGCATATCAGCCAAGAGTGTTGGTCGGCAACTGGTATGAGAACAGACTAAAGGTTTGTCGTATATACGATATATACATATATATATATATATATATATATATATATATATATATATATATATATAGCATACTATAGTATCACTATGTTGTAAACTTGGAATTAGCTTTAATAATTATTAATTATTTATTTCGTTTAATGTAAAATTACCAACTGTAATAATTCAAGATATTTCATTATATCGTATAGTATGCAGATAATATATTATACGTGCATATATATATATATACTATTTAGAAGCTGGAGATGAACTTATACGCTTGAAACCATTGATATTATGAAATAAAAGAGAAGTATAGATACATAACAAATAGATTAAATATTAAATATCATAATAATATATAGAAATAATAATGTTATTTTATTATTTCGTTATACATTAATATACACGGGGAGTCGAAAGATAAAAATATAATTTTAACTAATAATATAATTATACATACATTTACATTTTTCGGTTTTCGGACTGCGAACTGTACTTATAAAGCAATAGGCCATATATATTTGAAGTTAATGTTTCATATTAAATAAGTGGGTTTTCAGTAATACATAATTATTATATATATATATATATATGATGATGATGATGATAAGGTTTATTAGCACTTATCATAGGTGTGGCCACCCCTCGTAGGTGCATATAACAATATAGAACGAAAACAATAAATAGATAAATAAATAAATAAAACGATAAAATAATATAATTTATAAAAATAGTAATATTGTATGATTAAATAAGTGAATATATTACATCGATGATATGTAAGCTTCATATATATATATATATATATATATATATATATATATATATAGTTCATCCAGTATATATAACGCCAACCGGGTTGTAACATCGTATGACCGGATAACCGAGAACCCTAATATAAGATTGTTGTCAATATTAAATATAATGTAGTACCTATCACGTATACTCTTGCATGTTTATCACTTAATCAGAGTCAAGGGGTTAATAAGTTATGTATTCATGTGTATAGGTAAATGCCTATAGGTAATGCAGATTATTGATTATAAACATAATCGTCAATCTACTATATAACTATTACTAATACATGTATTAGCACTACGAATCCGTACCGCCTTAAATAGCTTTACTATTAATTAAACTCTGTAATCTATATATATTCGGTGATATTTAATATATAATATATATATATATATATATATATATATATATATATATACGGTTTACCATATAACATTATACCTAATATGTGAGAGTACGTTACCACAGGCATATATCGCTCCGATGTTGTTCATAAGGTAACTTTAACCTTTAAGCCTCCTCGGTCATCTAACAAGTCTAAACGTCTTACGTCATAGATACGGCGTACGGGAACATAGTAATTTTAACATGTGAGAGATAGAAATAGTAATTATAATTACTATTTCCCAGCAAACAGTAAGAGCAGCATAATAGCAGCATAACAGCAAATTCTAGAGCCTCAAATGTTTACATTGTGCTATTATGCTGCTATTAAATGTCTATTATGCTGCTATTATGCTGCTATTAATTTGTAATGATATTATGCTGCTGTTATGCTGCTCTTATGCTGCTATTATGCTGATATTATACTGCTATTAATTTTAAATGTCTATTATGCTTCTATTATGCTGCTATTATGCTGCTCTTACTGTTTGCTGGGTTCTATTTCTCAAATGTTAAAATTACTATGTTCCCGACGTTATAACTTCACTAATTAACATAATAATACTAGTTTAATAATAATATAACTTTAAGCGTATATTAACATATTACAAGAGTACTAATTTCCTATCACAATATTTAAAACAACATTATTCTTGGAATTCCTGAAATCTTGGAATTTCAATAAAAATAAGTTTAAATTTAAATTTCTTTTATTATTATTCAATAATAATAATAAATAACATATACATAGTATTATATATATATATATATATATATATATATATATTACTATAGTAATGTCCATATCATAAGAATTGAATATAAATATCTTATTATAGAAAATATTCACCATTAATAGCACTATTAATAGAATCGTTCATGTAAAAAAGTATAAATATATCAAATATCAAATTTGTTTTTCTTTATTTTACACAAAATCTTTTAAATCATTTAATAAAGTTTGAAAATATACAAAATATATTTAGACACATAAATATCAATGAAATATGACTTAAAGATACTTTATTTTAGTACTCTAACTATTTGATTACATTTTTATTATACTGATTTTAGAATAAATTTGTAACAAATTAATTTAAAATTGTTTGATTACTTGTATTTAGTTATACATATAATCTGTAATAAATAAAACATTTATTTATGTTTTGTAAAAAATGTATTAAAATAATTCATTTAAAATGAGTATACAAAGTTATGACACATAAGTCGACTATTTATTTAGAGTCGAATGTATCGGGCATTATTTTGTTTGCTGCCAAATAATTTCTAATTCTCGCATCACTATCATCGTGGATACAAAACATTGTTGTAGTTTGCGAGATTAGCCTAATACTTCGCTCCACTGCTTGTGTATGTGATGAGTATTCTTTGTAATTAAAACATCGATTTGAATATCGATTATACCATTCGTGTATATCGGTCGAAATATTGTTTGCGAGTAAGGGCTGAAACCATCGCATATATAATATATATATACACTGTTAAAAAAGTACACGACTTTTAAACTCACGATGGTAAAATATACATATTTATTATGGTATATTTATGTTAAATATGAGGGTACCTGACTGTTAAATGCACTATGGTACACTCTATATATTTATTAGTGTAACTATGTTAAATATTAGGGTATACCCTATTAGTATATACGTATACGTGACTATTAATTGTACATATCATGCAGTTCAATTACTGTACATATCATACAATTGCATTAAGGTACACGGTATCATATAATTGGGTACAACCATATAATATTATTTAAGGTACAGTTTGATCCTTTTTAAGGTACTGGTCGTATTTATTCAAATTGTACCCTAATACGGCTATGGGGACACTACTTACACCCTAAAAAGGCATATACCCTCGCTATACCCTAATTTTGAACAGTGTATACTTGATTATAACTGAAATAGTACGCTAACATACGATCATATATGTATACACATACACACACACACACATAAGCTAACGATACCCGTACACATTCGCACTATAGTGCGGCTATACCCTACACACACATTCGCACTATAGTGCGGCTATACATTGAAACACACTCACTCCGAAGTTAATAGTACACCCGATATATATTAGGCTCGGCTGTTCCCCGTCTAGAACATATACCTACGAATTGTAATAACATATTCGCTAACCACACTCCAAAATTATGTCCCGTAGTTTCTATTAAGGCAGTATCCCACTATCAGTATTACCAGAAATAATAATCGGAAATTTGTCCTAGAAAGTGATTTTCTAGCAAGTTGTAGAGGGATACCCCCTTTAAAGTTACTATATTTCCGACAAGTTTCCAGAAATTAAGGGGGTACCCCACTACAATTGTAGTTAACTTGCTAGAAAATCATTTTCTAGCAAACATTTCCGGACATTATTTCCGATACTACTGGTATAGTGGGATACCCCTTTAGACAATAACGACCCACATAGATTGTGATATAGTATACTATATATAGATGCATACCTACGTACATTACACATCGTGTATTGTATCTCATGCATACATACATATATATTATATCACATATTATATCACATATGAATGAATGAATGAATGAAATCAGTTTATAGACAATTGTCTAAGGAGGATTATTGAAAGCTATAAGTAGCTTTATTAAATCGAGATATCTATAGTATATGAATATAATAGCTTTAGGACATTTACACACTAATAATAAGACTTGTATACTATAATACAATATATTCATAGTAGAGTAATATATAAAAATAATAATAATAATAATTATAATAATAATATTGTCCCTGGGCGTATTCCATCATGTTTCAATTCATTATCTAACCACATACAACAATTATAATACAAAAAGTGCGAATAAGATAAATCATTATACACACATGCACATACATACCCGCACACATACACTAACCCACCCCACCCACACACCCTCAGTTCCAGCTAAACAACAACGCCCCTCCCAGACTGACCCCTAACCCCCACGCCACACCCACAGTTCCAGCTAGACAACAACGCCCCTCCCAGACTGACCCCTAACCCCCACCACACCCCCACAGTTCCAGCTAGACAACAACGCCCCTCCCAGACTGACCCCTAACCCCCACCCCACACCCACAGTTCCAGCTAGACAACAACGCCCCTCCCAGACTAACAACTAACCCCCACCCCACCACAACAATTCCAGCTTGACAACAACGCCCCTCCCATACTTACCCCTAACCCCCAGCCCACACCCACAGTTCCAGCTAGACAACAACGCCCCTCCCAGACTAACAACTAACCCCCACCCCACCACAACAATTCCAGCTTGACAACAACGCCCCTCCCATACTTACCCCTAACCCCCAGCCCACACCCACAGTTCCAGCTAGACAACAACGCCCCTCCCAGACTGACCCCTAACCCCCACGCCACACCCACAGTTCCAGCTAGACAACAACGCCCCTCCCAGACTGACCCCTAACCCCCACCACACCCCCACAGTTCCAGCTAGACAACAACGCCCCTCCCAGACTGACCCCTAACCCCCACCCCACACCCACAGTTCCAGCTAGAAAACAACGCCCCTCCCAGACTAACAACTAACCCCCACCCCACCACAACAATTCCAGCTTGACAACAACGCCCCTCCCATACTTACCCATAACCCCCAGCCCACACCCACAGTTCCAGCTAGACAACAACGCCCCTCCCAGACTAACAACTAACCCCCACCCCACCACAACAATTCCAGCTTGACAACAACGCCCCTCCCATACTTACCCCTAACCCCCAGCCCACACCCACAGTTCCAGCTAGACAACAACGCCCCTCCCAGACTGACCCCTAACCCCCACGCCACACCCACAGTTCCAGCTAGACAACAACGCCCCTCCCAGACTGACCCCTAACCCCCACCACACCCCCACAGTTCCAGCTAGACAACAACGCCCCTCCCAGACTGACCCCTAACCCCCACCCCACACCCACAGTTCCAGCTAGACAACAACGCCCCTCCAAGACTAACAACTAACCCCCACCCCACCACAACAATTCCAGCTTGACAACAACGCCCCTCCCATACTTACCCCTAACCCCCAGCCCACACCCACAGTTCCAGCTAGACAACAACGCCCCTCCCAGACTGACCCCTAACCCCTACGCCACACCCACAGTTCCAGCTAGACAACAACGCCCCTCCCAGACTAACAACTAACCAGACAGACTACAAGCGGTATTGCGATGAAGTTAAACCGGATTGTATTCTCAGGAGAACGGTAATGATACGTAGTATATGTGTGTGAATGAGTGTACGTATGTATATAGGTGCGCACATACATAATATCATAGGTTATGATGAATGTATCGCGTATTGGTATCAAATATATATGTATCACATGTAGGTGGTGATTTAATTCTTATAATCGAATACTCTCTATTTGAACATCGATATCCATAATATTATTTTACAAAATAATAATTATTATTTGCAAATGTTGAGCCACGTATGATACAGGAAAAGTGCTTTAAACTAAAGATATACACGCAGTGTTTATGAGGAGGGTGTGTGGCAGATTAATATTCGCATTAATCTATTTACCCGATACCCATTTACTATAAGCACATAGAGTTTTATAATCGTACCTGCGAAGGGTCTATAAGTATTGGTTAAAAGTGGCACACTTTATTATAATTAAGCCAATGAATCTTACAAACTATTATTTATCAGTGTTTATGTTAATATATATATATATATATATAATAATTTGTATTATCATATATATTTAATTATTTAAGATTATATAACAAATTATTCGTATCAATATTTTTTAAATTATACACTTACACATACGTAACATGCTTCATAATAATAACTATGTAACACACTTACACAGTCGAGGATCCGAGACGAAGGACTGGACAAGAGATTCTTCACCTACCATCACCATGGTTACGAAAAAGAACTGATCACGTGGTACGATGAGAGATTTAGCAACAAAGAAAGACCGCTCAGTTTGTATTATTACTAATTTGTGAATTTATATATATATATATATATATATGTATATATATTACAATACACTTTATATATATATATTAAATTAGATAATAATTTTCGTAATAAAATACCAATAACAAATTTTAAAATTAATTAAATGTAATTAAAATATATATATATATATATCCGTATACGGATTAAATAATATTAATAAATAAAAGAAAACGAAACTATTTTTACAGACCACTTATTTATAGTATACATTGTATTACTTTTATTTTTTAAATATTACGAATATTTAAATTGATAAAGAGTTTTAATGAAAAACGATATTTTGAAAAATTATAATATTTACTGAAACTATATCTCAATGTTACGTCACTTGTTCTTTCCGTAATAGTTAGGTAATACAAGTTATGTAACTAACTTGAAATCGATGATATTAAGAAGTTATTTACGTTTTATATAATATAGACAACTAACCTAATATATAAATGATATATAACTACAGAACATATATATATATATATATATAATAGTTATATTTATTATATAGTTTTATTATATATTATATAGTTATTTAATATATATATTTAAAAAAAAAATTATATAATTAATAATAAATATATTTTTACAATTTATTTTAATGTTTCATAATTAACTTATATATTATTAAGTATATGTTAATTAATGTATTATCATAATCAGTTATTTTAATTGTTATAACATCATCCAGTTCCACATCTATTTGTAATTGTAAATATATGTTTATACATATGTATCATTTTAAATATTTAAATTCAAAATCTTAATTTAACGTTCTAAGTAAATGTTATTCCAATGATAAATATTATTATCTATATTTTAAAATGTTAATTAGTAATACTAATATATTATAAATTGTATATATGATATACATTTATTATAAAATATACCATCATTCAATGACACAACTAGCTAAAGCTATAGCTATCAATAGTTAGTAACTAAATACCATGGCTTGTCATCTCTTAACAATGTAAATGTGATCTATTATTATGTGAAAATGATTAATCATTGTAGTAGTTATGATATGTTAAACTAACTGAACAGTATGATACATTTTCTATAATTGGCCTATAATAAATATTATATATATACTTTTAACCCGGTTAAGCATGGTTATATCATTTAAATAATATAGGAAATTATAATACCTTATCTTTATATAATATATATTTTATAATATTTTGTATCGTTATTATTATCATTTTAAATATAAATATAATGCTTATATTAGCTATTACATAACTTAACAATATATACATTAAAGGTCAACAGCTTCCCAAGCTGAGGAAATGGAACGGACATACACTTACGTGGCTGCCAGAAAGAAATGACCATCCCATAAGAGGTATAGTTAGGCATATGTATTACCATATATGGTAATGCCTAATTAAGACACTTATAACTTAATCAGAAATAGTAATGTATACATCATTTAGGGGTCGGTAATCGGAGACTTTATTATAATATAGATAACATATTTATAAATATATATATATATGGAATACATTATAAATATGTTATCTATATTATAATAAAGTCTCCGATTATCGATCCCTAAATGATTATTTGTAATAACTTATTCAATAGTAAGTATATTTATTTGAAATTTTGTAATTAGGGTAATATTATAGAAATGAATAATGTGGCTATTTTAAATTGTTGATATAATTATATTTACAAGAATAAATAGAGGGGTTGGCAATCGGATATATGTACCTAATACCGACCCCCTTCTCCTATTACCGACCCCTAACATAATCGTGATATACATAATTGTAGTATTATAATATACAATAAAAATAGTAGATATACATAAATATAATTAATTATAACATTCACGCAATTTAATTTGTATTGAATGTTTTAATAGTAATATTAAATTTAAATTTAAACTTTATAGTAATTATAGTAAAATAGTGTATATTATTATTTAATATTTATTTATTAATCAGTATGTATATAGTCAACTGGAATCATGAATCTTAAATCTATATCAATGATACACAAATAACTTAAGACATATTTTAAAGTAAAATAGGGTCCATTTTGATTGGATATTATAAATAACATGGGGTCGGTATTAGGGTAATTTAGGGGGTCGTTAATAAGAAAATCATATGGGTTGCTATAATTAATATATATTGGTTAATAGTTATTCAAATTAAATTATTTGTATAATTGTGATAAGCATTTTATTGATCTACAATATTATGTGCAGTATTAAGTTTTCTTTTAATTAATAAAGTATTTAGGATACCTACAATGATTTAAAAAAAGTTATTATTCAAATATTTAAAGAGTAGTAACAGAATATTACATGTTATCAAATAATAACTGTAGGATTGAATATTTTTAAAACACAATACTTATTTATATTTATCATTAAATTACTAACAGTTTATATATATATATAATGTGTTGATATTTCTTATAGTTACCGAGATAAGATATGGGTATTAGTAGGTGGTCGGTAATCGGAGACTTTCCCCTATAATTAAAAAAAAATAACTTTATAATTTCTTTATAAACTATATAAAATTGAATACAAATCAATATAGATCAATAAAATATACTATTATATATTTGATAGATTAAGTAGTTTTTGTATTAGCATATTATTATAATATTATTAATAAATTAATATATGATATATATGTAAAGATAAAGATAATAAAGATAATAGATTACAAATTATACAAACTAATTAAATTATATATAGTAAATAATTGTGATTTATATTAAATATATTATTGTTATTACTTTTCGTTTAATTATTTGTAATTATAATTAATCATACGTTATAGTATATTATAATATTTAATTTATTAATTTGGTTAAATCAAGTGTACGCTTACATTCGTAGTAACTTATTTTAATACCCGCTAATATTGGGATTAGCACCTGATAACACTGGGGTTAACATCTGATAACACTAGGGTTAACATTTGTAATGTTTCTATACAATTGTGTATCGTAATTTAAAATGATATAATTATAAATAATTAAAAAAAATATAATCGATTATAAACACTAATTTTTATAAACATTGTATACATTATAGTGTATACTTTAGGGTATTTATCATCTATATATGGATAGTAACTTGTGTTACTTTATTTCTATTTTAACGATACACATATAGGGGAAAGAAAACTATATTTTATATTTATTATAATAAGGATCCTTTAACAATAAATGGTCTTAACATTTTAGGACTCAAAATTTGTATTCAAAAATTACAATATATTAATATTATATGATTATAGATGTTATTGTGATTTTAAAATTGTATTTAATCTTTTTATTCAATATATAACGTGGGTGTTCGTGTTCGGTACCCATGTCCGAATACGGACACCTTATGTTATAATGCGGACATCCTATATATAGTGGTATATAGGATTTCCGCATTATAACATAAGGTGTCCGTATTCGGACATGGGTACCGAACACGAACACGGTATACCACTATATAAACTATATATTATAATAATTATCGATAAACCAATCAGATAAATTACATTATTTATAATTAATTTTATGAATAATTTAATTATATTTAATTAGTAATTCATTTATTAATTTTAATTATTTTATTAATTAATAATACACGTTAAGTATCTAAATAATACAACTGATTGATTATATGGTGTCCGTATTAAGACTTCTAGAGTTTCCGTATTTTGGATTTATATGACCTCTAGATATATGCTTGTAACTTAATTAATATTTGATAACAAATATAGATGTAGCAAATATAGATATAATTTTAGTATTCTTAATTTTTAATAATATATTATTATGCTTTATATCGATACATTTATATATTCTTGAGAAGGTTTTAAGTTGACATTTTTGTTCATAAATTTAATAACGTAATACAAAAATCAATTTATTGGATATATCAGCAATATTTTATTAATTACAAAATAAAAAATACTTATTTAGACTATTTATACAAGTATGAATATTTTATTCATTAAACATTTATTTTGTAGGATTTATGGTTTCTGAGATACCGAGAGTGTCCGTATTTAGGCACTGTCCGTATTCGATTACTTTCCCCAACTATTAAAAGCTAAATATGCTATTAACCTTAAATTATCTATTACTAATAAAATTAAGATATACATTAGGATATAAATATATGACTATCATAAGATAAACTATATATTATAATATATAATGTAGGATAATGATAATGTATAATGGATGATTCTAATGATTTATTTCTTTTATTTACATACATTAATAATATTAATAATACTATTTTTAGTTTAACAATAAATTAAAAATATACTTTGAAATATAGCTATTCAATTACCTTAAGTATTTTCTATTATATATATATATATATATACAAATATTAAAATATTCGCTTATAATAAAATCACTAGAGTAATATATAACAATATATTATAATATTTAAATTACTCTACAATATAATAAGTTTAACAACGATTGATTAATATTTAAACATTCAAAATATATGTAATATATATATTATGAGACTATTATTGGTCTATATAATCATATTATTGACCAGTATAATCTTTGTCCTTTATATAAATAGCAATAATATCTTAGCTTAATTGTTACTAAAATTCATATTTATGAATATTTTGATAACAACTCCACTCACGCCAATATATGTTCTTAGGTAATATCATCGCCAAGTATGAAATTACATAGTCTCCTATCTCTATAATATCAACTCTAAAATTTAAGACCTTATTAAGATCATACTTATTTCATAAATATCATAATTTATTTATACCTATGTAACCCTGTATAGAATAGTACATAAAATAATACAAATACTCAACCATAAAATATACATATATATATATATATAAATTTACAAAACAACATATATTTCATAACACATAACCATCCCCTCCCCTCCCGTCACCTCACCTCACCCCCCATAAATTCACCTCCCCTTCACTAGCCGGCCCCCTGACTAACTTCGGGCTGTTGGAGGAGAAACAACGTAGATGGGCCGAGGACGATCAACCACAGCATTGTTCCACCTACAGACAGGCCTACAATAAGGACGAACATGTCCTCGCCTCGGCTAGAGTCATCAAACGGGCAGGTGAGTGTTCGCATCTGTGAGAGATTAGCCACCATCCACGTGTGTTTTTGTCATGAGTCATGAGTCATGAGTCATGAGTCATATTCATATATATATATATATATATATATATATATATATATATAATTCATTCAGAGATATGTGTTTACTATTTACTTAAAGTTATAGTAACATTAAGGAATTTTATAATATGATAATATTTAAATTCTACAATTCACTACAATAAATAGTAGACGCGTAGCTACCTATTTCTGTATTAATTATATATTATTTCTAGAATTATCAGCGATTTGGTATTATATTAGTATTATAGTTATTAGATATAATATACAAATTATATATTCTATAAACATTATTATATTTTACATGATTGCTTACGAAGGCCTATTTATTATGTAGCTATGCATATGTATTATCATGTGGTTACTATGTTACTTTATTTATTTATTACATAATAACTTGTAAATCGTCAAATAAATCATAAATAGTTTTAAGTCTTCACACACATATTGCATAACACTATATTTGTGACTAACCAACTACTACCATACTATTGAGGTATATACAAGTAGGGAAAAGTCTCAGATTACCGACCCCCTCCTATTACCGACCCCCTCTCGTATCTCAGTAACTATAAGATATATCAACAAATTATATATACATGAACTGTTAGTAATGTAATGATAAATATGAATAAGTATTTTGTTTTCAAAAATATGTAATCCTACAATTGTTATTTGATAAAATGTAATATTCTGTTTTTACTTTTTAAATATTTGAACAATAACTTATTTTAAATTATTGTAAATACATTAGTAATTAAAAGAAAACTTACTTTTGTTCATAATATTGTAGATCAATAATATGTTTATAACTATTATAAAAATAATTTATTTTTAATAACTATTAACTAATATATCTTAATTATAGCAACCCATATGATTATCCTATTACTGACCCCCTAAATTACCCAAATACCGACCCCATGTGATTTATAATATCCAATCAAAATAGATCCATATTTTACTAAAATATGTCGTAAATTATGTATGTATTATTGATATAGATTTAGGATTCATGATTCCAGTTGATTATATACATACTGATTAATAAATAAATATTAAATAATAATATACACTATTTTAATATAATTACTATAAAGTTAAAATTTAAATTTAATATTACAATTAAAAAATAAATTCAATAATAAATAAATTGCGTGCATGTTATAATTAATTATATTTATGTATATCTACTATTTTAATTGGATATTATAATATTACAATTATTTATATCACGATTATTTTAGGGGGTCGGTAATAGAGGAATGGAGTCGGTATTAGGCACATGAATCCGATTACCGACCCCCCTGTTTATTCTTGTAAATTTAATTATATCAAAAATTAAAAATAGCCACATTATTAATTTCCATAATATTACCCTATTTACAAAATTTAAATAAATATACTTAATATTGAATAAGTTATTACAAATAATCATTTAGGGGTCGGTAATCGGAGACTTTCCCCTACTTAACATTTAGGGGTTAACCCTACTTAACATATAAATATACAAATAAAAGTTTCTGCCATACATTTAATATATTAATATATTACATATCTTTAATATTTATTATTCACATCCCATATTCATCACATTTTGTGATATATTACGATATATTATAATAATTATTAAGCACATATTGTACATCTTATAAATCTAGCCACATATATGTTGAGTGGAACAAGCTCGATATTGATTTAAGATCTTGTAAATAAATATCGTCATTCAATACATTATTAAAAACTCATTTATATATATATATATCCGTGATTTATAAAGTACTCTTTTATTTAATATATCAATAGTATATATTACCATTGTATCGTTATCTCATATTCCCATATTATTATAAATACTTTTGTTAATCACTATTTAAAAGTGTATAAACTCAAATACATAACCTTAACGTTAATTCGAATCACACACCGATTGATTAACGCCCGCCACGCCCCCTGCCCCCTAGCGTTAAAGAAGTGCATATCGACATCCGTGGAGCCGAGTAACCTGATCACCAAAGACTTCAAACCTCGCGACGCTAATCTGTGCAGACAACCCGAATACGAGAATCCTCCGCGCAGACTCGTCTCTCCTTTGGCCACGCGATTCTAACGCGCGTGACCGTTGTCACGTGACTCGATATCAGTTGTAACGTGACCAATCACGCGTGCTAATACGATGTAAAGTACCGAGGGGGGGATGAACTCGATCAGTATTTATTTTAATTCGTGATATAATCTTATACTATAATATTAAAAATGTGATCGAAATCCTTCTAAATTGTATATATATATATATATATATATATATATATAATTATATTTAATATGATGTGTATAATACCTTTACTTGTTATAAATAGGTGAATATAGGTGAATAATTAAACCGTATAATATTATAATTGTAAATTCATATAAATTAAATAATTCAATTTTATATGACCGCTAAAATGTATTAGGTGATTCCTTAACGCTAAATAAATATCTACAATCTATTATGCAATAGTGTATATATTATTGATTGAAGTTTTATTTAAGAAAATATATAAAGTATAGATAACTATATGTAAAATCAATTAAAAAATAATAATAATTTATTTACAAAAAATATATACAATCTATGAAGTATTTAAATCAATATAGATATACATAAGTAAGTATATTACATTATTATCATTATTATCAATGTAATAATAATAATAATAGTTTGCCCTTTCGTAATACAAATAAAGCAATGCATATCGCAAATGTAAATTGCATAATAAATCGGTAAGATAACAATAGAGTTGATTATCTTCATGTATTACGTCATGCGTGTATTATTATATAATCGATTATTCGTATACTATCAGGATACTATACTATGAGGACAGGATGCGCGAGGTTGAATCAGTTGTACTATATGCATCATATAAAGTTTAGTGTAATTATTATATTTGGCATTATTGTAAAAAAAATACACAACTAAAAAGTTAATATTTCATTTTACAATACAATTAACATAGGACTTGTAACATGTGCCAGAGTTCAAATTCAACTATGTATCGTACGACGTACGTATATGCAATTATATAAATACACAAATATATATTCATGTATATGAATATTGAATATATTTACACATTGTATTATTTAAATAAATACATATAATTCAAAGATCTTAAATCACTATTACTCAACATTGAATAAAGGAATTCAACCAGGTATAATCTACTGTAGTAAACATGATGATTTAATCGTGTATACAGTACCCAATAATCACCCGAGCGTATCCAATTAGTGATGAGTTAAGTCACTCGGCTTTGATAACTCTTTATTACGTAACTCTCACTGAACTTCGGCCTATATTTCAAGTGTACAATTTACATCGTAATCGTGACCGGTAAAACTGCAATGCTATCGGTGAAGGAGACTGTACATTGTACATTGTACATTGTGCATTGTACATTGTACATTGTACAACCAGCACAAGTAGCACGTATCGTGTAAACCTGTTCCACTCGTGATCCAGTGTGAGATCGTTACATGTTAGAGATGTTTTAATGTGTAGGTAAGTTATGGGATATATTTCTATTTGATTAAGAGGGAGTGTTATATATACATGTATAGGGTCAGTATGTCTTTCTCTAATACATGGCGTATACAGGTTACGCCGTACAATGTACGGTGAGGAGTAGTGGCAGATAAATGTACATATATATATATATATATATATATATATATATATTTATGGATATATATCGATGGATATATACATATAATATAAAATTAGGAACAAATGTATATTAATGCATATACTAAATGTAGTCTATGTATTCATTACACTCGTATTACATAATATTGCGATGGTCAATATTATGGCCGCTTTAATGGTCAGTGTATCGTGTAGGTAGATGAAATGATAACCTCGAGTGTTAAGAGGAGTTGGATGTTATGTTTCCGGTCGTAAAAGTTAATAAAAGTTGCCATCGTAAACGCTATATACTACATTCAACTATAGGCAACCATGACCTCTAGGTTAAGTACCATGACCTCTAGGTTATGTGAAGTATACTTTATACCAACATATGATGATGATGTAATACCGTTGTTCTTACGATACTAATGATGTACTAATGATGTAATAATGATGTAATAATGTGTATCGATACATAACTACGTGATACGTTACGTCACTCGTGTATTGTCCGTGTAGATTGCATCACGTGACGTAATACGATAGATTACGTAAGTCAACAATACTTCGGGTGTGTATTCGATACTTTCGATGATGTCATATATACGACGATTACATCATTTCGTAGTTCTAGTATGATCTAATCACCTTATTAATATCAGTCACGTGACTTATTATCTGTTTCTGTCACGTGACTTATTTATGTATTATCAGTCACGTGGCTTATTATAGATAGGTGAATGTAAGTATTTACGCGGTAGTATCGAGTTTTAAATTTAGAATCGTCGTTCGAGATTTAAAATTTAATTCCGCGTCCACCCTACGAGCGAGTTCACCGTCAGAGGTGCCACCACCGCCGTTAGATAATCGTTGGCTGCACTAGTTCCGGGTCGAGAGACCGGGATAACGACGGGGAAGGAGGATGGCTGGGAGGAGAACCGCATCTCGAGTAGAACGGGAAGTCGCACAGTAGGGTGCAACGTATCAGACGAGGCAGACATCTGTAGACTACGCATGGTAGCGGAATCAGAGGGGACGTTCGACGGATGTATTTCTGGTAGGCTTCGATACTGTGGTGGGGAGTGGGGTTGTTATGGGTTGGTGAGTTGGGTGTTTAGGGGTTAGTTAGTAGTAATCAGGTTATTGTGGAAGTAGTAAGTTGGTTAGTTAGTTGTGAATGAGATAGTTTAGTAGTTAATTGGTGGGTTATTTAGATATTTCAGGAGACCCTCTAACAGTTATAGGTCTAACCCTGTATATTCACACTAGGTAGCACTATAACCCGGCATATCCACACTAGGTAGCACTATAACCCGGCTTATTCACACTAGGTAGCACTATAACCCGGCATATTCACACTAGGTTGCGCTCTAACCCGGCATATTCACACTAGGTAGCGCTCTAACCCGGCATATTCACATTATGTGGAGCTCTAACCCGGCATATTCACACAAGGTAGCGCTCTAACCCTGCATATCTACACTAGGTGACGCCCTAACCCGGCATATTCACACTAGGTAGCGCTCTAACCCGGCATCTTCACACTAGGTAGCGCTCTAACCCGGCATATTCACACTAGGTAGCGCTCTAACCCTGCATATTCACACTAGGTGGGGCTCTAACCCGGCATATTCACACTAGATGGCGCTCTAACCCGGCATATTCACACTAGGTAGCGCTCTAACCCGGCATATCCACACTAGGTAGCACTATAACCCGGCTTATTCACACTAGGTAGCGCTCTAACCCGGCATATTCACACTAGGTGTTGCTCTAACCCGGCATATTCACACTAGGTTGCGCTCTAACCCGGCATATTCACACTAGGTAGCGCTCTAACCCGGCATATTCACACTAGGTGACGCCCTAACCCGGCATATTCACACTATGTGGCGCTCTAACCCGGCATATTCACACTAGGTAGCGCTCTAACCCGGCATATTCACACTAGGTAGCGCTCTAACCCGGCATATTCACACTAGGTAGCGCTCTAACCCTGCATATCTACACTAGGTGACGCCCTAACCCGGCATATTCACACTATGTGGCGCTCTAACCCGGCATATTCACACTAGGTAGCGCTCTAACCCGGCATATTCACACTAGGTAGCGCTCTAACCCGGCATATTCACACAGGTAGCGCTCTAACCCGGCATATTCACACTAGGTAGCGCTCTAACCCTGCATATCTACACTAGGTGACGCCCTAACCCGGCATATTCACACTAGATGGCGCTCTAACCCGGCATATTCACACTATGTGGCGCTCTAACCCGGCATATTCACACTAGGTAGCGCTCTAACCCGGCATCTTCACACTAGGTAGCGCTCTAACCCAGCATATTCACACTAGGTAGCGCTCTAACCCTGCATATTCACACTAGGTGGGGCTCTAACCCGGCATATTCACACTAGATGGCGCTCTAACCCGGCATATTCACACTAGGTAGCGCTCTAACCCGGCATATTCACACTAGGTGGGGCTCTAACCCGGTATATTCACACTAGGTAGCGCTCTAACCCTGCATATTCACACTAGGTGGGGCTCTAACCCGGCATATTCACACTATGTAGCGCTATAACCCGGCATATTCACACTATGTGTCGCTCTAACACGACACATTCACACTAGGTAGCGCTCTAACCCGGCATATTCACACTAGGTGTTGCTCTAACCCGGCATATTCACACAATGTGGCGCTCTAACCCGACACATTCACACTAGGTAGCGCTCTAACCCGGCATATTCACACTAGATGGCGCTCTAACCCGGCATATTTACACTAGGTGACGCTCTAACCCGGCATATTTATGAAAAGCAGCTCCCTCTAGCGTAGGCATTCCGCTAATGAACAGTATCACCAGCAACGTGAAGATAGGGGACATCACCGCCAACCATTGGTAGGTGTGAAGGGTGGCCGAGGCGATCAGTAGCACCCCCCACCAGAGAACGCACTCGCCGAAGTAGTTAGGGTGACGTGATACGTACCACAGACCTGGGGTGTGATAAGGGGTAAGTACAGGGGGCGGTGCTAAGGGTGGATAAATGTGAATAATTGTTTATGCAATAATCGCCTATAGGCACCATAGTTGGTGTTCTAAGTATGTTTATTCTTCGAAATATATTTCTTTATTAAAACTAATACTATTTGTAATATATGTATTTTATATATATATATATATATATATATATATATATATATATATAATAAGGTTAATGTTATTAAACACAGGCAAATACTTTTATCATGTGAATAGAACAATATATTGTATACATAAATAAGAATAATAACACAACAATAAACATACAACACTAAACTATAGTTTAGTGTACGGGTAGGATAATGCTAACACAACATATCATATCATGTAATTGTATAGATATGATTGTTTAGAGAAGATGTGGTATATAGTATAGATAACATAGGAGCCGTGATAACTGTTAGATTTTATTGGTTATGAGAATTATGTCATTTTGTTTATAATTAGAATTTTACACCCAATGTAATGCGTTTATTTGATATCGATCCGTTAATTATAGATATCGCTAGTTGACATCATATTATATATGCATTTAAAATTATTTAAAAATATGAACTTATATATATCATATTATAAGTTTAAAATATGATTATTTTGCTATTATTTACGCCATTTTTACAAATTTATTTTGTTTACCAAATAGGTATTGTGCTAAACTATCAAATTATATCATTTACAAGTCTTTATATGCTCTACAAGTTTCAGAGTATATAAAATATATATTAAATAATACTTTTCTCAAATAAAACAAAAAATATTTATTTTAAATAAATTTCAAAGGCGAACCCACTTAAGAATTGATATTAAGGAGAGAAGATGGAGAACTTATGAAGTGAATATTACTAATAATAGGAGGACAATACTAAGTGATATATAGAAACCCTTCACCTATAGTTAATAGTTAATTTATATATATATATACGTATATATAACTTAACTACGAATAACCTGTATCACACCACCTATTCTCATTCTTAATATTGTCCCTGAACGTGCATTTCTGTATGTCGGCTATACATTCGATGGAGAAACTACGAGACGGAAGTGATGTCATAAGTATATCTCTGCCGCGTCCATAGCAACCGAGAGATACAGTTAGCATGCATGGAAGTGTAATACTATGAATGCATTGCTACGCGTGTATAACGCAATATATTTACTTTCTAAAGTTTGTATTTATTTTATATTTATTAAGCTCTCTCTCAATTAACACGAGATCGATTTTTCAAATATTTAGTGTATTCATGCACGTGCACGTATTCTAGTATTTACGTATAATTATTATAATTAATATGGCATATCCTCTATCTCACTATCTATATACAATCTCTCCCTCTCTATACCTCTATCGCTGTCTCTATCTCGTTATATCTAATTTCCTACCTCTTTATATATATATTTCTATATATCCTTCTATCTCTCTATCGCTCTCTTCATTTCCCTATATATATATATATATATATAATATTGAGAAGATATATTTATTAGATATATTTAAAAATTACAATTTTATAAATTATTAATTAATATTTATAAATACAAAACATATATAAACCATACCCCAAACTATAGCATAAACTTAAATTATATTATTGTTAAAACCAGATATTATATATATATATATATATATATATTACTGCCTGTGTGGCTCAGTGGCTAAGGCGTCAGACACACAAGCAGTAGGACACGGGTTCGACCCTTGTCCGGACCATTAATTAATTTTATAAAATGGGTCTTAAAATATTATTTAGAAGTGATCTTATATAATTGTGTATAAATAAATGATCGGCTCTCGTTAAAACCATGGATGCCTTAACATGAGAGCGGCTTCGAATGGACATTAGAGCCATATATGGTTATAAGTGAAAACTTCATCTAAGTTCCTGGATGGGATGAAAGGACTCCACAAAATAAAAATAACAATAACAATAACAATATATATATATATATATATATATATATATACTGTATCTCTACATATAGAGCTCTAAATATAGATGTATTTACAGTGTAGTTATAACTATGGTTATATTATAACTAATGCTATAGATATATTTTAATTAAAACTATAATTAACATGGAATACAAACTCACCCAGTTAAGAAAATGATAATACCACAGTAGTCGGCTACTAATAATCTATTTCCGTTTAGATGTTCTAGAGTCGTTGGGGAATTCACAAAGATTACGGGAAGTGAAACTGTAAATGTCCAAGTCGCCTGCGAATGTGTATCATTGATATTAATATTACCAATCAACGGAATATATTACTCTATAGAATTACGTTATTATTAGTAATATAAAACTTTGTTTATAATATCAAAACTATATTATTAATAGGTATTCTTTATGTAAAACTCAAGTTAATTTTCGATTAAACTATTTTTATTAATATTAATTAACTCGTTTAAATAAATATATATATATATATATATATGAATATATATAATTTATATATATTATATATAGAGGTTACTACAGTGTATTACATATGTACATGAGTTAAATAATTATATTATATATTATATTTATATATATATATATATATATATATAACTATATTTCATTCTATAGAATGAAATATAGTTATATATATATATATATAAATATAATATAGAGTGCTCTATATATATAGAGTGCATATATGCATTAATTATTCATGATAGTAATATATATCTAAAAGAGGGATATGATTATCCAACATATTGTTATATGTTTGCATATTTTTGTAATATATGCATAGGTCGGCGAATGAGTTATGTTCAATATATCATTAAGTATACTATAAATAAAGAGGTATAGTTTTTAATAGTGATATATATATATGAATGAATGTTTAATATATAATATATATATATATATATATATATATTACTATATATATATATATATATATATATACTACATATACTATACTATACATATACTATACTATACATATACTATATATAATATACTACTACTATATATATATATATAGTACACATTCTATATTATGTAATACATAAATACTATGCGAGCTTATGCAATGTAATACTCAGGCTCCGTATGACATGTTATTAATGCAATGGTGTCCTCGTAGGACATATTAATGTTAATCGATATAGGCCGCAGCATAGCTACTGCAGTTGAGCTCCGTTTATAATGCACTTAGCTGGTCTCGGTGAATGTAGTAGCAATAGTATCATGTACACGTTTATGTGTGTATACTTATATATGTGTATATATATATATATTTAGTATTAAATATTTAATATTAATGTAATGTATAATTAATATGTGATGTATAATGATTTAATATTTAAAAGGAATAGTTAATGACAAATAAATATTTCGATTTTATATATACAATACTTCCTCGATATATATATATATATATATATATATATATATTTATCAGTATTGTATTATAATGAATGCATATAGTTACTGTCAGTGTAGTAATATCAGTTATGATATTACGTCATACCAACACGTGATATTACGTAACATCATTACTACTGTACTAAGTGGACCAAAAGTGACTAACCTGAAATGACCAGTACACCAGCATCCGGCAACAGTTCTCGTTTTCACCGGTGAACCTATCGTCGACCTTGACCCTGAACTGAGGGTTAAAGTGAGGTTATAAATACACATATATATATATATATATATATATATATATATATATATATATATAATTAATACAATCACATATCGATATCAATTAATTTCTATTATAATACTATATTATATTAATCGAGGGCCGATATATTTTAGAAATATTTCGAGCATAATCCTAGAATAATTATTACACAAATACCTCCCGCTAACACACGGTCACGCATGTGTGTATGCGTCACACTAGGCGTATGTGTATGCGTCACACTAGGCGTATGTGTATGCGTCACACTATACGTGCGTGTATGCTATACAACGCGCGTATGCCTATGCATATGTGTATGCGTATGTGTATGCCTATGTGTATGACTAACCATCCTGTACAGAAGGAACACCGCTAACCTCACCGCCCATATACTGACCAGGATTGTGATGATATATTGACGGGGTAGATACGTCTGTGTGGGGTAGAGGGTGGAGGTGTTAGTGGGGTAGATACGTTAGTGTGGGGTGTGTGAGGGTGTTAGTGGGGGTTGATACGTTAGTGTGGGGTGGATTGGAGTGTTAGTGGGGGTAATGGGTGAGGGTGTTAGTGGGGGTAATGGGTGTGGGTGTTAGTGGGGGTAGATATGGCTGTGTGGGGTGGGTGTGGGTGTTAGTGAGGGTAGTGGGTATGGGTGTTAGTTGGGATAGTGGGTGTGGGTGTTAGTGGGGGTAGTGGGTGTGGGGGGTGGTGAGGGTGTTAGTGGGGGTAGTGGGTGTGGGGGGTGGGTGAGGGTGTTAGTGAGGGTAGATGTGGCTGTGTGGAGTGGTGTGAGTATGTTAGTGTGTGGAGTGGTGTGTGTATGTATGAGTGGATGGGTATACCGATATATGGGTCTGTGAGTGAGAGTGTATATATGTGAGTAGGTGTATGTGTGTCGATATGTGGTTTGTGTGGATATTTCGTCTTATTTATTAAAAGTAATTATTTAAAAACACATCATTAATTAATATAATTCTATAATGTTTAATTTTCGAATAATATTATCACATATAAGATATAAATAGCGAATAAAGATATTATACATAATAATATATAATCCTCATAGAAATAATCATGATCGATAAGCAATTTGTTTAGTTATTTTGTAAAGTTACAATTGTTTTGAAATTATAAGATAAAGGGGTAGCTTGTTATGACAGTAGACTGTTGAATTTAGTACGAGTAACATGGTTAATTTGATGAAATGTCCATGATGAAATAGGTAATTGGTTGGTGTCATATAATGTAATTGGTATTTCTAAATAATTTAGATTATAATTTACTAAATTTTATTGTTTTAAGTTGTATGTTATATCATAAATTATAGGGCGAGTTATAAATAATAATATGTTTAAGTATTATAAGTATTATATAGTTGATTGAAACTTCAGTGTTTAGTCAGTAAGGTGTGTGTGTGCGTTAGTTTGTATGTATGTGTGTGTGTTTGTGTATGTGTGTATGTGTAATGTATGTATGTGTATTAAAACAACATCATTGTTAATACGGAACAATAGTAACTACATTATAATATACGAAGTACATGCTTTATATGAAACATATTTGTAATTATCATTAATATTATAATTAATATAATAATAAATATTATTAATATTATATTATTTTAATTATATTTTATGATTATCATTATGTGATTATAAATAATATTAAAATTATATATAATATATTGTATCATTATCACACTAAATAGTATTTAATAAATAATATATATATATATATAATATTTTAGATTATATAAAACCAAATATGTTTCTAAGCTTAGCAAAATATTTTTTAAATACTATTGTATTTAAATTAAAATTATAATATTATATTATAATCTTATAATATCTTATATATATATATATATATATATATATATAATTATTGTATCCATTAACATATTAAATCGGTCACCGCTGTATATAATAAGTACATTATATTGGTTTATATCAATATTTAATAATTCTATCTTTTCGGTTTTGCTTTCGAAATATACATAACATATTCATAATAGATGTATTTATTACAAGAACATTGTACACTATACACACACTCAAAAATGTAAATATATAATGTAATAATGCTATATATAACAAATCATATAACATTTAATAACATTTCGTTTGTGCTTCGATTAATGCCTTTTACGCGTGAGACACTCGCCGTTCGTGGTGATATCTTACTATAGTATACTAAGTTTATAAACCCTATAGGGTCTATAGACCAGTATACTGGCCCCTAATGAACCATAATGAAACGTACTTGCCCATAATAAACCCTACTGGATCCTACTGAACAATAATGGACCCTAATAGATCATTATGGATCCTACTGGACCATACTGGACTCTACTGGTATACCAATAGGTATACTTGGGTTGTAGCTACTAGCTACTGACCCTATTGAAAGCTACTTACCCAATATAGTGGGGTATATATACCGGGGTATACCCATAATGTACCTTAGTACCGTCAACCTACGTATAGTGCATCCCGCACACAGTGTGTGTATGTGTGTGCGGCGCACAATGGTGTGTGTGAGGCGTATTAAACGCGGCGGTGCGACTATCGGTGCGACTCTAACTATCATCGCGTATATCGATCTGATGAGCGGGAGCGGGTTCGGTGCGCATTTCACATACGCTCACGGAGATATCTCTATAGTATCGCGTACACATACGGCTATAGGCACACATACACATACCTCTATAGTACATGTACTGTGCACCACATCTACGCGTGTATAGAATGCATACTGCACGGGTTAGCTTAGCATTGAAGGACGTATCCTCGAGTGAAGGACGTATATCGATTGTTAGCCGCCGACAACATAGCTAGATCCTAGCCGGGGACGTACAGACATTGATCACATCACGTACACACGCGCACACACGTACATACGCACACGCATACGTACATAATGCATGCATCACATACTCCTCCGCACATATCCTCTCTCTCTCTATCTCGCCCACGCATACAAACACGCACATAACCTATACCAAGACTATAACCTATATGTTAGAGATATATAGAGAGACATATATCTATGTCACGAGATGGGAACAATGCACATACATTACCCTTTAATTATTTATATCTCTTATATACACAATGTATCTATCGTTATGTATGTACGTATTACTAAGTCATTAAATAGTAACTAAATGCACTACGTAATATATATATATATATATATATATATATATATATATAAAAATCATATATGATTATGAGGGATATTAGACGGTTATAAGGGAAAATTTCATATAAGTTCCTGGATGGGGTGAAAGGACATCACCAAATAAAATAATAATATAACAATAACAATATATATATATATATATATATATATATCCTCTTTATCGCTCACACAAGCTCACACTCAATCCCTACGTATCTAACTATCTATATCAATCTCTATCACGTGATGACCTAGAACTGTTTAGTAAATACATGTCATCGTGTACATATTGTCAATATCGATTTAGAGGCGCGGCGCCTAGCGACTATTCGCAGAATTAAATATTTGTTTGCGTGCGTCGGTACGTGAATGCGTGCGTTAGTCGTTGCGATCTATATAGTAAATAATATCTAGTATCCGTGCATTATCGGACATATATGTGTATGATAGTCGCGACCTATTGTCATAATCAATTATTGTGTGATGAAGGCCGTATCATTTCTAGGTACACACACATACACACACATCACACACACACACACATATATATATATATATATATATATATAGGGGAAAGTCCCCGATTACCGACCCCCTCCTAATACCGACCCCCTCTCGTATCTCAATAACTATAAGAGATATAAAAAAATAATATATACATGAACTGTTAGTAATTTAATGATAAATATGAAAACGTATTTTGTTTTAAAAAATATTTAATCCTACAATTGTTATTTGATAAAATGTAATAATAACTTTTTTTAAATCATTGTAAATACTTTATTAATTAAAAGAAAACTTGATTTTGTTCATAATATTGTAGAACAATAAAATTTTTATAACTATTATAAAAATAATTGAATTTGAATAACTATTAACCAATATATCTTAATTATAGCAACCCTTATTATTTTCCTATTACCGACCCCCTAAATTACCCTAATACCGACCCCATGTGATTTATAATATCCAATCAAAATAGATTCGTATTTTACTTTAAAATATGTCGTAAGTTGTTTATGTATCATTGATATAGATTTAGGATTCATAATTCCAGTTGATTATATACATACTGATTAATAAATAAATATTAAATAATAATATACAATATTTTAATATAATTACTATAAAGTTTAAATTTAAATTTAATATTACTATTAAAACATAAATTCAATAACAAATAAATTACGTCATATTATAATTAATTATAGTTATGTATATCTACTCTTTTTATTGGATATTATAATACTACAATTATTTATACTACGATTATTTTAGGGGGTCGGTAAAAGGGGAAGGGGGTCGGTATTAGGCACATGTATCCGATTACCGACCCCCTGTTTATTCTTGTAAATATAATTATATCAAAAATTTAAAATAGCCACTCTATTCATTGCCATAATATTACCCTAATTACAAAATTTCAATTAAATATATTTAATATTTAATAAGTTATTACAAATAATCATTTAGGGGTCGGTAATCGGGGACTTTCCCCTATATATATATATATATATATATATATATATATATATATATATATATACGGGTAAACGACTAGATAAGCATCGCGATTCTTCGTTTACCATGGTCATGCCTAAATTCTGATATTATTATATATATATATATATATATATATATATATATATATATATATAAACGATATGAATATATGAATATTTGTTGTACAATTATATATTACGAATTATTATAATTATTTCATATTTATATAAATATATTAATTATACGTAATAATGAATAAATTAAATAATTCAATAATCGTACAAGTGCACTTGTACGTGTAAAACTGGATCTACCCCATGGGGTATGCATACTATACAGTTTAGAGTGGTAGATAGTAGGTCAGGGTTATTAAGATTGGTAACTAATAGTTACTAACTATTATTATAAAGGAATTACGATTACAGTGATTATAATGATTATAATTATATGTCGATATATATGTAATCGATTTTAAAAATAACATTTACATTGTACGCGTATATTAAGCCCGCGCATTAAGTCTATTTATAGTGCTATGCGTAAGTAACAATCATACATAGCACTACACATAGCACTACACATAGCACTACACATAGCACTACACATAGCACTACACATAGCACTACACATAGCACTACACATAGCACTACACATAGCACTACACATAGCACTACACATAGCACTACACATATTACACTATTAACGCATGCGCACATCGCTATCGTACATGTTTATTATCGTGTTTCACAAGGTCACCTTGAGACACGAGTGCATACGCCGGGGAGATAACACGTACAGTGCATGTGGTTTGTATGCGTGTGCATATATGTGTTTGTGTATATGTGTGTGTACATATGTGTGTGTTTATGTGTGTATGGTAATACAGCCACAGGGGGGATTTTAATGTATGAATATATCACTAGGGTATTGATGAATATATATATATATATATATATATGTATATTATTGTATATATGGTAATATATTATGTATATATTGATCCCAAATGTTGGAATAATATACATAGAAATATTGCAATATATAATATAATAATCGCAAAATATTGCTATATATAACAATTATTAAATTATTAATAAGTTATAAATTACCTATTTTGTAAATATACATATATATTGATAATATACTTATGTACATTGTAAAATGTATAATATACATATTATAATATGTTTATGTTAATGTTTAATTTATAAATGATTGAATTTATTACTAATTACTAATAAACATAATAATGGTTATTATATGAATAATATATTATTATTTATCTTATTGTTATTGTTATTTTTATTTGGTGGAGTCCTTTCATCCCATCCAGGAACTTAGATGAAGTTTTCACTTATAAACATATATGGCTCTAATGTCCCTTTGAAGCCGCTCTCATGTTAAGGCATCCATGGTTTTAACGAGAGCCGATCATTTATTTATACACAATTATATAAGATCACTTCTAAATAATATTTTAAGACCCATTTTATAAAATTAATTAATGGTCCGGACGAGGGTCGAACCCGTGTCCTACTGCTTGTATGTCTGACGCCTTAGCCACTGAGCCACACAGGCAGTTTAAATCTATAGATACATATCATTTATTATAAATTAAAATTATTTTCATGGTAACTAGAGATAATTAAATAACATAAATATTACATAACATGTATGTAAAGGTCACGAAACTATCATTGGTTATGTAACATTGAATCATTATATCACGTTTATTATGTATTAGATTGAATATTTAAATTTTAATTATAACTATAGATTCCTTGATTAAAATGCATGTATTCTATTATATATATACTGGTAATGTATACATTATATTATAGATTAGTCATACCCCTGTGTATGTTAACTATATATAATTCGAGTAAGGTATTGGACATATTATTATTATTATTAAAATTATTCATTGGCTCGATATAATGTATATATTTTGTATGTATCATATGAATGAATGCATACATATATAAATTCATATATAAATTTAAAAAAAACACACATAATAAATGAACATTACATATATAAACTATAGTTTATCCGTTTTGTAAAACACATAATAAAGTTCAAGACAGTAGTGACTACATATTGACCGTATCCTAACATTATTATTAGGGTTAACATATTAGCATTACATATATGTATTAATATACCCCTTTATATAGTGTATTGATACCTGCTAATTATAACAGAATACAGCAATGTTAAATATACGTTATATGATAACTTATATCGTATATTTAGTATAATATATATGTATAGTATACAACAATAATCCGACACATTTTAACAGTAAATAGATTTTTAATGACATTAAAAATCAAATAAATAGCATGGCAAATTTGCTTTTGGTTAACCTAATATTTATTTACTGAATATAAATACAAAATTTATATGTATTATATATGTATTATATATTTAATATATATATATATATATATATATATATATATATATATATATAAGGTAATCAGGTAATATATATAAATATAAATGACAAAATAGATATACTTAATTATTACAATGATTTGTTAATAATGTTATAATGTATACGTTGATATTATTACATATACGACATGTACGACGTACATTATACGTCGTACATTATACGTTGTACGACGTACAATGTACGTCTTACATTGTAAGTTCAGAGTGGTCATCGGATACACATTTTTGGGGGTTGATTCTAAGTTAAATGAAGATGTGAGATAAGATATATGCAAAACAAATATTCAATATGAGCTAATATTAACGATGCATCAGATATAAATTAAATATATTAACGACAAACAGTTAACAATTAGTAAAACATAAATTTAAAAGTTATACAGATAAATAATTTATAACGAAAATATACGAAAATACATGAAATAGTTGCTACAAGTTGTAGCCTACAACTTAATTCTTTAATATTGATTATTCCTGGCTAAATATAATATCTATTTTCTAAAAAAATATCATAAAAAGTGAGAACAAAAATGTTGGTTTATTTTGTATATATACCTTTTTGAAAAATATTGATTTTTTCTTAAAAAATATAGTAAAAGTGGTATAAATAATATTTTTTTAACTTTTACCTTTTATATTATTTAGATATACATATAAATTGTAAACAAAATAAAATAGTTCATATATTTGAGTTTTTAAAAAAATCCTAGAAATGTCGTTAATTTCATTTCATTTATAGGAAAAAAAAGTAAACAATTTAATTTTTTGTATCATCTATAATTATCAGATCTAAACTATATTCTATTAAAATGTCATAATACAAAAACAAATATTAGTATATTAAAAGTCACTTTTTAGTACTTTTTAAAATGTTCATGTTAAATTTCATATTCTCTCCACGTTAAACTTATAGAAATTATCGCGAGCCCTAGGAAGGTCAAACAAATAAAAATTGTATGACTTATTTATATACATTATTTTGTAAGCTCTGAGTTTCCGAATATTGGAGGACTCATATTCAGTTGAATGATCACTCTTACTGCAAGTCAACATAAGTAGTATCATTAGTTTACATTATTAATAGGTTTTATTGTATAGTATATCTAAGATGTATGAACAAATACAAATTCTATATCATGTATGTTGAAGAAACGTAATTAGAATATTAATAAAGTATATATATATATTTATATATAGTAACGATTTTGCGAATCAATTTATCCTTAGAAAAATCTTTATATATAGGTTTCTTATAATTTATTGTAAATCAGTTACTTCAAATGCGACCTGCAAAGTATACTTGTAAAACATCCAAAGTATACGTATACCAAAGATTTTCCGAAGGAAAGATATAACACTTACGCGAAATCGTGTAATTCGAATTTGTATACAAAATACCCCAGTGCCACCTATAGCGGGTTACTTTTAGGAACTATGTGTTGTTTATAATGTAAATTCGTATTTAACTATACACTTTTAAAATGTTAAATAATATGCTTTAAATTAATATTTATATGATGAAAACTAAGTTTTCATTACTAATATATAACAATCAAATATGAAATGTATGTTTTAAATGCTATAGGCATATATTTAGTAAGTAAAAGCTAATTTATATTACATGTAATTTAATAGAGCAATGAAAACATTGTTGTATGCAAACAGAGCCGAACCTAAATATATTTCAGTGATTTCGATACTACTGCTAGCAGTGGCAGGGGTAAATTACGTTGCATGCATAGGGAGTGTTATATCTTTGCTTCGCAAAATCTTTGCGTATACGTCTAACTTTTAACAATAATGTTTATAATAATAATTAATATGTATACATATTATATATATATATATATATATATAATTAATATAACGTTTACTATACAATTACGTAATAACTATAATTGTAGGTGGGTACATTGTAGCCACGTAACAATGGCCGTGTCTCCCGCGTAACGTAACACACACACAGCGCCCATTGTTACTGGTGAGTCATGCGCGATGTTGACCGCATAGCTAGGTAGCATGTTTACATGTGCATAGCTGTGAGAGTCGTGTATGACGTCATGACGTCATTGTTGCGTAATGGCGCGACTCTCAACGAATCCCATAAATAGAGTATCACTCGTAAACATAAATAAATATATATATATTTATATATATATATATATATATATATAAATATAAATAGAGCGTCACTCTATTTATATATATAATAATAATTAGGCATTATTACATTTAATAAAACTATTAATACTACTACTACTACTACTATTACTACTACTATTACTACTACTACTACTACTACTACTACTACTACTACTACTACTACTACTACTACTACTACTACTACTACTACTACTACTACTACTACTAATACTACTACTACTACTACTACTACTACTACTACTACTACTACTACTACTACTACTACTACTACTACTACTACTACTACTACTACTACTACTACTACTACTACTACTACTACTACTACTACTACTACTACTACTACTACTACTACTACTACTACTACTACTACTACTACTACTACTACTACTACTACTACTACTACTACTACTACTACTACTACTACTACTACTACTACTACTACTACTACTACTACTACTACTACTACTACTACTACTACTACTACTACTACTACTACTACTACTACTACTACTACTACTACTACTACTACTACTACTACTACTACTACTACTACTACTACTACTACTACTACTACTACTACTACTACTACTACTACTACTACTACTACTACTACTACTACTACTACTACTACTACTACTACTACTACTACTACTACTACTACTACTACTACTACTACTACTACTACTACTACTACTACTACTACTACTACTACTACTACTACTACTACTACTACTACTACTACTACTACTACTACTACTACTACTACTACTACTACTACTACTACTACTACTACTACTACTACTACTACTACTACTACTACTACTACTACTACTACTACTACTACTACTACTACTACTACTACTACTACTACTACTACTACTACTACTACTACTACTACTACTACTACTACTACTACTACTACTACTACTACTACTACTACTACTACTACTACTACTACTACTACTACTACTACTACTACTACTACTACTACTACTACTACTACTACTACTAAAACCTTAGCGGTGAAGAAAGTAGTCAGTGCTAACACCAGGAAGGTAAGCCCCCCTCCTGCATCCACCGTCTTCTGTATCCCCATCGAGCATACCGTCACGAAGAAGAAGAATTGCATGCATACCTGGGCGTGGCGTGAAGGGGTGTTATGTAGGGGTTATCAGATTAATGCTTAATAATTTGTTGAATACTATATGTTTATACAGATATGTTTAATTAGATTGTTTAATGAGATATATTTAATAAGATATTTGTCATATATAATTTAATATATTATTTATCAATAAATATATATATATATATATATATATATATATAATATATATACATGATCTAACACTGCTACCTATTTCATATCGACGTTGCATACAATGGTTACTATTTATATGTGTCATTCAATGATTTGTACTCTGAACTATATACGTTTCAGTGGAGGATTAATTCCAATGATTGATTAATAAATATAGGAGGTCATTCGTGTGGAAATTAAAGGTCTACTGTCTACCCAGAATGCATAAGATAATATATGTCATCACACGTAACATTGGTACTACGTTCTTTGTATACATGATATTTTGTATAGAATTTGTTAAGGGGTGTATCCCACTACAAGTATTTCCGGCAACTTGCCGGAAATATATTACCTTTAAAACGATTTTCTATCAAGTTAACTACAATGGTAGTGGGATACCCCATTACTTTCCGGCAACTTGCCTGAAATATAGCAACTTTAAAGAGGGTGTCCCATTACAACTTGATAGAAAATCGTTTTTAGTTACTATATTTCCGGCAAGTTGCCGGAAATACTTATAGTGGGATACCCCTTTACACCAATAGATGTATCCATTAATAACATAATCGGAAGTACACGGTATCATAGGTAACACTGTTGTGGAGAAGTTTAATTTTTTGAAAAATAATAAAAATAAATATTATATAGAAAATATATAATCTAATATATTTAATATTAGTACTATTACATAATTGTATCACTAATGCCACTTATGTGATTGACTCATCATAAATACAGTAGTTGACATTACGATACATCTGATCTATACTTATTACGAATTTGTATTATATTATATAACATTGCTAACACGATTTCAAATTTATTAATTATATATAGAGCAGATCTATATTATACCAATTCTAAATATGTTTTTATATATATATAAATAAAATAATTGTAAAATTGATGCATACATATTATACAGATGCCATAACATACACGCTATTATATAACATAAAACTACTACCGCCGCTGTGTTAGGACATCGCGCATGTCACGATTAATACTGTAAACTGCGCATGACCGGAACTCTGCATTATAATGACCTATAGGTCGTATATCAGCTGAGTATCGATTTTATGCGGAACATATGCGCGCATGTGCGTGACAATATGATATTATATAATACGTGTAAACAATGGTTTATTTGTATTACAACTCATGCTTATATAGTGCTAGAATAGAATTGCATGCATGCATGGTAAACAAATCATTAGCTAATAATTACTTATGCTAACATTGCATAATTGTTTAGTTTTAATTGTATATATATAATATATTAGGTAATATCGCGTATAATATAACCGCAAAGCCTAAACAAATAAAATTATAAATAATAATATAAATTATTGTAAAATAACATATACGTTATTTTTTACGATATGTGAATATGTTTCGTTTCTTATATAAGTGAGAAGAACTTAATTCCAGTAGCTGGGCATTGAATAAGGCAAAGTGATCTAATCGCAGTCATGTATTCGGTTCCTGAAGCATGACACCATGACTCGAGCTACGATAATTAGCAATAATCACCAGCTTTACATTGCGTAATACTACTAATAATATTTATTGGTGGAATTGTGTTGTTGTTTTCTGTTTCGTTTTCTAGTTTACTATATTAATAGCCTATTCTCCTGGAGGTCTTCACAGAAATATCGCAGCAGTAACTCTATCGGGTTACGCGTTAGTTACGAAACTCCGCTGTACCGTGGCCTAATTAAAGCTGATGGCATACATCACGTGATCTAAAGCGCGTAATACGAGCAGAGAAGGCATCACGCCCCTTATTGACCACGTGACTGCTACCTGTTATTGATTGACAGGTACACCTATCGATACGCCCTTAATTAATAGTTACGCGTGACAGCTCACGTGATAGTATATCAGGCTCTAGACTTTGTTTTGTAATCTAACACGTTACCATATGTTTAGATAATTGTAGTTAATAGTAGGGGTCATGCATTATAATCACAATATGGAATTATTTCATATCCTATTATTTACGTATATATTTATACTAAATGTTCACACAATAATTGTTACTATAGTATATATTTATATATATTTGTATACTTTATATGTTCATACATATCAAATATATTGTATATAGGTATACACGTAACAGATATTAAATATTTACTATCTATCCTACATTGTATGTCCTAGGACAATATGTTATATAATATACGAACAATACATTTCCTATAGGTGTGTCCTGTAGGAAATATAAGACGTCCACACTGTACGTATACGATCTATATTATTGTTATTGTTATTTTAATTGTTATTTCGGCGGAGTCCTTTCATCCCATCCAGGAACTTAGACGAAGTTTTCACTTATAACCATCTATGGCTCTAATGTCCCTTCGAATCCTCTCTCACGTTAAGGCATCCATGGTTTTAACGATAGCCGATCATTTATGTATACACAATGATATAAGATCACTTATAATATTATTTTAAGACCTTTAAGACCTATTTTAATGGTCCGGACGAGGCTTTATATGAGTTATACCAACTGCTTGGGTATCTGACGTCTTAGCCAACTGAACCATTCAAATAGTTATATCGCTATATGCATAAGGGATGTATGAGCGTACATTGTTTCGGTACATTTCATATAATGTAAACTATAGTAGGCTACTAGTAGCTTACCGAGTGTACGTATTTCTCACGAAAATGTCTTATTTTCTCGCATATGGAAATGATAAATCTTCATGGGTGGTATTTTAGTATATGTTATGTAATGCATTCAAGTATACATGTACAATATTTTAATATATATATATGTATATATATATAATATATATTATATATATATATATATAGTCTTACAATATACGTATGTGTATATATATACACCGACAAACTTACATTATTCAGTGTATATATATATATATATATATATATATATATATATATATATATATACAGTATACTGTACAATTGTACGTGTCTTACAAGTCCACAAAGCTCTACAGTTTGTATGTGTTTGTATACCCACTTAGACAATAATAAATACATTAACAAACCGAATTCTAAAAATAGACATAGGGGATGTTATTCCTATACATATATAATCGAGTGAGGTAGCGAACACAAATCATTGTGTACTGACACGGTAATAATGATTTCATTATAAACACTGTTTACCGATATTCATTATATCGGATATTCGATATACGAGTGGCGTGTGTTTACTATATATAGTACTACTATAGTTAATATACTATATGTGTGTTGTGTATGTAAGGCAATAATGATCTATATCGTGTATATTGACCATAATATAATATAAGGTATACACACACACACACACACATATATATATATATATATATATATATATATATATATATATACGTAGACGCCTTGCGTGGGAGGTACATTGCTAAAAACCTATATTTACAGTAGTGCCGTGCAGGATTAGGCACTGGCTGGTACACCTGTAATAATAAACAATATCCTCATTATTCTGTATAATCAATATATATATATATATATATATATATATATATATGTGTGTGTATGTATGTATGTGTACGTGTGAATGTGTATGTATATGTATTCGTGAACTCGTACGTTAGCCATAGCTACATGTTACTATAGTATCTGTGTCAGTGAGATTGCATACTTCTATAAAGTGTACGTTCATATGTTATTTATTATATATATATATATATATATATATATATATATATATATATATATATATATATATATATATATATATGTGTGTGTGTGTATTTAATGTTGAATGAAAAGTTAGAGATATTCACAGTTATAGCAAAGATTTTCCGAAGGATTCCGAAGGATTGCTTCGCAAAATCTTTGGTTATAGTTTGAACCCGTCGTACGATGTAGAATGTACATCGCGTATAATGTATACGCACGTAAATACTATTATATCGAAATAGAATTGCTAGTTCAATATAGTGTATACACAGTAATTATACTACGAGTATAATATAGTATGTGAGTATACTACATATATACAATAGTATATATATATATATATATTACGTAGTGCATTTAGTTACTATTTAATGACTTAGTAATATTGCGACAGTTTTACGACACCCCGTAAGTCGGTGGAAAACAACCGCCCCCCTTACAGAAGTGGTATGACGTCATACTATTACGTAATATCACGTTACGACTACAACTGCACACATTGCGTGTGCTCTTTTCCTCTTTTCGTTCACATATAGCGATTTTGCTGCAAAATCGCAGCAACTTTGCAGCAAAATCACGACGAACAAAATCGCCAGGTGTGAACACCACGGCAAATTTTGCAGAAAAAAATATTCACTAGCAAAATCACTGCAAAATCGCAGCAACTTTGCAGCAAAATGAATAGCAAACATGTTTGCTATATGTGCAACATTCTGTCTCGATGATTTTGCAGCAAAGTCGCTATATGTGATCGCTGCTTAACGGTGCCGTATAGCCATGTTTAGACTTTGTAAACTAGGATAGCCCGTTTTGGTATTTTTTATAGTCGTGTTTTTATCGTTATACTAACGGGGTGGGTTGGATTTTGGGTTGGGTTTGGGTTTAGCTATACGGTTCGTATACCCCGACGTTGTTATGGTTATGTTCTCCTAGCCTATAGAATAGGTCAGCTGTCGTGTCTTCGATGCAGACACACGATCCGCCTATTGTTAGCCACACCAAATTGACAAGTCGCCTTGTGTATTATATATATATATATATATAGTATATACACTGTACACCATATACGATATATCATACTAGTATATCTAGCGTGTATTATTACCCAGCTTCATTCATCTCTTTTCCTCGAAATGATGATGAAATTACGTAATATGTATCCATTATCAGTATCCTCCCTCCCTCCCTCCCTCCCTCCCTCCGTATCTACTTCCATATAGGGTATACCCTCCCCTAGGGTCGTCGGAACGATATTTTTTATGGGGGGGGGGGGCTATTTATTTCTATTTTATATTATATATCCTATTATTTATTACTAATATAATTACTAACTATATCTTATTTATATCGTATACCTCTTTAGTCTATGTTAACCCTTTAATATGCAATTAATAATATTTAATTTGTATAACAATAAGTACGAATATATTAGAAAATAAATAATAAACATTACATAATTTATTATTATATAGATATAGATTTTATTTATAAATATACCCATCTCAATTGTGTGAATTATTTTTTGATTGAAATTTGCCAATACTAATGCATTGAATCTACTATCTAGCATAGTAGACTGTAACAACGTCTTTATTATTCGTAGCTTACTAAATCCACGCTAACATGACACAGAACTTGAGGGGCAAACCAATACAATTTTATCAAATATATTATACCGGAAAATATTTTATGAATTTTAGGAGATTGTTCCATCATGTATATGTTTATCCTCATCAGGTGGTATTGAACTTATTGGTTAATTTGAACATATGGAAATTCGATCTTTCAATCGTTAATTCTTCATACATTTTATTAACATCTGTTTAGTGTAGAAAATTAATAAGATTAATAAGATTAATCTAAAAAAAACAAACATTTATTTCATGAATTATATTATTTGTAATAATGATTCCTTTAATTTATAAGAATGTATAAATAATGTTTCCTTAGTATAAAATTTGGTTTTAATTGTCATCATTATGGAATCAAATAACTCATTATATTTTACCCTGTAAATATTAATGATAAAGTATATTAATATATTAATTGACCATATCTAATCACATTCTTATATTAACATAACATTAACAATGTTATATTATTTTATCTAGATGAGGTACCTTACATATCTTTTGAACTTTCATTACTATTCATCTCATACATATTTATAATCATTTATAGTATATTTCTTATTATTATTGTCTGAATTAGATATAATTGGAAAATTAAATTTTATATATTTAAAATAAAAATAAATTATTATAATATTGTATTATAAACATTTATTATATGCTATTTTGTATTTTATAAAATGTTTTATATAATATGTTTATAAAAGTAGGTTATTAACCTTGAATCAATATAAAAACTTGTAGGTAAAACCTATATATAAAATATAAAATACTTGTGTTCCTATCTTCAATGAATTAATGCAAATTATTTCTATCATAATTTAATTTAATTAGAATCATCTTTACTGAAAACTGACAAAACGAATACTGCCTGATAACTCCCCTTTAACTAATGCGACTAACTTTGACTCTTACTTTTACTTAAAAACATCATCAATTATAGATACTCTCCCTCGACCCTGCATCCCACCAATATCAAGCCCAATATACTCATTTTCCACTTTTTCATTACCAACCATTATCAATATCAATAATCTTTTATTAACAGTTAAATCTACATGTAAACTAGACCCAATTCCATTATGTTTATTACATTCTCTTTCATCCCTTCTTTCTCCTTTCTACAAAAAAATTATCGATCGCTCACTAACTGCAGGTATCTTCCCTTCCCACATGAAATATGCCCATGTAATTCCCATCCCTAAAAACCAATCCATTGATAGGTCAACTCTTTTTAATTATCGTCCCATATCCAACCTTTCTTTCATATCTAAGACAATTGAAAGAATAATTGCTAAACAACTTAGAACATACATCAATAATAATAACATACTGCATAAATTACAAAGTGCTTATACAACGGAAAAGAGCACTGAAACTTCACTACTCCATACTTTAAACAATATACTACTCTTTCCAAAAAATACTCCCACCATACTGATTCTACTTGACTTGTCGTCGGCTTTCGATACGTTAGACCATAATATTCTTATTCGAAGATTAGAGAAAATTGGTATTAAAGATTCTGTCCTTAGTTGGTTTACATCCTACCTAATTAACAGATCCTTTTCTATATGTATAGATAACGCCATAACAGAACCACGCCACACAACTCATGGTGTACCCCAGGTTCTGTTTTAGGTCCAATTCTCTTTAATATATATATTTCCCCTTTACTTTACTTACTTGACGAATACCCCGATATACACTTTCACTCATATGCGGATGACTTACAGCTATACTGTAATTTACCTGACCCAATCAATAACATAAATACTATAAATAAATGCATTAATGACATTAGTAAATGGCTTTCAAATAACTCCCTACTATTGAATAGCCTTAAAACAAAAGCTTTATTAATAAATACATCCCCAGGACATCATTCCATACCACCTATTATTATTAATAATCATATTATAGAATACTCTAACCAAGCTAAAAACCTCGGCCTCACACTTGACCAAAATCTGTCTTATCTACCACATATAACTAATATATCGAAGTCCATTAATTACACCTTACATACGATCCGACTTATTAGACCTTCTATAACTACTGAACTTGACAAACTTCTAGTTACTTCCTTAATACTGCCCCGACTTGACTACTGTAACTCTACTTTAAATTCACTCCCAGCACATACTATCAAAATGCTCACTAAATTACAATATAGAGCCATCAGAACCATTTTCAGGATAAAAAAATACTCAAGACAACATATCACACCTTATATGAAATCCATTCACTGGCTACCCATCCCTTACCGCATACAATACAAATTACTCCTACTGACCCACCATGCCACCCATAATAATAAACCTGACTATCTTACTGAACTACTTACGAACTACAAGTCATCCCGACCACAACGAACAATACATAAATACAAACTAAATATACCAATAACTTTATCACTAAATAAAAAACAGGAATCTTCTTTTTCTATAATATCACCTAAACTATGGAACTCCCTACCTCACTCAATTAGATCTATAGTTTCTGACC
>OZ025244.1:14484647-14742147 GCA_964019155.1 Osedax fenrisi | reverse complement strand
CTTTGTATTATCCGCGAATATTTGAGAAATAATAAATTCGTCCGACGCAATAGAATCATTGTGTAATTAGAAGTACTCTTTTATGACATAATTTAGTTACATAATATTATATAAGCTAATATATTTTATTACAATTTACATATAAACGTTTATATTAAAAAGATATTTAAGAGAATATTGCGATTAGTAATATAAAAATAGATAAATATTAAAATTAATAAATATAAAATTATGAACTTATAGTATTCTACTCATACATATATAAATCGAAATATAAATGAAATATATTCTGGATATATCTGAAATAAATTATATAAAATTAATAAAATGTGCATAAATTGCAATATTGAGATTAGTATTCAGTATATAGTACACATGCATTCTCATATTGTAGTATATAAATAGCACCGCATAGCTTTCAATATACACACACATACACACACACATATATATATATATATATATATATATTCATATATATATATATATATATTTTTGTATATATTCATTATATAATATGGTCATATATAACGATTATCTATACACGTCTGACTAACAATGCATGATATATATATATATATATATATATATATATATATATATACGTAAAAACTATCCACAATAGAGTAAACAGCAGGCTGCGGATAGATTATGAGAAGGACATACACCCGAACATAACAACAGTATCGAATACGGCCCGCGGGAGTAATTCAGTATTCGCGCGCGCGTGTGGGTGTGTGTGGGTATACGTGTGTGGGTGTGTGTGTGGGTGTGTGTGGGTATACGTGTGTGTGTGTGTGTGTGGGTGTGGGTGTGTGTGTGTACGCGTGTGGGTGTGTGTGTGTACGCGTGAGTTTGTTGCCTGCTATATGCTTATATATATATATATATATATATATATATATATATATCGATATTTTAGGAATATGATCTTCTATGCATAACTATAAATAGATATTTAAGAATATAGTCTAAATACTCTGCGATTTATATCTGCTAGTACCACTTATCCACATTTATCATATCAGTTCATATATATATATATATATATATATATATATATATAAAGTAGTATTCGTATATATACACGAGACATAGACATATTAAATATTAATCTAAATCACTTACACACGATGTGTACAACATCACACACGCACGAACACACGCACGAACACACGCACGAACACACGCACGAACACACGCACGAACACACGCACGAACACACGCACGAACACACGCACGAACACACGCACGAACACACGCACGAACACACGCACGAACACACGCACGAACACACGCACGAACACACGCACGAACACACGCACGAACACACGCACGAACACACGCACGAACACACGCACGAACATACATACACACGTGTACGTTACACGCGCACACAAGCGCGCGTAGCCATAGCGCATAGTAATAGCCG
This sequence comes from Osedax fenrisi, assembly GCA_964019155.1. Taxonomy (NCBI): domain Eukaryota; kingdom Metazoa; phylum Annelida; class Polychaeta; order Sabellida; family Siboglinidae; genus Osedax; species Osedax fenrisi. The sequence goes on along the minus strand of OZ025244.1, from coordinate 14,740,715 downwards.
GGTGTGTTATTGGGGTGACATCACGTTAACTTAGAACTGCCATCCTAATACGCGATCACGTGACTATATATATATATATGGTACGCGTAGTGATATACATCGTGCTATTACGTCATATTACGTCATATAATATTTATATATATACGTATGTTTGCGTGCGTCGCGATAAGTATGCGTGCGTTGAAACACGTATACGAGGCAGGTGTATTACGAGCGAGGGACTGACACGTTGCTCTACACCGACATCATATAATAAATAACGTTGTCACCCTATAGGATGTGATTGTAGAACAAGAAACCAATTGTTCTGACTGATTAACCCTAACCTTAAGTTGGTATATTGCGTTATAGATATATATATATATATATATATATATATATATATATATATATATATATATATATATATATACCTAGTTTAGTATACTATATTATATATAAACTAGTTTAGTTAAATTAGAAACGTATGCGTATTGAGTATACGCATCTATAGATGACATTGTATATCTTCCATGTAATCCGCTGCAATTCGCTGGAACGAGCTATGCACCAACTACCTCTGGCGATAATAAGTTCTCCTCCCATTTCAATCTTCCGCAAAAGACCGAAGAAACATATTTTATTATAATTATTTTTTTTTACTATTATTTGAATATACTCTATAGAATTGTTTCTACGATTATTTAAGTGCCTAAATAAACTATTATTATTATTATTATTATTCGTATCTTCGCGACTATCGATGTTATTAAAGCACATTGTAACGTAGTGTACGCGTGAGTTACCTCCTCCTCCTCCCCTACCCCTTCCCCTCCCCCTCCTGCTGCTCATTCGCAATCGATTAAAAGCCTATTGATTATCTACCGACGCCGCCCCGCCCCGCCCCTAGTCTATTTCTCCCGCCGGGCGGCGCTGTTATTTACAAATAGGCGGCGACACACGCCCCGTATGTAGGTCAGTGATGACGTCATAGCGTGACGCGTTACTAGTCGTCGTAAACCTTCCCCGGCGTCACCGCTCTCGAACCAACGTATATTGTTGGTATAATATGCATACATGTATTATATATATATTTATCTAAACATATAACAATGCTGCATCGTCGCGAAGCGACGATTCTACGAAATTAAAAAATAAATGCAAGATCGGAAGACAACAGTTATATTCATATTTTGTTCCTCTTTAATATGCATTATCAAAATGTTACATTGTACCATGTTATCATATATTAAAGTGGATTTATAAATTAAGATTTTAAATTAATTCGCCTCTAATAATCAATAGGTGGAGCTTTTTAATAAAATTAATTTCATCCAATGAGATTCATGGTTACCAGTAATCTCGTACGAGGTAATTTCGTACGATTTATTAAATTTATTTTAATTTATTTCATAATTATACAATTCTTATACGAATATATATAACTTATTTTATTGATAGACGAGGTGTTCCTATAGGGCTAACTCCGATAGGACTAATTCAGATAGGGCTAATTCTGATAGAGATAACTCCGATAGGGCTAATTCAGATATGGCTAACTCAGGTAGGGCTAATTTAGATAGAACTAACTCCGTAGGGCTAAGTACGATAGGGCTAATTCAGATATGACAAACTCCGATAGGGCTAATTCAGATAGGGCTAACTCAGTTAGGGCTAATTCAGATAGAGCTAAGTCCGATAGGGCTAATTCAAATATGGCTAACTCAGATAGGTCTAATTCAGATAGGACTAACTATGTAGGGCTAAGTACGATAGGGCTAATTCAGATATGGCTAACTCCGATAGGGCTAATTCAGATAGGGCTAAATCAAATAGAGCTAATTCAGATAGAGCTAACTCCAATAGAGCTAACTCCGATATGTCTAATTCAGATAGGGCTAACTCAGGTAGGGCTAACTCCGATAAGACTAATTCAGATAGGGCTAACTCCAATAGAGCTAACTCCGATATGTCTAATTCAGATAGGGCTAACTCAGGTAGGGCTAACTCCGATAAGGATAATTCAGATAGGGCTAACTCGGATATGGCTAATTCAGATATAGTTAACTCCGATATGGCTAATTCAGATATGGCTAACTCATATAGGGCTAATTCAGATAGGGCTAACTCATATAGGGCTAATTCAGGTAGATCTAACTCTGATAGGGCTAATTCAGATATGGCTAACTCATATATGGCTAATTCAGATAGGACTAACTCCTATTGGGCTAATTCATATAGGGCTAACACTGTAGGGCTAACTACGATAGGGCTAATTCAGATAGGACTAACTTCAATATGGCTAATTCAGATAGGTCTAACTCCGATAGGGCTAACTCCGATAGGGCTAACTCCGATAGGGCTAATTCAGATAGGGATAACTCAGATAGGGTAATTCAGATAGGGCTAACTACGATAAGGCTAATTGAGATAGGGCTAACTCCGATAGGGATAATTGAGATAGGGCTAATTCAGGTAGGGCTAACTCGGTTATGGCTAATTCAGATAGAGATAACTCCGATAGGGCTAATTCAGGTAGGGCTAACTCAGATAGGGCTAACTCCGATAGGGCTAATTCAGATAGGGATAACTCAGATAGGGTAATTCAGATAGAGCTAACTCCGATAGGGCTAATTCAGATATGGATAACTCCGATAGGGCTAATTCAGGTAGGGCTAACTCCGATAGGGCCAATTAAGATAGTGCTAATTCCGATAGGACTAACTACGATAGTGCTAACTCCGATAGGGCTAATTCAGATAGGACAAACTCCAATAGGGATAATTCAGATAAGGATAACTCATATAGGGCTAACTCAGATAGGGCTAACTCCGACAGGGCTAATTCAGATAGGGCTAACTCCCATTTATTATGTATACTATATTAATTTCTCAATATTTTTATAACATAATTAATTTAAATCAATTAAATAATATATTTCTTATTTCTAAAATACTCCTAGATCATGCAATTTTCTAATAATAACTCATAATTATCAACTATCCGCACAATGTGCGGCGCACATACACCGGGCCAAAACAGCTAGTGTATATATATATATATATATATATATATATATATATATATTATATTATATTATATTATATATATTTATGAATTAGCGAAATAGTGTCGGGAACATCGTATCTTAAATGTGATTTTTATGATCTAAAAAAGTAATCACTTTAGGCGCGCGTGACATTACACTAGATTCGAATCACGTGTACAACTCGATATACTATCACGTGACAAAGTATATAGTGCACTATATCTACGTAGGCATAGTATACTATAGGCGTGTTAATACATCGCACGCGAACACGACCGCGTACAATTATAAACGCACGCATACACGACCGCGAACAATTATAAACGCACGCGCACACACGTACACGATGATACGCAGTGGTTCTAGATATATTAAGTATGTTATCATCCGTTTGTGAGCGTTGAGAATATATAACAGCTAGCTATTATATATTTATAATAATAGCTATTTTACATATATGTAGGTATTTCCTATATATATATATATAGTATACTCTGCAACAATATTGTAAAATATCTCGTATATAATATTACATTTCAGATGTAGGATTAATAACGATGATGCAATCAAACAAAGCGAACAAAAACCCGCGTAACTCTCGAGTTTGCCATGACACGTGACAAGAGAACACGTTACAAATGAAAATGTGATAACAATGAAAATGGGTATTGAAGCGATTCAGCAGTGGCTGCATAAAGGCAGATACCCAGCAAACAGTAAGAGCAGTATAATAGCAGTATAACAGCATATGCTAGAGCCTCAAATGTTTACATTGTACTATTATGCTGCTATTAAATGTATATTATGCTGCTATTATTCTGCTCTTATAATAATAGCAGCATAATAGCAGCATAATATACTTTTAAAATTAATAGCAGCATAATAGCAGCGTAATATACATTTAATAGCAGCATAATAGCACAATGTAAACATTTGAGGCTCTAGAATATGCTGTTATGCTGCTATTATGCTGCTCTTACTGTTAGCTGGGTAGCTCCGTAACGATGGTATTCAATAGGAAACTATAGTTTAACGTATATATACGTTTCGGCAATTTAATATAATAAATATTTGTATATATTAGGATAGGCCCAATACAATATGTCTTAAATAATATTTAGAAGTGATTTTATATTAGGTATAAATGTATAATCGGCTCTCTTTAAAACCATAAATGCCTTAACACGAGAGCGGCTTAGAAGGGACATTAGAGCCATATGATTATAAGTGAAAACTTCAAGTAAGTTTACGAATGGATAAAAGGAAATAGAACAATAACAATAACAATAACAATAACAATAACAATAGAGATTCGCTAACTATACGGATGCACCTACACTTAGAACACTGATGTAGGTGTACCGGATGTTGTTACGTGTATCGTTTACACGTGATCGTTACACGTGACCGTTACACGTGACCGTTACACGTGACCGTTACACGTGATCGTTACACGTGATCGTTACACGTGATAACTTAGATCTCAATAGAACATATGTGTTATACCACTTTGCGTAGTTGGGGCTAGCTTACAAGCACCACAGTACCAGATTACGAGACATTCGTCTATAGACGATAATATATATATTACATTTAATATATATATATATATATATATAAGTGTAAGATATATCTAAGTGAATATGATAATGTATGACATTGCACATACTGCCAGGAGGTATCGATTCGATAAAGCGTATAGCTTTCACTGATCCTCCTTAGGATTTGTCTATGCACTGATTTCATATATATATATATATATATATATCGGTCAATTCATCATGAACTATATCTTCTCTCGTTGATAATACCTTATAATAGTCCCATAGGAATTATAATTGTGTTACCTGATGTTCGCGTAAATTCCTACGGATAGGAAGATAGAGAGCTATTTATAGAATACGAGATGCATTACGCACGTCTCTATTACATTACATACGTTAGCTATTGTGATAACACTAATGAAGCCATTGTCTGAGTTGCCGACACGCCGCTGATCAATCACTCACACACACACACACACTCACGCACACATATGTGTGTGCCTGCGTGTATAAGATATATGTATACTATGTACATTGTACATTGTACAATGTACATAGTATATACACAGTGTGTGTACGCGTATACGTGAGTGTGTGTAATCATTATCACACGTATGTACGTGTGTGTGTGTGTGAATTAATATCTTGTTATGCATAGGTGCTCTCCGGTCAGTTAACGATTATTCTGAGAACACAATCGTTCGTAGGAGTATACTCGTAGGATATATACCATAGGATAATGCTTATCCATCTTTACGTGAAGTTAATGGTCGTTATGATTTAATTTAATTTATTTTAAAGATTATTCGTACCCGTGCAATCTAGGGTCGAAACAAAAAATAATAGAACGGAATATAAACGAAAATCACATAACCACTAAACACGAACGATAGAAATACGGAAAGTACTCAACTACATAAATATACGATTATAAACATGGGTAACAATAGCGATAACGTATAGGTTGTTCTAATACGATATATTAGCGTATACTTGTATGCGAACGAGAACGACTATGTTAGTGTGTGTGTGTATGCGCATCGTATGCACGTGTGTAGTGCTATGTGTGTGCGCGCCAGTGTGGATGTGTGCTTGCCCGTGTGAACGCGTTGGTATGATACTACATGTAGTTATACTATAACTGTTATAACAGTTATACTGTAATAGCATTACGATACGAGATGTCAACCGAGCATCACTCTACTATAGTAGTAATATACTACTATACGTAAGCCTTCCTTCGGGTATAGTAGCATACCCCATGCCCCCCATACACATACCCACACACATACCCACATACATACGCGCGCGCGGAAGCACACATACATTACTACTACAATGTATAACACTATAGTGTCTCTATAGAGAGTGTTTCTACATACTTATGTATGCTATATTACATTATAATTAATACGAGTGATATATGTATACTATATATATATGTATATATATATATATATATATATATATACATTTATTGTTATTGTTATTTTGGTGAATTCCTTTCATCCCGACAAGGAAATAAGATTACGTTTTTATTTATAAAAATGTCTCTAATATCCCTTCGATTCCGCTCTCATAATAAGTAATCGACGTTTTAATAATAGTCCATATATATATAAATATAAATATATATATATATATATATATATATATATATATATTATCTATCATCTAAGTAGTTATCTAAACACATACAAACGTAGAGATGGTGGACTTACATTGTACATTATACACTGAACATTGTACATTATATGCTGTATATATATATACATGCATATATTGTAAGGTGGTATATATATATATATATACATATACATATGTCAGGTATCCTATATGAATTCATAACTAAAGGCTCACCTATCACTAGTAATAAATCATTGCCGTGTTGTTGTGATCAACTAACGTATACAACATCGAACGTATGCGTGCAGGTATGAACGTAAACACACACTCACACACACACACATATATATATATATATATATATATATTTATGTTTATAAATTGATTTATTTCATAGTTTTTCTATGTGTGTATACATATATTGTTATGTACACCTACGAGGGGTGTCCTCTGGACACACCTGTTTTAAGTGGACCTAATCACAATCCAAATCATTATCATATATATATATATATATATATATATATATATAGAAATATGTTATACACACATAACGGTATGCTTCTATAGAATCATACCCTTATCATGGTTATCATGGTTGTATACATGGTTTACTACAGTATATATAGTGTACACTAGACTAGTATTCCTAGTGTAGCCTATATACACTAGGATACAGTGATAGTATGGTGCCGCCCCCTATCGGCTGGCGTTATCTTACCGTGATGATGAAGCTGAGGGTCAAGTGGTCATCGTTCTCGGGTAGTATACTTTCCGAAGTCATGTCGTTGTGGTGATGTCATGTCCTCGAGCTGAGCTGAGTTGTGTTCATGTCCTCGTGTCTCTCGCTGTGTGTGTGTGTGTTGTCTCGCGCGATCTCGCTCGCTCGCGCTCGGGATCTATTATGTAATACACGATCTAAACGTCGACATGTATAATGGGCGTGGCGTACTCGTATTTATCTGTTAGCCACGCCCACTTTATATATAGATATTACATTGCGCACATATATTCTAAATAGTAATATATATATATATATATATATATATATATATATATATATATATATATATATATATATATATCGTATATTATGTATCAGTATAGCTATATTATATAAATTATATACTATATTATATAATATTTACATATACTATAGTATAGTTTATAGTCTATATACTATACTAGCTTATATGTATAAATTATATTTACTGCAAGATATATGTTATGTAAACATAATATATATATATTTATTGCAAATAACACGTTATTGTTTTGTTATTTTTATTTGGTGGAGTCATTTCATCCCATCCAGGAACTTAGATGAAGTTTTCATTTATAACCATATATGGCTCTAATGTTATTTCGAAGCCGCTCTCGTGTTAAGGCATCCATGGTTTTAAAGAGATACAGTTATTTATTTATACACAATTATAATTGTATATATATAAGATTACTTTTAAATAATATTTTAAGACCTATTTTATAAATGTAATTAATGGTCCGGACGAGGCTCGAACCCGTGTCCTATAGCCTATAGCCTATAGGCTATAGGTAGTATATATACTGATTGTGTGTCTGACGCCTTAGCCACTAAGCCACACAAGCAGTTTATATAGATATATATATATATATATATATATATATATATATATATATATAGATAGATAGATAGATAAAAAATGTATTGAATTACTGGTTATATATAAAAAAATAATAAAATAACATATATAAACAAAATATATAAATGTGATAACAGTAAGACAAAACGACGCGATACAAAAAACAAGAAATAAACGGAGAAGAATATAAACATAAAACATTGTATATACATCCGTTGAAACAATCTATAGGCTCCGGTAGTACAAGTTGGCAAACAGGAGAGGTAACAAAACCGAATGTCTCAGGTTGGCAAGGCCCATATGAGATGTATCACTTCCAAAGGATGGATGATTCCCTACTACTGTAATTTGGATGACAGCAAGCATAATATAAAATAATATAGATTGGTACAATTAATACATAATACCTAACAATAACATGATTGATACATTTGGGGTGAATTAATTGTTCACGGAAAAGTGTTACGGTTTTACAATATGTAATTGTGATATGTAACGCGTTCCAGGAAGAGCAAACTCTATTTTTTAAATAATTTATTCTACACTTTTTCTTTCGTAACTTCACTTTATGCCATCTGCAATTTTTGCTACATAGATAAAAGATATCAGTTGCATCCACATCGACAAGTCCGTTCAATATTTTATAAGTCGGGGTAAGATCAGCTAATAACCTGCGATGAAATAAAGTTTTAATATTGAGAAAAATAATTATATCTTCATACGACCGTTTAGTAAGGTTACATCTATAAAAAGTATTTTAGTGAAATATATTTGAATATTTTATGTTGTTAGAATTGCATATTAAATTGTCTGGATTCCAAATAGATGAATCCGATTCCACAATAGGGCAAACATATGATAAATAGGCTTTAAGCAAGTATATATAATCATTGGTGATAAAACATCTAAATAATCTATTAATAAGTACGCCCTTAAGTACATATAATGTTAATATTGGTATTAAAACTCATATTATCATTAAAAGTTATGCCTAAATCTATGAAGGAGGTTTGCATATATGCAGTTCAAAATCATTTATGAAATATGAATGACAGGGTCTTTTTTACCAATTCGCATGACAACACATTTAGTAGGAGCAAGTTCTAGTTTCCATATCTTCATCTAATCATTAAATTCATCAAGATAACATTGTAAAGGTGACTTAAATTAAATCAATATATATATATATATATATATATATATATATATATTGATTGATTGAGTGAGTGAAAGTTTATGTAAACACTTAAATAAGTCATAAATGATTTTTCAAAAGTGTATTATAGAATACAAATAATAAAATAAAATAGAATAAACCGTACGGAAATTAATAAATAAAATTATAATGACAAACAATATTAGTATTACAGGTTACCACCTGAGATTAATTTTTGTATATATTTCATGACTGTTTTATGCGATTTTATGGATCTAATATGGGGGTATATCCCCATATCTATAGATAGAAGATGAGATTCATAGTTTCTAAGAGATGGAAGGGAAATATTTGTACTAGAGAAGAAGAAATACAGGAGGGGTAATTCGAAGAATATATCGATGAATGAACAATATATAGTATGCGATAAGCATAGAATTTGTTATATGGGAACCATAGAGATAAGTGTTGGTATGAGGCAGTAGATTATCTCGATTAGGTAGGTTGTACGGTGTACGGATTGATAAACGAATAACTCGATGTAGGTGAGAGATAGTGGACAGTGGAAGATTGATAAGGATTGAGGAACTGTAATATATACGTGAAGGGACAAGGGAATTAACTAGAGATTTAGTAAGATATACTGTAATTGATTTTCGTATATTTATAATTCTAAATAAATAATAATTTGCAGATTTAGTTATTATGGATATATATAGTATTAGTATTATTATGTATTATTTCAATTAAATCTAAATGAAAAAAATATTTAATAGACGTCAAAGATAAAAACATATTAAGAAACTACTATCTTTATTAGATTTATAAATATCAACAATATATTTGTATATAGATCATTAATGGCAAGCAAGTAAATTTTCTTTTAAATAATGTAAAATGATTTATTAGATGCATATGTTAGGGTGTATTTCCATAGCCAAGGAACCGTGACAGAACTGCAGAATTAACAGATACCAATTTAATAAAAGGAGTCTTAAGTTACATGATATGGCATTACTTCTATAACAATAGTATATAATCTCAATATATATAGAGAAATTATGACAATTTAATAAATATATTTATATACTGTATACAGTCATTTATTTATAAAAACATAAATCTTCTGAATTCGTTCTACATAAAACATCATATTATCAGTTGGATTGCTGATGAACAGAGATTGACAGTTATATAATCTACTAATAGTTAGAGATTAAATAAGTGATTAAGTTAGGACTACAAAAACTTAAGTTTAAGAATCATTTTATAAATGTTATAAGGTATTAGCATTCAAACTAAATTATAAATATCAATTATCAAATTTCATACGAATTGTTATATTTATACCGAGTCAATTAATTATATTAGAACCAGGAATAAAATATAATTATTAATAATAGAAAAATATGATGATATTTTAGATAGTATTATGGTTTATCTATATATATAAATGGTTTGAAATATGAGATTTCTTAAATTTCTTAAATCAGTAACACTGCTATTATCCTGAATATCAGAGTGATCAATATTATTGGGAGAAAATTGCATACTTATAAATCATCAGAATATGGGTAATGTATAATATTAGGATATTGTTTAAAGATAGAAAACATATGTTATATATAGTAGAGGACAGAACCTTGCGGAAAACCACTAGTATTAATAACATATTCAGCTTATTCATTATTAATCTTATTATTTGGTGATACAGGTCACGTGTGTGTGAGTATTAGCCTATACTGCCCGATATACATGATATACGATACTAAAGGACATCACTTTCCTAAAAGGACATCACTGCAGTGATTGTTTACCTGCGTTAACGTATTTCGTATAATATAAAATATATTATCTATCGTATAACACATATTACGAATATATATATATTGTAAAGGCTAATCTCTTCGATATTACGTTACATTACGTAATATGTCTTATTACTGTATTATATAACACGTGATGTACGCAGACTAACACAGTTGATCAACTATTAAATAACTACTCTTTATATTATAAGTACCTTTTTAATTCGATATACTATATATGGTTAAAGTTATATGTATAGTAATTATAATATAACGGCTAATTGACTCGAGAAAAGAATAGACGTTAAAAGAATAGACGTTTATAGGTATCAATGGTATACACAAATATAAAAATAATAAAACATTTTAAAATTAAAAATTATAACGATAACATTTATGTCCTACTTCGTATATAATTATATATATATATATATGAATAAAGTATAAATTTAAAAGTACTAAAAGATAATATACTTCGTAAATCATCAAGAAGATTATTACAATACCTCGGAGAAGCGATAACCAATCTACCAGGATATGTATATGTTCGAATAAAACTACTGCAAATATCATTAGATCATATTTATATATTTCAATATATTAATCTTAATAGAGAAGAATCATACAATCATAGTAGAGTTTACAAAAATTCAAAGTAATTTTTGTTGTGTTCGATACATGGTTTTTGTTTTTTTACACTCTTATTTATATAAATAATTTAATAATGAAAATAATAAAAGTATTGAAGTAAGTACACGTTTATAATTGAAGTATTAAAGAAGTAAAATCGAAACAATATTTATATTTCAAATGTATAAAATACTAATATATATATATAACGAAATTTATAACATCATATCCTAAATAATATTACAAATAATTATTATATTAATATAGTATATAATAATCATTGTGAAACATTGATTTCGTTTCATTATCCAATTTAGATTATTATTAAGGTTTTAACATCGTAGGTTATCATTACAATATAAATCTTCCATTTAGAATATATTTTTTAATATCTAATATTATATAAAATATATAATATATCTATGGGAAAGTAACCTAATACGGACACTTTAACAATAAATGGTATTAACATTTTATTACTCATTATTTGTATTCAAAAATTACGATATATTAATATTATATGATTATTGATATTATTTTTATTTTAACATTTTATTTAATCTTATTATTCAATAGATAACGGGGGTGACTGTAGTCGGTACCCATGCCCGAATACGGACACCCTGTGTTATAATACGGACACCCTATATACCATTAGATAAACTATATATTATTGATGAATCAATCAGACAAATTAAAATTACCTTATTTATAATTAATTTTATGAAAAATGTATTCTAATATAATTAGTTAATAATATATTTATTTTTATTATTTTTTTAATTAATAATACAATTTAAGTATCTAAATAATACAAATTTTTGATTTAGCTTTATCGGTGGTATTAATATTATAACGCACGCGATTTTAATGAAAATCAGAAGTGTTCACATGCTGCGCGCTGATTGGTTACAGGGTGTCCGTATTATGTACTTATATGACCTCTAGATATATGCTTATAACTTAATGAATATTTGATAATAAATATAGAAATTATATATATAATTTTAGAATGCTTTATTTTTTTTAAATATAGTGTTATATTTTATATCGAATCATTTGTATATTCTTGATAAGGTTTTAAGTTAAAATTTGTTTTCATAAATTTAAAAACGTAATAAAAAATCAGTGTATTGGATATATCAGCAATATTTTGAATAATTAAAAAATAAAAAATACTTTTTTAGACTATTTATATAATTAATTATGAATATTTTATTCGTTAACATTTTTTTTGTAGGATTTATAGTTTCTGATATACCGATAGTTTCAGTATTCGGGCACTGTCCGTATTCAGTTACTTTCCACAACTTAATATATATTTATATAAACTAAAATTATATATATCTACTTAAACTAATAATATTTATTAATGACGAAATATCGACTAGTTATTTGTCTTTATTTTGTTTAAAACGTATTCTATTAAATGTTCAATATATTTGTAGAATTTGTAGGTAGTAACTTAATAACAAATTTCCGAAATTAATCGTTCCAACTTATTTTCTGTAAAGATTATATTCTTCAAAGATGTTCTATAAAATCTTGATTTGATCTTCCATTCTGTAATCTATATTAAACGTTTAGTTAACAATGTATATTCCTGTAGATATATGTATAATATATTTATTTAAACATTTTACACATTTTTATTATAACCAGTATTACAAATTTAATTTATAAACGGTATTAAAAATAAAATATAAAAATTGAAACAGTATTACAAATTATAAAAACTATTATTAATAAAAACTATAAATAGTATTATAATCTAGATTATGTTTATAATTTTAATACTATTTTTTTAAAGCTTTTAAAAATAGTATTAAAATTATAAACATTATTGTATATTATTTTATTTAAATTTTTCTTTTTTGTTCATATTACACTATCATGATATTATTTATATATATTATTGCATTTGTATGCATATTATATAATAATTAATTATTTCTTTAACAGTTTTAATTTTAATTTTTATTTAAACAGTATTAAAATATATAGCTTCTATATTAGTATAGAAAAACAACAACGGTAGCGACAATTAGAATTATTAGAAAAGTACCAGTATTTAGGTTAATTTGTAGGTTATTTTTTTTACTTTGTTTTTTGTTTTTCATTAGATAGAAATCTAAAATACAGGTAGTTTATGCATGCAATTGTTAGAATATATATTCACTGCGAAGGTCGGTTTGAAACGGTATCAATTATTAACGTAATACGAATGAGTGTACATCATGTATACATAACTCTATAAGAGTCAACGATTACTAAGTACTGTACACTATACACTGTACAGGCTTTATTAGTCATACATATTACTTAAATGCATATACTGAATGTATACATTATAAACATATAACATATAAACAATTTGTTAAAATATAATGATAGTGTTATTTATTTATAATACAGTATTTTAATATATTAAATATGTGCTTCATATATTTGTAATAAGATATACAACCCCACACACCAATCAAATACATATTATTTAAATTGACTATTTCAATTTTTTAAATTGACATATTTTATGACTAATACAATTACTCCAATAGCAGAAATATTATATATATATATATATATATATATATGTACAACAACATTAGCGATTAATAAGAATTAATAAAGTTTCAATAAAATTACGACTATTAGATTAGTACAAATATAGATTAACATGCAGTTAAAGTTGAAATATGTTATAAACTAGATAAAGAACATAATAACAAATCTAATAACATACCTAATCCAATTTATAATGCATACTTACCATTGCAGTCAATATTAGATATATATATATATATATATATATATATATATATATTAATATTGTTTTTTAATATTACTATGATATGTAATTTGTCATTAATAGTAATATTAAAAAATACTACACTAGTCTACTAGTGACTAGTTGTTGGCTTGTGGGAACATATATAAGCAAAGTTAATTTATAATTAAATAATATTGTTAATATTAATATTAATTTATATGTAAAGCATGTTATAATATATATAAAAAGTTAATTTATAATTAAATAATATTTTGAATATTAATATTAATTTATATTAAAAACATTTTATAATATATAAACAAATTAATTTATAATTAAATATTATTTTTAATATTTAATTTATATTTCATATGATATTATAATAATATATGATATAAATTCATAATTATAAATTATATTATAATATAATATATTATAAAATATTAAATAACATATTATAATAATATATGATATAAATTCATAATTATATAATTATATATAAACCCATATAGGTATAATACTATTATTATTAATATATCACGTGTAAATCAACAAATTTAAATCTCAATTGTTTATTATTTTTTGTATTGCTAAATATATTTATAATTCGCTTATTTTATTCTACAAAGTGATTAATCATAATATATATATTATACACCGTATACACCAACGAAATATTCAATGAAATTGTTATCAGTAAAGGATCAAGAGAACATTACGATCAGCGGACAAATTCGACGGATATCGATGTCCGCCGATAACCTCACACGATAGATAACCAATAGTATACTATGCTTGATAATTAAATTATAATTTATATATTACGAGTTATTAAGATTTAGTAATTAATCACACATTTCCAGATTAAAATTAACAATAATATATAGTGTTTGAAACACAAAATTGAAATTAAATATGCAATTTTTAAAATCTGTAAACAAAATGTACAAAAAAAGGATGTGTGATACATAATGATCTTTTGGGGAAATTAGTTTATGGATATATTTAGGCTATAACTCATGCTGTTATTAATGTTTAGTTGGACAGGTTGGGATCAGTGGTAGTAATCGTTCACCTTATCATAGTATATAAGTTATATAAACATATTATACAATTATTATAATAATATTGTCGACCCGTTTCAAGGCGCCTTTCGTAAGGTTTTTCGACCGAAACAGCTCTCCTCCGTATTACTGACACAATATTATCTACCTTAAATAGCAACACGTGTTGCCAGCCGTAATCCTACTTGATATCTAATCTGCTTTTGATACCCTGGACCATAACATATTAATCTTGCGGCTTACTTTGATGGGTATATCTGGCTTAGCATTAAAATGGTTTACTGCATATCTGACTAACTGCAAGATCTCTATTATGATTAAAAAATCTTACTCGCATCTTTCTCCACTTAACCAAGGTATTCCCCAATGATCCGTTCTAGGTCCAATGGACCTGGTCCATCCCTCTTTTTTATTTATATCTGCCCTATTGATGATCTAATTAAGAACTTTCCAAATATACACTACTAAATTTTTACTGATAATATTCTATTCTAGCATATTCTTATTTAACCTTTTACATTTTTCCTTATACATTCTCATACTACCATCAACTCTGAATTAATCGAGTATGCTTACTGAGATTATGGCTCCTCTCCAATAAACTAATATTTAATTTTAAAGGAGGTATCCCACCAGCAGTATTTCCGGAAATAATGTCCTGAAATATTTGTAGAAAGTTATTTTCTAGCAAGTTAACTACAATTTTAGTGGGTTACCCTCTTACTTTCCGGCAACTTTCCGGAAAAATAGTAACTTTAAAGGGGGTATCCCACTACAAATTGCTAGAAAATCACTTTCTATAAAACATCCGGACATTATTTCCGTATAAAGGGGGTATCCCACTACAAGATTTTCAGGTAACTTACCGGAAATATTGTAACTTTAAAACCATTTTCTATCAAGTTGTAATGGGATACCCAATAACGTTATTATATTTCAGGCAAGTTGTCGGAAAGTAATGAGGTTTCCCAGTAAAATTATAGTTAACTTTATATAAAATAGTTTTAAAATTAATGTTCCTTGATATGTACTATCAAATTCGACATCGATGAATATATATATATATATATATATATATATATATATATATATATATATTAGGGGAATTATGTCTAATACGGGCTTTTTATGTTATCAAATAACTTTTTTATTTATGATTATAAATTAATGAAATTTTATCACGATTTAGATATTATAAACGTCAATAACATTACAATTTCAATTTTTGTAAAAATGTTATGTATCGTCGAAAATGTGCCCGGTCCGTATTGCAAACAATGTTTGTAATACGGGCCAGGTGGTTTTAATACGGGCCGGGTAAAATATCCAATAGATGGCGAAAGTAGTTATCATTTTTCAACCAATCAAATGAATTGTTAAATTGATGATACAATTTTCACGCTATAAGAATATCACGCATACTTCAATTTATTTCAGTGATTTAAACTAATTTACACCATAGTGAACTACGGCAACCTACTAATGTAACCTACATAGCTATGTATCTAGTAGATACTATCTACGTTATTTCTATATATATAGGAATACAATAAATAATAGATTACATAATTTAATTTAAATAAGTGGTAATAGTAGCAGTAGTAGTAGTAGTAGTAGTAGTAGTAGTAGTAGTAGTAGTAGTAGTAGTAGTAGTAGTAGTAGTAGTAGTAGTAGTAGTAGTAGTAGTAGTAGTAGTAGTAGTAGTAGTAGTAGTAGTAGTAGTAGTAGTAGTAGTAGTAGTAGTAGTAGTAGTAGTAGTAGTAGTAGTAGTAGTAGTAGTAGTAGTAGTAGTAGTAGTAGTAGTAGTAGTAGTAGTAGTAGTAGTAGTAGTAGTAGTAGTAGTAGTAGTAGTAGTAGTAGTAGTAGTAGTAGTAGTAGTAGTAGTAGTAGTAGTAGTAGTAGTAGTAGTAGTAGTAGTAGTAGTAGTAGTAGTAGTAGTAGTAGTAGTAGTAGTAGTAGTAGTAGTAGTAGTAGTAGTAGTAGTAGTAGTAGTAGTAGTAGTAGTAGTAGTAGTAGTAGTAGTAGTAGTAGTAGTAGTAGTAGTAGTAGTAGTAGTAGTAGTAGTAGTAGTAGTAGTAGTAGTAGTAGTAGTAGTAGTAGTAGTAGTAGTAGTAGTAGTAGTAGTAGTAGTAGTAGTAGTAGTAGTAGTAGTAGTAGTAGTAGTAGTAGTAGTAGTAGTAGTAGTAGTAGTAGTAGTAGTAGTAGTAGTAGTAGTAGTAGTAGTAGTAGTAGTAGTAGTAGTAGTAGTAGTAGTAGTAGTAGTAGTAGTAGTAGTAGTAGTAGTAGTAGTAGTAGTAGTAGTAGTAGTAGTAGTAGTAGTAGTAGTAGTAGTAGTAGTAGTAGTAGTAGTAGTAGTAGTAGTAGTAGTAGTAGTAGTAGTAGTAGTAGTAGTAGTAGTAGTAGTAGTAGTAGTAGTAGTAGTAGTAGTAGTAGTAGTAGTAGTAGTAGTAGTAGTAGTAGTAGTATACTATAGTAGTATAATTGAATGTATATTATTTGTAGTTTATATATTTAAAATACGAGGGTGACATATTTAAGTAGTATTAGGTTAGAAGTAGTGTTAGTTTTATGGATCTAAACCTAAAATATATACAAGTAACTTTATTGTATTGTATTTATTATAATTAATGTGTGTCATTCATTTATTTTAATTTTAATTAATTTTTTGAATAGAAAATATGATAATTAATATATTTGTTAAATATTTAATACGGAAATATAATTATTAAATGATCTTATTAACGATTACTAATATGTATTATTATCAATATATTGTGAGGGTATACTTAATAGATAAGTGATTATATATACTACTTCTATTTCTACCGAATACTTATACACCTAATACCATCTAGTAACTGTTTATAGCTCATATATGGTATTATGTGTAGACGTATTCAGTGAACATGTTTCATTAATAAAGTTATATGTATAATAAATATATGAATATGAATATCAATGTAATGTTAAAATATACGATACATGTAAATATATTTATAAAAAAAATATCGATTTCTATAAAATCAAATGAATAAAAATGTATTGCATAATAAGATGTTGAATTCTATGGCGAATTTTAATTGTATTATTGATTATTAATAGAATAGTATTTAGAATTGTAAATATAAAATAAAACGTTTCACTGAACTATATGTTATAATGTGTGCCTGTATATCTAACGGAGTTAGGCACACATAATATATATATACATATATATATATATATATATATATATATATATATATATAATATCTACACATTAATAATATTACGATGTATTATATATGTCTATATATATATTGTACAGTATGCAGGATATAGAGAATTTAACAATATTAAAATATAATTAAAAAATATAACTAAATTTACTAATAAATTATATATGTTTTGTATACATTAGTGAATATTATTCACTGAATAAATTTGAAAATGGTGTATAAAATAAAAAATAAATAATAAAAGAAAATGTCGATAAATAAATATAACAATAATTTATATGAATAAACAAAAATGTTGTTAAAAATTGAGCAATATATAAATATTATAATCTAACATTAAGTTAGATGAATTAAATAAAATAGAAATAATAATGAAAAAAGTTAACAATAAAATTCATTAAATAAATTCTATAGAATATCGATATAGCGTAACTTTAAGTATTCTATATATAGACATATAGATTGACATGTCATATATCTACATGACGTATACTATGCTGAATAATGTGAACATTCATAGTATGTGTTTCTAGAGACTATATTACATTTTATAATTATTTTCTATCAACTGACTTAGGAAATTAATGCAACGGTGAAAATATATACAACCTATATGTAGAATAATATATTATAAAATTATATAATAATGAATGGAAATTAGGAATGAGATAACATTCATTATTTATTGACAAATATATATATAATTATTATAAATTATGTATTATAAATAATATCATATAATAATAAACATATATATACATAAACTATTTACCAAACATATGGTTTATAATATTAATACCATAGAAATAATAATACATTGTATACATTATATATTATTAATACACACATTAATAAATCAGTAATTCATATTATAATTACTTCAAATGAAATACATTGTAACATCTATAGATCTACGTATACGACTTTCTTTCACAATTATATTATAAACAAACAATGCACATACATATAATTGCTGCCTCGCTAGATATATATTATATGCCATATCGATGAGCTAACAATAATTTCCGATCTCACTAATTTTAGATAACATTAAATATACTGTATATTACAATTTACATTATGCTTTAATACTTATTATATTACTTAATATATTACTATTATATTATATTATATTATTATATACACCTATTATATTATATCAATTATATTTCAATATAATATTTATTATCGATTATAATCGATAATTATAGATATCTATAGATACCATTTATGATTTTATTATTTAATATTAAAATTTATACACTGATATAATTTTAAATAATATCACATTTACAAAAGTTATATATATATATATATATATATATATATATATATATATATATATATATATATATATATATATATATATGAGTATGTATCTATGCGTATACATAATTGGTTATATATATATAATACAATCATACATATATGATTACACATATTCCATCTCATCTATTCAAATATATGTACAATATTATAAATGCATATATATTTAAACATATAATATGCCTTTATATATCAATACATATAGATATTCGTATATGAGTATATTCCGCATATAATATGCATATATATTTATGTATATATTAACATAATATATATATGTATACATGAATACGAATACATACAGTGTAATAATAATATATATTAGAATCACCTAATTGTAATTTCTATGATAATAATGTATACATTCATTATAATCACTATCATAATAGTTCGATCTATCAATAAACGCATGTATGAATATTCGATATAAATAAACTTTCTTTATATAGATGGTATGAATATACGCACGATGTCGCACGCACTTATATTACATTTTATTTCAGTGATATGATATTGTAAAATAGTAACATACAATCAAGCAATTTCATTGGTCATGTGGGCCGTATTACTAACAATTATGTGGCCCGTATTGCAAACATTTGATACACCTGTTAAATAACCCCCCACATACTTACTATTGAATATAAAGTAGAATGTATACATTTATATTCTTCGTATTTAATTATACTTTCCAATGGTGCTTTGAAATATTTAATTAATAGTAGATTTATCAACGAAAATGGTTGATAAATAAATTATTACTTAGTAAATTTTCATTTGTAAACTATTTTTTGATATAATGATCAATATTAGAATTATGAATGCACATATTAAAATAAAAAATACTTATTAATAATAGAAATATGAAACTGAATAAATCTTGTATATATTTTTTTTTGATTTGAACAATAGTTACTGAGATATCGCAGTTGCCCGTATTACACACTGGCCCGTATTAGACATAATTCCCCTATATGATATCATATATATCTATATAATTTACATCTATATATTTATATATATTTTATATAATTATAATGTATTTGTATCTACTAAGAAAATTCTGTATTTGTAATTGTATCTACTATTATTTTTCTAAAGTAATTGTAGTAGTATCTATTATAAGAAAAAAGTGTGTAATTGTAATTGTATCTATTATAGGATGTATCTATATATTGTAATTCTATCTACATTTGTTGAGTATCGTGCCCAGCTCTGCATATATTACAAACACTTTTTTATATTCAACTGAACTCATTGGTCTTAAGACCTGTAATTACAATGATTAATTTCATAAATATTTTGACAGAATATATTTTCTTTATATTTTCCAATATATATATCACTGCTTTCAACTGTATTCATAATTTATCTGCATTTATTAGATAGATTAGAGGTAATATTATTTCTATGCATCATTTCATCTAAAGACGAATGCATTTATTTGTAATATTCTAGTGACTTTTATAGTGACCTTTCTTATTTTCCAACGGGTTGGAAATATTCCATTTACAAGATATAATATTATTTCAAAATATCATAGAATTATAGTTCAATATTCATTAGCTATAGTTAATATGAATATAGTAGACTCCGGTTCGTTAACATATTGATCAACTATATTTACTCGATGAGCATTGCAATGGGTATAATATTGCAGCGGTTACAATAATACTTGCTCCAACTTATTAATTCGTAAATTCTCTAGTAGAAAACACAATCTTACCAATGCATATTTTAGCAAAATTGCTATAGTACTCCTAGTTAATGTATTATATTTGTCATGTATACCCATTAATGTATGTAACTGCAAGTTTTTCTATGACATAGAATACATTTAAATTCTTGTTCGTTTCTTGAAAAGTTTTGTAATATAATTAATTATTACTTTATAATAATTATATTCGTTATATGAAATTGTAATTACTAGAAATGTGCACTGTGCCGTTACACATTATACTGTAAAAGCCATCTAGTTATTTAATATTTGTTCTTTTAAGACGTTGTGAAATAACTCAAGAATTTAATTTATAATTTTCCATGATATTAGATGTATTTTATTAGTATTATCAGTTATAATATTTAACCATGCATCTAATTGGGGAATTTCGTTTTATGTTAATTTAATAGTTACTTTTAGGAATGTATCCTGAAAATGTATTTTACCTCTAAAATCTATTTTGTCTTTAGCAATGTATCTTATAGAAGTAAATATATCTATCACGACAATATTTGTATTATATATATCCTATATATCATTTTTATTATGTATTACATTCAGTGATGGGCACGATCACGATCGTCGATCGTTGATCGTCGATCCCGATCGCGATCGTGATCTTGATCGTGATCGACGATCGTTTGAAAATGATCTAGTAAAATGATCGACGATCGACGATCGTTAGAAAATGATCGAGTAAAATGATCGACGATCGTCAAAAACTGATCGCGATCGACGATCGTGAATTTTTTTTTAAAAATACCGAAATCCCAGCTAATATTTTTTTTCTACAAATCTTGCAAAAAATCTCAACTTTATTATTAATTATTTGTAAGTCATTAAAATAAATATTTGATTTAATAAAATACGAATTTATCCAATACATTGTATATCTTAGAACTTAGAACTCATAATGATCTAAAATATTAATAAAGTTATAGTCCTATATAATACGTCCACGGGGAAATTGACAGTTTGACTCATTTATGGCGTAGAGACTCTATTAT
This sequence comes from Osedax fenrisi, assembly GCA_964019155.1. NCBI lineage: Eukaryota > Metazoa > Annelida > Polychaeta > Sabellida > Siboglinidae > Osedax > Osedax fenrisi. Next base: position 14,718,196 of record OZ025244.1, on the reverse strand, counting down.
AAAGTAGATAATTAAACGTATTGTTTGATCTTGTATGTCTCGCGCGGTAAAATATTACGATTACATTAGTAAAAAAGATACATTGGTATATATACCATATACCATATATATATATATATATATATATATATATATATATATATATATATATATATTGATATGACGACGTGAATGGGTGAGTACTCGCGAGTACTGCGTGGATCTTATACGGTTATATAATAATACGATCGAGATCGACGATCAAAATAATTACACGATCGACGATCGTTAAAAAATGATCGACGATCGGCGATCGTGAAAATTCGTGATCGTGCCCATCACTGATTATAATATGTATACAATATAAATATGTATATATAAATATGTATATATATAAATGTATACATTACATATTTAATACTATTTATATTCTCCGATTCCATTGACATATCCACATACAATGCATATTAGATTTTACATTTAACACTAGTAAATAGTACCATTACCGTTCCAATTTGAATGACTATTAATTATAAATACTGGGATATTATAACGTTTAGTTTTTTATAATTTGTAACACAAAGGAACAAAATACTGCTTTATCACACACATTAGGGGAAAGATGGGTAATGTGGCCACTTTAATCATTTCAATTTTATATGCTAAAATGAAAAACTGATTCGGCAGTCCTCTTGCATATCATAAGATATAGGATCCTATCTATATTGAACAAATTATCGTATTAGATCTAATATTTATAAAGTTATACAACATTATCTAAAAGTGGCCACATTACCCATCTTTCCCCTAATCCATTGCAATTTTGTTCCTACCAGTTTGTCTGCAATGATAAAGTTTTATCTTTACTATTACGACAATACAAATATTGTACAATATATTTTAAATATATATTCGCTAAACCTATGGCTGGAAGGGTTTATCAAATGTTATATAATCGCACTTGTAGCGTTTTCAATTATTAATGATTGACTCTTATACGATAAAACGTTAACTTTTAAACGTGTTTTTGCAATATTTGTTTCTTCGTTCTATAGAATTTATAAATTATATATTTATAAATACTTTGATAATATGTATTTATTAATTTTAATATAATTACAAAGTCCAACTAATTAAATAAAAAGAGTATTTAAAAAATTATTAGATTTTGAAATTAATTTTCAACAATATATTTAATATTAGGTTATTAATTATATGAATGAATTTAAAACAATATTTAAGTTTTATTTATTATAATATTCCAAAACTTTCATCTTTATGTTTATTATTTCAATTCTATAGAATGAACGTAAGTTAAAATGGACATCATTATTTTGGTCCATTTTATTAAAAAATATTTATTGAAATCTAATAAATATTAAATAATATTCTGACTAATAATCGGTGGTTATAATATGTATTTTACTAATAATCGCCGTCTACTAACATTACATGTTCTCTAAATTATTACATTATTTTTAAATTTTCGCCAGAACAGGAGGGGTCCTCAGATATCCGGACCCCTATCAATTATAAATGGGGGGGGGTCCGGACACACACGAACCTCATGTTCCTGCGTCACTAATTTAACAATAATATGTACGAAGAAAATATTCCAAAGTCCAAGATTAAACATACTCACAAAGAACCTATTCTGAAACGTTAACATATGGACAACCTCTGAGAATACAAATAATCATCCTATGAGAGATACTGTGAAGAGAATGAATAGTCATTTAAAAGTCAATATATAGGTCAATATATTGATATTGACCTATAGGTACCTAGCTCATCACAATCCTACATAGCTCATATTCAATAAGAACACAAAATAAGTATTATAATGAACTTTATCATCATATTATTAATTATTCTTCCATTTGTTTATCTCGTACCATTAAATACGCAATACGATGCCCTCAGAAGAAAATGCTAGATGCAGTTAGACGTACAAACGGAAAAGCGATAGTTTAAACTAATCAATTGATAAGGCCAATAAAGACCTACATATGAAGGGGCGAGGCTATTATGTGAGTAAGACTGAAGCGACAGAAACATTACGAATCTACTTATTAGTGTCTTAATCAAATGTAGATAGACCGCAATGTTATTAAATAACTTGAGAAGGGAGATGTTAAGGGGATATGATATCATATCGCACAATGCCATTAAAATCGTGCCATGCAATGTATGAGATAGTAAATACATTGATCCGTATAAAGCACCGCACACAAAAATCTATTTAATGAATTTTACAGATTATTTTTGTGATATATAGAGGAAATATAAAACTACAACAATACGTAGATTATTTTTACATTGCACTATAATTAATATATAAAAATAGATAATGAGTATAAATTATTTTTTTGTAATAATATTTCATAGAAAATAGACGTTTATATATAGAACAAGAAATTAGTAAGATTCCTTACTATTTTTATATGTGCGGTTAATTTTATATATGAACTATAGTCAACGTGTAAATAAGTATTCTGTGTAATCACATTTGAAATTTCATCAATTAAAAATCAATATGAAAAGTACAATTTATACATATTCACTAGTGTATCTAATAATATATTATATAATCAATAGCATAAAGCAATACTTGTTTCTTATCTAGACAATATATATATATAAACATTAATATTCCATCATAATATTTTTTTTGTTTTTTTACATATTCTATTATGCGGTATCCCCTTAAGGTATCCCTTTAAGTGAATTGTTTAATATTAATAAACATTACTTTAATTTCACATCTTCTTAAATTACACATATTACATATTTATAGTGTTCAAAATGCTGATATGTAAATTTTATATTTATAAAAGAAGAGTATTCGGTAAAACTATTCTTATAAATGTATTTATATATTTTACCTATTTTTATATATTCTCTATATTTTATTTATATTTATCAACTTTGATTAAATAATAAAATAAATAAAAATATAACATAATTTAGATTTTTTTATTAACTCATTTTACCATTAAAATAAATAAAAATGACAATGAAATGTTATTTAAAATTCATATAAACAATAATATATATTAATTATATATATTTATAATACTTCCTATATATCAATATACACACATATATATATATATATATTAATAAATAGAATGTTTATTTTAAATTGTATTAATTTATATTAAAATATACTTCTTGCATTGTTAATTAACTTCTATTACAATTACTTTATCTTCTACTACTATATGTTTGTTAATTTATGATTAAATATGTTTAATACGATTTATTGATGCCGTATAAATATATGCGCATATATTAAATTTATAAAGTATCTGACCTGTATTTTAGTTTATGTATATTTAGATTAGATAATGTCGTATAGCTATTTTCACATGTATTACATTTGTAAGGTTTTTCATTTAAATGTTTAAATGTACGCGTCTTTAAATTATTCTCCTGGTAACAACTATATTCGCGTGTATTACATTGTTAGCGTTTCATACCCGTATGTTGCACATCTTTTACGCACATCTTTTTATGCATAGTAAGGTTCGCTAATCGTGTACAACCATACGTACACGCATCACATCTAAAAGGATTCTCACCTTTATGGTGTTGTTTATGTATTCTATAATTATATATCGAATTACTACTGTACGGACACGATTTACAACGATATTTGTATACGACGGAAAGTTTGGTTCGCGTACGAAATTCGTCGTCGTGATCTTTATCGTAGTGAATCCTCATACCGGAAGCCCTCTCGCACGTATACGTACAGTAGTTACATACGTAGACGCTCGGGTATTCGTCGTCCGAGTCAGAAACATCGTCGTACTCGGCGATATTGTGAACGCTTCTTCTGTGGTTGACCATTTCCTCCGACGTGAACACCACCGCGCACGTGTAGCACGCACTTTTCACTAAATTCGGGTGAATCAATCGCGATTAAGTTAATATTTTACGTGAATTATGAAATATTATTAACGATATTTAAGATATTGTGCGTACGTTTTAAAATATAATCAACTAAATTCAATGAATATCGCGATTAAGTTAATATGATATTAATACGATAATACGATAATAATACGATAATAATACGATATTAAGTTAATATTTTACATAAATTATTAAATATTATTAACGATATTTAACGATATTATGCGTACGTTTTAAAATATAATCAAATATTTATGCACTATTTCGTATCGTTTTTAATTTTAGAGAAACATTTTCAATTATATTTGATTTAATTTAAATTTCACTAACCGACATCTTCTTCCTGAATATTCATAATTTTAAATCCTTAATTGTCCTTTCTCTGAATTTCTGATAAATATAATTTATATTAATTAAATTATCTTAATGATTATAATTTTATTAATATGAATATATATATATATGTGTTTAGGCATTAATAGTGAACGGCCGACGTGCGTTGGCTTTTAATATATACAATTGTATTAACATTTAAATCCACAAAACTATATATTTAGATATATATCTAAAAAATATCATAGTATATATTTTTTTTTTTTTTTTGATGGGGCCAGCTATATACCAGCCGCTTTCAACTTTAAGATTAACATGTAGGAGATATGAAATTTAACATGGTAGGTATATAACACAAATTGAAATGATCCTAAATTCACATATATGCTTAAATTCTAAATGTATGTCTTTTGTATTGATAAAACAACTTAATTACTTTATTAATTTATTCTTATAATTAAATTTAAATATAAAATTTAAAAGTTCTTGGAGATTTCGTGGAGAACTTTAAATTTTGTAATTTTCATTAAAAACTGAATTATGAAAAAAATAATTTTAGTTTGTAAAAATGAATAATACAATATGTTTAAAATACATTTAAACATGTGTTAAGAAATTATTTTCTAGAAATGTGCTAATAAATTCAAATAAATGTATATTTCTAGGAAAAATTGCGAAATTTGAAGAAAAAAAAAATCGCTTATAATTTTAATTTTTTAATTTTTATTCCAATAAATATACACCATGTTACATATGCCTAATATTTTTTTTTCAAATCTGATAATTATTTATATTTTTTAAGTGAATTTTAATTTGAAAAAAAAAATATTTTTTATCAATATTCTCAGTTAATTTTTTAAATATTTTATTTTTATTTTAATAACACATTTAAATATATAATAAATTAACATATATTAATTATATATATGTGTGTATGTAGATAGATAGTTTATTGATTACAAAAATAATGGAATGATATAAAATAATTACTAATAAGTAAAGAAAAAATTAGTAATACAATGGTATGAAACAAGAACAAAAGAGCAATTAAATAGGATTTAAAATATAAAACTACATATCAAATACATAATATTAAATTATAGTGATTTGGAATATATTATATTTATAATGATTTGATTACAAATTACTTAAGGGGGGTTGCGTGGGTTGAAAGATGATTAATATTTTAATTTAAAAAAAAAATGTTATTACATATTATCCAATTTCGGTATCTTATTTAATCACATTGTAAAAATTGCAACTTATTTTTAGCTAATTCTATCCATAAACAGTGTTATAATAGACCATATGAATTAAAAAAATTACGAAAATGACAGGAAATTAATGAATATTATTTATATTTTTTATAAAATCTTGTAATTTATGATGTTATATTGTAATTTATTAAAATAAGTATTTAATTTAAAAATTTCTGTTTTGAATTCAGCAGATATCATAGATTAAATAGCATTACAATAAATAAATAAATCACGTGTCTATATAACTATATATCATTAGTTGAAAAGAGACTCTTCCAACGGAAAATTAGTAAAATTATTTGATTATAAATAAGTAGAATTTATGATTATAAATAACGTATTGTCGTACCTGTAGCTAATTCACAAAGAAAGATTTTACTAATTTTCCGTTGGAAGCGTAAAAAAACTTTGACTCTAATTTTCTCAAGTTTTAACTTTTTCACTTTTAGGCATATTTAAAAGCCTAAAACTCCTTTGATAACGAATATTTTAATTTTTAATTTTTACCATCTATGTAAAACATATATATTTATAATTATTATGTATAATTGTCATGTACAATTATAAATTCTTATTCTAACTTTATATTATGAAAATAGATTATAAAATACTGATTATTCAAAAAAAAAAGTTACCTATTTTAAACTATTATATTTAAATAATTATAATTTATTATATTTAAAAAGATACAAGATAAATATAAAGTAGAATTATATCTATTGAATAAAAAAAAAATTATTTAATTATCTTTAGTAGTTATTTATAGGTTGAGATCCAGCTAGAGCTATAATTAATGATAATTGACATTGCAATTGCGAACCCGCGCCAATGCCCTTAACTATAATTGTAATATAGTTATTACAAATTTTATTTGAATAAAGACATTTTAAATTCATTTTAAGCTATTATAAAATAAAAATAAAAACAAATATCACATAGAAAATTAATATAAATATATGACACATAATTATATTATACTATATTTTTCACATAAGATATTTTTATATAATTATAATCTTTATTGGTGATTTATTTTATTATCATTTTGTACTCATTACGGTATAATATTATAATTAATATTTGTAATTTAATATAAACTTATACAAAATAAATACAAATATATGCTATAATATTATATACAGAACAACCGTATAAGAAATACCATAAAATATACAAACCGTGAATTACAAACCGACAAGATCAACCATATAAGAAAAACCATGGAATATACAAACCGTGAAATACAAACCGACAAGAAAAACAATGCAATATACAAACCGACAAGATCAACCGTATAAGAAAAACCATGAAATATACAAACCGTATCAGAACAATAGTGAAATACAAACCTACAAGATGAACCGTGTAAGAAAAACCATATAATATACAAATTGTGAAATACAAACCGACAAGATGAACCATATAAGAAAAACCATGGAATATACAAACCGTGAAATACAAACCGACAAGAAAAACCATGCAATATACTAACCGTATTAGAACAACAGTGAAATACAAACCGACAAGATCAACCGTGTAAGAAAAACCATGAAATATACAAACCGTATCAGAACAACAGTGAAATACAAACCAACAAGATCAACCGTGTAAGAAAAACCATATAATATACAAATTGTGATATACAAACCGACAAGAACAACCGTGTAAGAAAAACCATATAATATACAAATTGTGAAATACAAACCGACAAGAAAAACCATGCAATATACTAACCGTATTAGAACAACAGTGAAATACAAACCGACAAGATCAACCGTGTAAGAAAAACCATGAAATATACAAACCGTATCAGAACAACAGTGAAATACAAACCGACAAGATCAACCGTGTAAGAAAAACCATATAATATACAAATTGTGAAATACAAACCGACAAGATCAACCGTGTAAGAAAAACCATATAATATACAAATTGTGAAATACAAACCGACAAGAAAAACCATGCAATATACTAACCGTATTAGAACAACAGTGAAATACAATCCGACAAGAACAACCTTATAAGAAAAACCGTGAAATATATAAACCGTACAAGAACTACTGTAAAATATAAACCATACAAGTGCAAATGTATATATTTTTATATTTCACCTTTGTTCTCATACAAAGCTACCTAAGTGGTTTTAATTATACTATATTGAAATAGAAACATATATAATGATTTACAATATTTTTATATTATGTTATTTTTTATAATAATTTTATATATTGTATATATATATATATATATATATAATATATATGTGTATATATATATATATATAAACAATATAATATTTGTAATAAAATCAGATACTAAAGTGTAATTAGTTAAATTAATAATGAATAATATAGATAAAATATATATTATAATTATATATATCAAAAAATTTATTTTATAAATAATTATACGGTTTTATATCTTTAATGATATACATTTTCAATAGTATAGTCATATATTTTGCTTTTCGAATGCATCCGTTCCGTGTATTCAATTTGTTTTAAATATTACAATTATAATTTTAAAAATTTGTTTAGAAAAATTCACAAAATGTTGTTAAACTTATGATTTGTAATCTATACTAAATAAATATATTTATAAACACATTATACAGTTATAATAGTTATATATTGGTGAATATATAATATACTATTTATTATATAAATATAACATTATATACATTAAATATTACATTATATAAAATTATATCTGAATTAATTTGTTACGAAAAATTAATAAAAATGTTATTAAACCTTTGATTTTTAAGGTATACTAAATAAATATATTTATAAACACATCAGTTATTTATTGGAGAATATATAATATATTATTTATTAAATAAATATAACATTTTATACATTAAATATTACTTTATATGAAATTATATTTCAAATATTCATTTAATCAGTGTATACGATATCTTTTTGTCCCCTCCGTTTTCGCTCATAAATATATATAAATAATGTCTATATAAATCTATATAAGTAGGCAATTTATTATATTTTAGTAGGTTTATACCGAAAGCTAATTTGAATATGTTTTGCATACGTAATCTCATATTTAATTATTAAATTTAAAATGAAATTTATAAAATTGATTTAAATATCTAATGTAAACAATACAATGCGCATGCGTATTTTTTTAAATAAACATTAGTATTTTAATTTAACGAAATCGATTTATTGGAAAGCGGACAAAAACCAATACATATTAGAGAAAATCCTTCGACTAACTTATATATAATTGTAAAACACATTATATTGAGTATGTGGATTGTATTTATAAACTTGAAAAGCCACCTTATTCGTCGGACGTGTTTTTACGTGTGCATTCAACAAAATCAACATTCAGATAAGTTATATAATTTGAAATTCGTTATAAAATCGTATGTATTACAATTATACGTTTCTCTATAACATCATTTACTATTTAATATACATTCACTATCATTTATATATATATATATAATATCTTATATTTTATATATAGGGGAGAGAATGGGGAGGTGGCCGATAATTTATATGCCACAGCATACTTCTAATATCTCGATAAATACTGAATTTTAACCGTTCATCAATTCTTACAACATGTAACCTACGTATTCGAGATCATTCCTCTACTTCCTCACACCAACACTTATCTCCATGGTTCCCATTTAACAAACTCTCTGCTTATCGCATAGTATCGATTGTTCATTCCTCAATATACTCTTCGAATTGCCCCTCTTATATTTCTGATTCTCTAGTACAAAGATATTCCCTTCCAGAAACCGTGCATCTAATCTTCTACTCCCCTATTCTCCGTCCCTTAAAAATGAATAATCAGACCCGTAGTTATATTGGTTTAAAACTAAGGAATTCACTCCCACCCTATATTAGATCCATAAAATCGCATAACATATTCGTGTTATCAAATATGAAATATATACACAAAATTATCTCAGGTGGTTACCTGTAATACTAATATTGTTTATCATTATTATTTTATTTATTAATTTCCGTGCGGTTTATTGTATTATTAATGATATTTATTGTTTTACCTAATCTATTATTTGTATTCTATATATATACTTTTGAGAAAACATTTATGATTTATTTAAGTGTTTAAATAAACTGTCAATCAATCAAATATATATATATATATATATATATATACAGACACATACACACGCACATATACAAATATTAAAACCTGTATCTTGTTGAGTCTAAAATAATTTTCTCTCGAAAAGTGCACACTCAATGACGATAACTCTGCCTATATTAGTGGAGAGAAGAGGAGGGGATGCATTATATTTTAGTTTAGGATGTGGCGGCAGTAGAGGCAGTGATCTTTCAATGGTAGTATTGGTTGTAGTAGTAATAATAATGGTGGTGTTGATAGTGGTAGTGCTATTAGTGGTGGTGAATTTATATGTATTTATTTAAATATACACACAAATAATTCTATTCACTCACATACCCACACACACATAAAATACAAATACAATTAAATCCATTCATAACCAAACATATATATATATATATATACTCACACCTACACACCCAAACCCATACCAACTACTATACTATAATAACTACATATACAACATCTAATAATATTACCTTTGGAAATAATTTAAATGACATACTTAAAATCCTAGACATGCAAACCACTCAGGGGATGTCGAACTAGATTAGAATTTCGCGTTAATAAATAGGGAGGTAAATGAATATCTAAATAATAATTTGATTCGTTTAAAAATTGTAATATTCTTTTTATATTCGATTCATTTAAAAATTTGAATATTAGTTAATATTCAATTAGTTTAAATATATACTATTCGTTTAATATTCGATTGGTCTATCTAACTCGTCAATACAGAATATAGTTTGTTAAATAATTTAAAGACACACATTTATTTTGTGTTTAAAATATTCACATATCTACATTAAATTAACATCAGATAATATATTAAACTTGTAATATATATCTGAATATTTTTGCATAACAAAAATAATATTAGGAAAACACAAAAATTGCAATATTTCTACACTGAGATATTCCCTTAAAATTATTAAAAAATATTCTTTGACAATACTAATACAAATATCTTAAATAACGAATAAGACTTATACTACCTCACATGTAGAAACTATAAATATACCTAATACGAATCCTAATAATATGACGTAAGGTTTAATACATTTACTGATACCAACTATACTGCTACTATTGAAAATATAACTAAAGATAATCGCAATATAAACTATATAAAGACATTTATCTCTAAATGGGTATTCATACCATGAGCACAAACAAGCAACAGCTCGGGCAACAAACATGACAACAGGTGTCTACATACAATCTATGACAAGTTCTATTAGCAAGCATTCTTTTCAATCTATAATATTGTTATTGTTATTGTTATTGTTATTTTTATTTGGTGGAGTCCTTTCATCCCATCCAGGAACTTAGATGAAGTTTTCACTTATAACCATATATATGGCTCTAATATCCCTTCGAAGCCGCTCTCATGTTAAGGCATCCATGGTTTTAACGAGAGCCGATCATTTACTTATACACAATTATATAAGATCATTTCTAAATAATATTTTAAGACCCATTTTATAAAATTAATTAATGGTTGGACGAGGGTCGAACCCGTGTCCTACTGCTTATGTGTCTGACGCCTTAGCCACTGAGCTACACAGGCAGTTTATATAGCCACAATATCAGTTTTTAACATAGTTACTTTTTATATCATTTACTACATTCACTATTAGAGAGTGTGTCTATGCTAAAGATTCATTTATATCACTCAACCTATTACTAAAACTACTAAATATAACCGAATGTTCCTAAATAACTATATATGTAATGAAATATTGCCCAGGTGGAAATTGAATGCATAACTGCACGAATACATAGAAGTCAATCCGATTATCAATTAGATCGATATAACAGTACACACACACACATGTATCCAGCTATTAAACCTGTGGAGTATTGAGTGTCAGTTAATGTAGTCTCGGTAGTTGCCACTTAATGGCGATAACTCTGCCTATATTAGTGGAGAAGATAGTAGGGCATGTATTAGATGTTGATAGTGGTGGAGAAGATAGTAGGGGATGTATTAGTGTTGATAGTGGTGGAGAAGATAGTAGGGGATGTATTAGTGTTGATAGTGGTAGTGACGGTGGTGGAGGCAGTAATGGTTGTTGTTGTTCGCGGCGTAGCGTTCACATGGACGAGGGGAGTGCATGCGCAAACGCTATTACAGCCTGTGGTTGTTCAACCGGGGCTGACAGTAGGGGCGCCGCTCCCCCCAACTCGCGGATTCGTCTTCGAGCTGTGGCCGGGCACTCTTGGAGCTAGTGCTCAAGCATATATGCAGTCATGGTGGCAAGGTGATGGCGGTGGTGATAGTAGTAGCAATAGTAGTGGTGGTTGCAGTGGTGGTGACAATATGGTGGTAGTAGTGGTGTTGAATTTATCTTTACTTAAATAAATACACATATATACAAAATAATCCCACTTAATAATGTACCACTTACACACATATACACAAACGCACTCGGATGCATTCATATACATACCCGCATATAACTCACATATACACATACTTAAATAGAATTACTGCGAAACAATTGTTTCACCCAGTCTCTCACCCAGATAACAGTTAACTCACCCAGTCTCTCATACTATCCAGAGTACAATACTACAACCCACCTCAGCATCTGGAAAACTCATTAACCATTCTATTTGACTTGTGTACAGACTAGTGATGTAAGTGATGCTCAAATCTAAAGAATGATGCAGTCTCAGTCTCAGTTACCTAAATTCTCAACTCGGCTCGGGCTCGTTTTGTTAGAGTCTCGGTTCGGACCGGACTCGTTTTTTTTTCCGAAAATGAAAGTCTCAGCTCGGCATCAATAACCATAAGTCTCGGCTCGGCATCAAAAAGCTCGGTATTAAATACACCACTAGATGAAATTTACATTATTATTCACTGAATCGCGAAGTTGGCGCATATTATTTTTTTTACATTGATGTAAATGTGAAATATATAAAAATTAGTAATAAAATGTAATTTCAAAAAAGCATCATTTCGACTCGGTAAAGTTTTGTAAAAGTCTCAACTCGGCTCGGGCTCGTTTGGCTAGAGTCTCGGCTCGGCCTGGGCTCGTTTTTTTTCCGAAAATGAAAGTCTCGGCTCGGCATCAAAAACCAATAGTCTCGGCTCGGCATAAAAAGCTCGGCATCATTTACATCGCTAGTACAGACTAAACTGACTATACATCTAGATTACTGACTTACAACTTAACTAACTTAACTGCATAAATACTGACGATTCGATCAACTACACACATATTTTAAATACTTACAGATAACTATTTATAACTTACTATATAATAATCTGAAATATAATTAAAAATTAAAACTATATTTTTTACAAAATATCAATTCAATAAAATAATTGTAGTAGTAGTAGTTATAATGGAAGTATTGGTAGTAGTATTGGTAGTAGTATTGGTAGAGAATTATAGAGAATCTATATTTACATACATACAAACGTTAAAACCCATAAATAATCCAACAAATTCATTTATATACCATATTATACTTATACATACTTATACACATATATACACATTCACACACAAATAAATTCATAACCACACCTACATACATGTGTGAAAACATGTACACACACACACACACACTCACACACACACACAAACACCCATACACACACACGCACACCAACACACACACACACAAATAAACTCATACTAAATACTAGCCATACTACAATATCAACATCTATAACATTACGAACATGTCCTAACATATAGATAATATATAACTGAATATAATTTCATAAATAAATACTATTGTAAAAAACTCATAAATTTCAATATGTCGACACTGAGCTATAACTTATAAACAACATTTAAAAATATAATATGACAATATATTGTAGTATACCAACAAAAATATCCTAACTAATGAATAATTGTTACCTCATATATACAAGCTGTAAATATACCTATTATGAACTATAATAATACCGATATAAGGTTGAATATATCTACTGATATCAAATATATAACAACTACTGAACATTTCACTAAAGATAATAGCAATCTAAACTATATAAATTTACTCATTATTGGATTTAATCTATGTTCAATCTGTCGGTTTTAAAATAGTTATTTGTTATACCACACACACATATACCCACAACTTCCATACACACATGTATTGAACAATAAAAACCCACGGTTTGATGAGTCTTGGATAATTTGTTCTCGGAAACAGACCAATCAATGGCAATAACTCTGCCTGTATTAGAGGGGAGGATAGTAGAAGCTGTATTAGATTGTTATAATTGTGATGTGTAAGTGGTAGTAGTGTTGGTGTTGTAATTATATCTATATATATATATATATAGTATACTTACATATACACACACACATACACACAATAATAATCCCAAAATCACTCACTTATATGCCCGTACACACACGCATATACTAAAAGGGGTTGCCATCAACTCCGCTTTTCTAGTTACTGTAGTACAGATATATTAATCCGTAGAACAGCCTCATCGACGTAGAGATCTACGAGGCTTAATATGCAGGTAGGCATTCACACCAGTTCTGCTATTTCAATCGTCGTTTTCATTCGTTTTCATCAAAAAGCATATACTATGATCGGCTATTACAATTATCTACATAGACATACATATCTATTTGTAAACTATCATACATGCGACGACTTACAAGTAATTATATATATATATATATATATATATATATATATATATATATATTTATAGTATATGTATATTTATATTTAAAGTATAGTTTTTATATTTATTTTATGTGTGTATGTATTTGGATATGTAATATGTATATATATATATATATATATATATATATATATATATATATATATATTTATATATTCTCCTCCATTTTTATTGTACTCTATTTATTTTATTTTTTTTCATTCTTATGATGCCCACAACCACCACATGATTTTGCAGTCAATAAATCATTTTAAAATTAAATAAATATATATATATATATATATTAGAATCAGATAGAGTGTAAACACTCAGGAAAACACAAAAGCAAAGCTTAACTAGGTATTTTCCCACTCAACTTGATAATAGCAAGAATACAAGAATATTAATTACTTATTAATTAATATTTATTAATTAATTACAAGAATAACAAAATAAACAAATATAAGAAAATTATAAAATTACAATAACTTATTTTAAAATTTAAAGTTTGTATATCATTAGAACTAATTTTTTATATATATATATACTATTGTATATATTATTAAAGTGATTTGAAAAAATACACTATACATTAGACCGGTTCGTACTACATTTTTTTTCGCAATTTTAAAAACCTTCACATCTGTGACAATTATGTATGCTATGATGAATAAGTGTTCAAAATTGTAGACCTATATCTTAAATATTGTTATGTCACGAGACCTTTTTATTTTAACATTGAATACATACAAAAGTTAACATGGGGGAGATATAGAAATTTATTTTATTCAATTTTTATAAAATTGGATGATTTTTTTTAAGCCAACTATGGATATATCCTAGAAACATATATAACAAGTAGTATTAACAGTACAAAATATTTTTCATAACAATCTAGATGCCCAAATTTTATAAAATAATTTTTGTCAAAAAAAATATCTAAAAATCGTATAATTTAATATAAATAAATTATTACAATTTAATTTAAAAAATTAAAATATATAATTTATAGATAATAATAATACAATTCAAATTAATTATTAAAAAATTAAAAATTATTTTTAGAAAAAAAATTAACATCATTTTTAAATTTTTTTGGATTTTTATTTGAAATATGAAATACAAAATAAGTTTACATATTTTTTATTTTTTTTAATTATATTTGTATAAAGGACATTTATAACTAACTTATATCCACAATTCAATACAATCTGATCACTCAAATTTATGTAAAGTATAATTATATATATTAATTTTAAAAAATTAATTATTTTTTTTAATTATTTTGAAATAAATACTTTGTAAAATGGTGTATTTTCTCGAATTTTAGGAGACATTAATATTGGTAATTTGTAGATATAAACATGAAATATAGATATTATATTAATAATAAATATAAATAATAGTATATATTATATTAATTCATTAAATATAATACAAATACATAATTAATATTAAATATTAATTTAAATATTTGTAAACATCAAAGATAATAAGATGGTGTCATTACTATTATACATGGAATATTATAGATTTTATCTTAAAATAATAATTTATATTTCAAACTTTAAATGCTTCGTGACCAAAGGTAACAATTTTTTTATAAAAATTATTAACACATATTATACTAAAATATAGATATGTATTATATTTTATATGAAGGATTAAAAATTGAATCGAACGAACCGGTCTAGTATACATACACTATACATATACTATGCATTTAAAATATACACAATAATATACTAGCGCATTATATATATTCAATAAATATATGCATATGTATAAGTATAAATGTATATGTATATGTATACTCTAGTACATATATATATAAAATACGTGAACACCGTTGCATGTATGATAGTCTATAAATAGACATGCGAGATTAATTAAATAGCCAATCATATTATAATCAGAATATACTGTATCGCCATCTATATGTAATTATTTCCACCGTCACGAATTACGACCATACAAATAGGATTTGGTCTATTTCAAAATATGGTTCGTGAACATATAAATTCATAACACTGACGGATGGCATGTTTTACGACCGTAAAAAAATTTTTTGAAATTTTTTAAACATTTAAAAAAAAATATCTTTTATTATTATCACTGGAAAACGTATTTAATTCTATAATAGACGTCGTATTGTAGTTTTTTGTTAATTTTCATTAAAAAAAAAGTTATGATGAAAAATTTATATATTTTAATATTTATGAAATAATTAAATATTTATTTTCCTATTTGATTGCTACAGTGAGATATTACAATTTACATAGGCTTAATAGGCGACCGTGTATCTTTGGCTTTGGCAATAGTTAGTTTACTTACGTTATCAGTGGTATCCATTATAGTAATTATTATCCATTAATTATATTTATATAAATTTTTAAATATTATTTTTATTTTACACAAATTAATGTACTAATTAAATGTTGTTAGAACCCAGAATCGGAACACGAAACTGATTCCAGGTCATCCCTTAAATCACTAATATGTATGATAATATTTCACATATTGATCACATATTTGAATAGTATGATACATTAGACTACATATATAAAATACATATTAAATTATTTGTATTTTAATTAAAAATACTTTTAGTTATTAATGAATGATTAATACATGATTTACTTATTATTTACGTATTATAAACAATATACAATATAAGATGATGATATAAATTAAATATTATATATGTATAGTATACATTGTATACTATACAATGTATTCTAAAACTTATCAAATAAAACTGGTTTATATCGACGTATACGTTAGTTATACAAAATCTAATTATATAAATATAAATAAATATTCATTAAAATAATCCAATATGTTTACGTTAATAATTGTGAATGAGAATTTAAAACGTGTTCGCATTGCGAGATACGATGTGACGGGGATTGGGATAATATTATTTTAAATATAAATTATAAATCATATTATTTATTCAAAACCGAAACCGATGTCAGTATATACAATACAATTGTGAAACCGAACCGAAAAACAGATTAAAAACCGAGACCATTATATTTCATAAAACCCGAAACTGACCCGACCCGTGAACATCCCTAATACACACACATACACATACACACTTGAAGTGATTTTATTTACCATATAAGAAGTCCATATATCAGATTATTCTTAAAGATATGATGTTTTCGACACTCATTCGGTAATACAAATATATTTAGGTTAATTAATGATGAGGTGAAGGGTTTCAAAGAAATAAAATGAATGATAAATTGTAATCTTGAAATTTCACAATGCCAATTTCATTGTTTATATTTATACACAAAGAAGTTTATGTTAATTTAACACGGAATATCGTTTTTTCGGTCATCATAATTACTGTATATTTTTTTGGATAACAAATACAGACAGTATCATTTGTCTGGGCTTGAAAGCCTATACTCACCCCACATACAACTCTCTTAAATAATGGGGTCATATCATAACCTGTTATTGTTTTCATCCTCTACAATTTCATTATTAACCTCTATTTTCATAACTCTAGTTATTTGATGATGTGTTCAGCACGTTTGATCAACATCCCAAATATTCCTTTATTATTATTTTATTTACTTTCGGTGTGTGTGTAAATCACAACTTATTTATATTTGCTAACTATTATTTATATATTTCCGTCATTAATATTTATTGTTACCCATCGTTTTGAATCTATTCAATAAACTGTTATCTATCTATCTATCTATCTATCTATATTAGCAGATAGTTATCTCCGAATCCCTTCGACCCGACTACCGAGAGAAAACCTCGTTTAAATCTACTATACAATTACTACTTACATGACCTAATCTATTACATCGATAGCATCGCACAACTCTCTAAAATAGTTATATCCAGCTATATCTCTATACCTATAAACTCATACACCCCCAAACTCATACCGACTAACTAAATGAATAACTAACTAAGGAATAACTCTTTTCGATCATTTCAATTACTGTATCTCAACTAAAAATATATACACCATAATTCCTACTGGACTTGATTATCTATATACTATTATATATCTATATACAGTATATCATACACACATACATATACGCACCCACTATCCATACACACAACAACATCTTACCTAGAATATATGTTCGACGAGAGCGGGGACAGCTTACAGAATGCCCACCTGTACTAGTAACTGTATGAACGATAGTAACCTATCTGCTTACCCCGTGTAACTGTGATGATAGGTATTAATAGATTTGTTAAACGTTTTCTAGGTGGTAATGCCACCGACAACTGTATGAATAGGAACTAGCTGATTGATGAGGAAACTAGCTGATTATTAACTAGGCAATTGTAGCAGTACACACACACACACATACACACACACACACACACACAACACACATACACATATTCATATACTTACTCACAGATTACGTAGAATAGAACGCTTTCGTTAAGAGCGTACACAGCTTTAATGGCATCCACCTGTACCGGTAACTTTATGATTGCATAGCCTGTCCGCTTACATTTTCCGCTTAGGTCACTTGTCGCTTTAAAATAAATTAGTTTGTGTGTTCGATTAGAATTTTTATGAAAATTAATTATTACCCTGGTAGGAATTGGATATATAAGAATGAATACACAGAAGACTATATGATTATCAACTAGTACAATGTAATAGTATATATATATATATATATATATATATATATATATATATATATATATATATACACACACACATACACTTACACATTTATAGCACTATTAAAACCTGTAGCTTAGAGTCTCAGTACATTACTCTTTGAAATAGCCCAATAAATGATGATAACTGTGCCTGTATTAGCAGAGAGGATTGGCTGCCTTAGATTTGTATTGTAGTGGTAGTAGTGGTAGTTGCGGTAATGTGACAGTGGTAATGTCGGTTGTAGTGGTGTTAGTGATGGTCACAGTGGTGGTGGCGAATATATCGCTACTCAAATAATGCACACACTAAGAATACTATATTCACATAATAGTCTCAACATATAAATAATATATAACTGAATCTGATTTCATAAAAAATAAAATTAGAAAAACTCAAAAATTGCGATATTTCTATACTGAGACTTCCCCTTAACATCAAAAAATGTAATATCACAAAAATACAAGTAATAATGAATTACACACTTACTACCTCTTATGATAAAGCTATAAATAATTATACTATGAATCATAATAATACCTACATATGGTTAAATAACTCACTAATACCACCTATACTTCTATTATTGAAAAAATTGCTAACGATAATCGCAATCTATACAATATAAGAATAGACATATAATAAACACTTATAGAACTATTAAAACATGTAGCTCTTTGTCTTTGAATTTGTATACAGGCTCGATCGAGTTTATTATCATTGGAATTTTAAATCTTTATTTTTTAAAGTAAAAAAATAAAAATTAATTTTATTTAAATTTTTAAAAATGTAAATAAATGTTATCATATGGATGCACCAATTATTATTATAGAAGAGTGTAATTAAACAATCTCTTATATGTTTAACTTGTTTATATACTAAGCAATTCAATTTCGTTTATAATAATATATTAGTTAAATATCTATAAAAATTACTTTTGAAATAAATATTTTAAATTAAAATGTAATGAACGATATAATATTGTAATTAAAAAAATAATTTAGTTTGCAGTGAATTTCAAAAATATAATCCTGTAATCAAGTTCGACAATCAAGTATGAAAAATCGAATTAAGTATAGATATCTAGTTCGCATTGAATTTCAAAAATATAATCTTATAAACAAATTCGACAATCTAGTACGATTAATCGAATTTGAATAATTGGCTTATATATATTACAAAATATATTTTATGAAGTTTTTCGAAGTGACAATTTAGGATGTTTCAGATGTTATAGTTGTTTCGAAGTAAGACATTTTGGCTCATTTATATCACTAATTGGT
Organism: Osedax fenrisi; assembly: GCA_964019155.1. Lineage (NCBI taxonomy): Eukaryota > Metazoa > Annelida > Polychaeta > Sabellida > Siboglinidae > Osedax > Osedax fenrisi. Next base: position 14,697,976 of record OZ025244.1, on the reverse strand, counting down.
ACCTACATATCACGAATTTTCCAGAAATTTCTACAATGCTTTTAATTGAGTAAATATATTTATTTATGTTATGATACTCTGCATAACTATCAATCTAAATATAAGAATACATTTAGATTGATAGTTATTAAGAGTAACATAACGTACATATATTCTGAAATGTCTATACAGTTTTATCCAGTAGTTCAAAAGTGATTGAGTTTCAAAGACCAACAATTAATTTTTTTAAATAACTGAGATATTAGAATTTTAAATAATTTTACTAAAACAACAATTAGTTCAATTATATTTAGAAATTTTTAATATCATCTATATGCTATAACATTTATAAGAAAATTATAAACCCAATTATTTAAATTATTTAGTAAATAAATTACAAACCATTTTTATTATTTTCTCATTCACCTATGCTTATAAATGCTTATTTATGGAATTATAGTTATTTGTATGTATCATGTCATATATCATTTTAATAACTTTAATGTTATGATTTTCATATAATATAATTTTTAATAAATTATATATTTAATAAGTGATGATAGGAACCATAATGATGTTGGTGGTGACACCAACAACTGCATAAATATATAGAAGACTATCTGATTATTAACTAAACCAATGCAACATTTTAAACATACATATACACAACCATACACATGTATAACTATTAAAACCTGTATCTTTTTGAGTCTCCGTTGATATTGTATTGGTAACAGCAAAATCAATGGTAATAACTCTGCCTATATTAGTGGGGAGGAGATAAGTGGCTGCATTAGTATTTGATAGAAGTAGTGGCAACAGTAGTGTAAGTGATGGTGGTAAGGGTGATGGTAATGGTAGTGGTGATAGTAGTATCTGTAGTGGTATATGTGTTGGTAGTACTTGTAGTAGGGGTGATGAATTTATATATACTTAAAAAAATACACACACATCAATATTCCCTCTCATTCTATACCCACATACGACAACATACATATACACAAACACACACATTAACATACATACATACACTCAATTTCATTTTGTATACACACCGACATACATAAATATATACAGTGTACCTGTTTTATTTGTACATGTTACATTTTCTTTTGGATATAGCCTAGCTAGCCTCATACGTATCAAGCGTCTCTTTGGTTATAGCCTAGCCTCATACGCTTTAAGAATCTATTTTGGATATAGCCAGACTCATACGCATCAAGCGTCTATTTTGGATATAGCCTAGCCAGCCTTGGATACCAGTCTTATACATATTAAGTGTCTCTTTTGGAAATAGTCTATCTATCCTCATACGCAGCAAGCGTCTCTTTGGTTATAGCCTCATACACATCAAGCCTCTCTTTTCAATATAGCCTAGCTAGCCTAATACGTCTCTTTTGGGGTATAATTGTTGGTATGAATCGAATATAGACAAATGTTATATTGAATGTGGCGTGGAGTATTTGTCGAATAGATATATATATTATATAACGATGGAGATAAAAGTGACAATGAACAGTGACTACAGTACACGACCCGTAACAAGCGAACACGGCGACAGACATTGATTTCCCAGAAATCGAATCCTAAACCCGTGTATTTTACATGATTGCCTCTTAAAGTTTTAATTATTTCCGTATACTAATTATAATTATTGCGTAATTGTATAGTCAAGCCCCTAAAGATATGGTGGGCATAATAGTATATAATAGTCCTTTATATTATTTAGTATTGTTGTCCGTGGTATATTCAATGTATATTATTATTAAATTATTATCGTATTACTATTATTTTATTATTATTTTCTTCCCGCACGAGCGAAGGGGTCTATATAGCCCTATTTTAGTGCAAATAAACTGAATATCATCATATATCATCATTATAAGTGAGAATGATTATGGTCTAGGCTTTTTATTACGTCGAGGAAATTATCAAAAGTAGTTATAGAATATAACCTGAATAAATATACATGGGACTTATATGGTCTCATTTATATTATTTACATAACGTAATAGTAAAGCATAAAATATATATATATATATATATAAATAAATATTTGTATACAAGCATATAAAGCATATAATTTTATTAACAAATAGATACACTCGCTTGACACCAGTCTCACTTTTTGGAAATATCTTGAATACTATTACGACAAACTATTTCAGTAAAATGTTATGTAATCAAAATATTTTTCACAACAACTTGAATTTGAACAAGTATTATTGTAAACACCAATATATGTTGCGTTATCTAATTATTCATCTTTAATATATATATACATAATATATATTATAATATATATATATATATATATATATATATATATATATATATATATATATATATATATATTATATATTCTATAAATTCATTTTTTATATTGTATTCTCAGAATATAGGATAAGTCTATTTATTTTAAATTATAAATAAATGCATATATTAATATATAATATTTACAATGTAAATAATTATCATTATTTTACTGTAAATAGTTGACAGTCAAATACTAATAATTATAAATATATATAATTTATACGCAATTTCACGATCTTTTTATGAACGTTTCTTTGATTTTGGATAGCACATACTCAAATGACTTACGCCATTCTATTTATTAAAATATTCTTCTATACATTTTAATATCATAGTAGAAATTATTCTAATTTCTAGAGTTATCATAAGAATACATTTAAAAAGAGAATGGTGTAAGTAAAAATAGGCGATCCTAAAAAGATCGCGAAAGTGAGTATACATTTTATATAATATATTCATAATAATTAAATTATTACATAATTATGATAAATATAATTTAATAACTTATTTATTAGCATATTAAATATGCATACATAAATAAATATGATATTTATTATAAAAATATAAATATAGATTATATAGATTATATAGGCATAACTGTTATGCCTATATAATCTATATAATCTATATTTATATTTTTATAATAAATATCATATTTATTTATGTATGCATATTTAATATGCTAATTAATAAGTTATTAAATTATATTTATCATTTTATATTTATCAGTTATGATAACATAATTAATTTACTTGTGAAAGGGAATTTATATAGATTTATTTCTTTGAGAGTTATGACAATTAATTACACAACAACAGGTAATTTTATTCGAAAATAAATAAAAAATATAATTTTTTGAAAAAACACATTGTTATGCTTTTGAGATATCGAATCACAGTCTACCTCAATATAATGCCTATTATATATATATATATATATTTAGTCACGCACAAGTTGTGCGGCACAACTTGAACTCGGCGACCAAGATGAGTGTATACAAATGTACAATACAGTATTGTCAATACTATATAGTATATATTATTGTACATATAGTATTATGGTATAATACTATTATACTAATTATATAATAAACTTAGTATAATACTTTAGTAATTTTATAGTTTAATACTATTACAGTAACTATATAATTATTATAATAATAATTATTTAATATTATTTAATTTAAAATTATTATAATAATTATATAGTTCATATTTATTACATAACCTTACACGATACTATGCTTGATAATTTATATATTACGAGTTTTTAAGTATAATAATTAATCATATATTTCCAGATTAAAATTAACAATAATATATAGTGTTAAACACAAAATTGAAATTAAATATGCAATATAATATTTTAAATATTGAATATTAAAAACTGTAAACAAAATATGCACAAAAGGGTTTATACATAATGATCTTTGGTGAAAATTAGTTTATGGATGTAGTTAGGATCCTATTTTATTCAGATACAAGCACATATATATAATTATATATCTCTCTAGCTCTGTGGAACTAACTCAGACTGTTATTAGTGTTGGACAGGTTGGGATCAGTGGTAGTAATCATTCAACATATCATAGTATATAGGTTATATAACAATTGGTATAAATTGGTATGCATTATTAATTAATTAACAATGCATATCGCGAATCAGAATAATCAATGAAAGCTATTATATTCGCGTTTATTTCAATTGTATTTTATCCGAATGTAGAATAAAATATAACATTACACTACTGTTAGGAGATATCCAATTTTAAAATCTATAGATTTTAGCATCAGAAGTAAAGTATAAAATATGATTAATTGATTTTTTTGTATACATATATATGTAAACGTATGTTTATTTACATTATTAAATTGATGCATAGTATTAGTTTTCACATTATAAATATAATGATTTATAATGCATTATCCATGGATGATATAATGCATTTAACATATATTTATTAAATAATATATATATATTAGTTATTATACAATATGTCACTTTAAATTCAACTTTGAAGAACTATTCTCACATAGTTTATATACTATAGTAATCTGACTTCTATTACTCTAATAGCTCTTTAATAGTTTCATTGAGTTACCTCTGAAACCATAAAATTCTAACTTGTTTAAAAGTATATCATGATTTACAATATTAAATGCTTTTTTTAAATCTAAGAAAATAGAAGCCATTTTATTATTTATTTGGAAACCAGATATATATATATATTTATGTATTTATGTTTATATATATATTGAAAATAAAATTGCATTATTAATAATGTTATATTAATAATGTTATTTGCGCATCTACTCCATCCATACTCAATCCTACCATATATATTACCCATCCTATTGACTCATTAAGCACATTCACTATCCCTTCACTGTATGAAGTAAATGACCTACTCATGAAATATCACTGTATACAGTACGTATACATAGGTATACCTCCCCCACTGATCACCTACCTTTATCATTATATCACACACTTTCACCCTTATATTATCCTATTTTCTGGGATATTATTGCGAACTCACTAAACTCTGGCCAGATTTCACCCTGCTTTAAAACTGCCATAATATCCCCTATTCTACAAAAACAAAACATTGATCCAAACCCCCTTAGCAATTATCGCCGATATCCAGGGCCGGCTTAAGCATACTATGGGCCCCGGGCAAAAAAAAAAGTATGGGCCCCATAATAATTTTATAACATATTAAATGGGCCATTCAAGAAATAATAAATTTCTATAACACTTCAATGTATTTGTATATAACTATATATATATATATATATATATATATATATATATATATATATATAAATTATGTATTATTATTCTATTATTCGTGATCAAATTATGTAAAAATATTTATAATCTTTAAACAAATTTGTTTTTTCATATATATTTACATGTATCGTGTGAAGGAGACCCACTTTAAGATGCATCTAATATGTAGGGGGGTCTTATTCACGCTATGGATGTAAATAGACATTACGATACCCACTTACAATCATTGCAATGTAATATTTTATAATTTACAAATTTAATTTTAAGTTTAGAGAAGCATCTCTCTCAAGTTTAATTATTTACCATTAAATATATTAGGATGAAAATGTCTACAATTGGATATATCTAGCCCATCATATATATATTAATATATGTATAGTCAATACCTTTGAGGTGTATATCAATATGATATAATATATGTTTAATACTAAATTATCTTATATACTAATCATCTTAATTGAATAAATACCTTATCTCTAGTAATGTGTTAACATATTATTTAACATATATAATATCAGATATAAATTATGTAATTTTAGGAAATCCACAATATACTGCTCTAATAAAATATGCTTGGGATGCCCATATTATATTCTATAATACTTTTAATAAAACATATTATATTCTTCTTTAATATATATGTTAATATATTCTTTATTAAGTTTGGATAAATAAATTATATTTATTTGGGATGAAATCAAATAATATTGCTACAATTGTCGAAGATTCAACGGCATTTTGCCCAACCAGATTTAAGGAATGTACAGCCAGATATGGAGATCCATATTGACAATGGACTATGGTATATTATGATATATTTCATTTTATTGAATCTTCCAGACATATTTCTGGATTTGTCATAACTTTGAGCTCTATAATCTATTATAATTATATTATTATTTAAACAAATTCTAAGAAATCAATATCTAACTATTGACCATTGTGATAATAAATCTTAACGTATATAAATAAATAACTATATAATAATAATACCTAACTTGGTTTATATGACGACGACTATTAACGTACCTACATGTGATATATCTGGAATTGAGTACACTGATAAATAATATTATATTTTTAATTTTATATTTCTTCAATTATTAGTGATAACTTATTAAATAAGAATATCGTCATTGTGTGTATTTATATATATATAAATATATAAACGAGGGTGATGTAAATCTAAACATTCAGTTGTAAGTATTAGTTGGATAATTGCAAAAATGCCTTTAGTAGCAAAAATGCCTATTATATTTAGATTATATATATATTTATAAATAATATCTATTTCAATGAATATAAATATAATTTATTTCTCTAATAATAGTCTGTTGAAAATGTTTTGTAGGGTACAGAGTTGTGCTATGTTACTACATGTTATGTTACTACAGAGTTCCCTTTCATCAATAATCATTATTTAAAATATTATAAAGCAGAATATTCTTATTTAAATTAAAACTATTTTATATATATATATATATAAAACACGAACACAATAATAGTAATATATACACAATGAGAAGATATACCTTTTATTAATACGAGAAGTAGACAGAGAAAATTAATTCTTTTGAGAACAATTATTTTTTAAATATCTAATTAGTTTTAATTACTATAAAAATTATAAATCTATATAGAATATAGTTTTTTTTCGTTATTTATAATCAATATAATTCTTTACAAACATCAGAAATTATAGTTAAAATATATCTTAATATATATCTCGTATTTAATTTTAATATAAAGTACTTTTTTTTCGTAAACTAATTATAGAAATATAAATTGTTAATATTGAACTATGGTTAATATTCACTTAAATTGGGTAAAAAAGGTTAATACGTTTATCATTTATAACTTTCTAGTTTAACAAAGAATTATTTATCAATCCGTTTCATACTATTTTATCTGACAAGTAGAGATGTGTGATATGATCTATGGTGATTACTAAAAGATGTGCTCCAGCATCTTCATGTACCTGTTTCCACCATATCTTCGTTTAATTTAGAAATTTTTGTAAAATTCACTTTTAAAATCGGTCTAAATGACTCATATTTAATTAATTTATTATATTATTTTTATTTATTTAATTTAATAATATATAAGAAAAATACAGTTAAGACAATTTTTTTTATATAAATATATTTATATAAAAAAAAATTTACTATAGTAAAAAAAATGTTTCTCAAATAATTCATGGGCCCCCCAAAATGTGGGGCCCCGGGCAATTGCCCGGTTTGCCCCCCCCCCTTAAGCCGGCCCTGCCGATATCCCACCTACCCTTATTAAGTAAAATATTATAAATAATTGTTTCCAAACAACTCATTGCCCATACAAATAAAAATAATCTTTTCGACCCGTTTCAAAGCGCTTTTCGTAAGGGTCATTCGACCGAAACAGCTCTCCTCCGTATTACCAAGACCTCCTATAACCTCGAGGTTATAGGAGGTCTTGGTATTTCTGACACAATAGTATCTACCTTAAATAGCAACATGTGTTGATGGCTAATCCTACTTGATCTCTCATCTGCTTTTGATACCCTTGCCCATAATATATTAATCTCGCGGCTTACTTTGATGGGTATACCCATATATATATATATATATATATATATATATATATATATATATATATATATATATATATATCTGGCTTAACATTAAATTGGTTTACTTCATATCTTACTAACCGCAATATCTCTATTATGAATGACAAATATTACTCGCCTCTTTCTCCACTTAAATAGTACTTTAATAATGAAAGTATTAAAGTATTATGTTAATAAGTAACTTTAAATATGTCGATAGTGAGTCATAGCTTATGATTCATAGCTATAGGCATTCATCCTATATTGATGATAGCAAAACATGGAGATCACGCGTAGATAATAGTGTGATATGTTGACAATATGTATGAATATTTCGATATAAATAGGAAGTATAGATAAGCATAGATTGTATTGATAAATAAACCGATATATATATATATATATATATAGTTACCTTTAAGTGTATAAGTAATTATTTGAAATATTAGTTTTTTTGATGTAACATTTTAATGAGAATGAGTAACCACTAGATTACTAATCACATTTATTAATTACGAATGCAGTAGGAATAGCATAAGGCACGTATATTACGATTTAATTCAAATTAAATTATTTACATTTAATTTAAATGAGATATGTTAAAACAGAGATGAACATTAGTTGATATCATATACGAGCTATAGCTGGTACAATAGTACTATAGTACAAGAGTACACGATAATTAATAAGTATATTTACTAGTATATTTACTAGTATACTAGTAAGTTTTATGTATTAAACTTGATGTATATTAAGTAATGGTTATTTAAGATTTTTCCTATAGGACAATTTTTCACTATAGTGCTCAGAATTTTGAAAAAATATATATTTAAAAAACATATTTTTTTAAGTTTCCAATTGTATTCTTAGGAATATCAATTAATAAATTTAAAAATATTATATAATTTAAAATTGATATTTATATGTATATATGAATAATGTTATAATATATATATAGATTTAAATATAATTTGAATGATAACAATAACAGAAATGCAAATTAAATCAGTTATTATATATATATATATAACTATAGTTATCTATAGTTATATATCATATATGATATCAATAAATATTCAACTTAAAACAATACTGTACTTAAATAACTAAAAATAAATTACTTATGTCATAAAATATGTGTCATTTAATATGTTTTAAATAGCGTACCACGTGGTGTTATTCTGTGAATGATAATTATTTTATAATGCCCTTGAAGGATGTTATTATCATCTAAATTATAGATATAGCTATTTCACGTAAATATGTAATAGATAGTTTTAATTATGATAAATATAATTTAAATATCATCATTATTATTAGTATAAATATTATTATGATTACGACTATTCAACAATACGGTGACATTTACATATTTATATACGAAACAAGACTCATCTCCCAGCAATTATGATTCATCGACCAGCAATTATGACTCATCGCCCGGCAACGCGTTAGCCTATAGGTTTCATGACATCGGATTCGTTAGCGATGCAAATAGAACAGGTGAGGTCGTGTTCAGCCTTATTGTGCAGCTGAGAATAGGCGGACAACAGTTGGTCCAACTCCTTGTTGGTTTCGGCGTTCGGCTTCTTCAGGTTACAGTTCTCGTGTATCTTGTAGGCCAAAGTACGAGCGGCGCGATACTGAGCTACGCTATTCTCGAAAGCCGTGCGCTTGTTCACCCAACCGCGACGTTCCTTCTCGACGCTGTCGTCGCTACGTTGTTGAGCCCCGGCCGCGGTGGTGGCGGTGGAGAGTGCGCTGGTACGTGACGCCGCGTTTAACGACGCCGCCGTCAGCGTTTTGATCTTCCACTCGGCGTTTTCGAGCTGTTCCTCGGCCCGCTTAACTCGAAGTTCGGCTACGGCGCGAATCTGGGGTTCGAGTTGCCGGATGTACGGCGAGGGTAGTACCACTCGGGGCGGCGGGGGTGGCGCCGGCGTATCCGGGATCTTCTCATCCCATCGCACCTTCTTGCCCGTGATCCAGTTCTTCGTCTTCTTCAGTAGCGATTTTACCATGCAGAGGGGTAGTTACTTAGTGTGTTCGGTAGTTTGTTTCTATATAATGTTAATGCGAAGATATTATTTAATCTATAGGTAATATTAATCTATATCCTACTAAAATATATTTTATAATATAATATATATATACTTAAGTAATACATTTATTATATAGTATACAATTATATATATACAACAAATTATCAATATTATATATAAGTGATGGTTTATTTATACATTTAAATATAAAATAAATATCTCTAAAATATAAGATAATAACTATATAAATTGTATCATTAATAAAATTAATAAAATATCAAAATAATTTAATACACAACGATAATAGAGATATTAGTGAAATCAACACTACTTTTCGTAAATAGATATAAACCAAAGACATTAGAGTGGGGGACTCCACTAAATATCTATGATATAAACACATGATAATGTTGTTTGAGTTGCATGAGTTAATAAAATGATAATAAGCATACATTACTGGGGACATATCTTATAGCCTTACATTATATCTGCATATCATAACATAGTTGTTTACTTATAAGTATACTTTAGTGTATATAGTATACGCTATAGTGTACTTCTATAGAACACAAATTTAGTTATATTGTTATTTCACGGATTATTTCACGGATTATTTAACATATCTTAAGGGGTAACGGGTTAAATACATAGGTCAATAATAAAAAGTACAATAAATAACGCGAATGTAACTTAGAATAAAGTAAAACTACAGTAGTCTATAGAATATTCCATAAATATATCGAATACTGCTGCGATTAAAACTCCCAGTGTGATGATCCATACACTTGATAGAGTGTTAATGTTGCCGGTGTACGAATGAGTGTATGAAGTCATTATTTAACGGAACATATCTAGATATATATATTGTAATGAATTAGTAAAATGAATAACTCATGAATGGATATGTTACTGAGGTTTTTGGAAATCGAACATATGTTCGATCATATGATAGCTATATTTAAGCTAGCTTAAATAAAGAGAAAATAATTAAATATATATTACCTGTTTAATAATTAGTTAAATATGATAATCTTCAAATACGTTATATATAATAACGCTTAAATGGTTCGCCCCTTAACTGATTATGATAATCTATATTGTAATTACGGAATAGTTAATTTTAAGAATGTTGTATTATTTTTAACTAATATATTCTAAAACTTTATAAACACTTGTTTAACATAATATTTACATTTTAACATTTTTAAATAGAGTATATTTTATTAAATATTACCAATTTATTATAACATTAGTATAGATAATTGTATATCAATAATGGGAACCTATTGTTTAAATATAGCTAATTAATTAGCGTAAATATATTTAGATACTAAAATAATAAACGACGATATAAGATATTCCGTATAATAAATATATAAATATATATTATTCGTTTAACGTTCATATATTCCTGTTTTCGTAATTTAACGTTATATTAAATACTATATAGGTATAGAGTATACGATAGCATACTATAGTATACTATATAGGTATACTATACGGTATATTGTATTATACCGTATTATACTGAGTTATGTAACTATCTACACCGAATACAACTAACAATACATAAATACAAACTAAATATACCAATAACTTTATCACTTAATAAAAAACAGGAATCTTCTTTTTCTATAATAGCACCTAAACTATGGAACTCCCTACCTCACTCAATTAGATCTATAGTTTCTGACCACACCTTTAAAGTCAAATTGAAAACACATCTATTTAATATAGCTTATAATAATTAATATACGATACACCGCCGAAAACTCATTACTGATGTTGATCGCAGTGTCTAAACAAATTGGTTACAAGGTTACATGGTTACACTCATAATAATATACGTGCACCCATATAAGGAGATACACTACATTACACGTGAACATAGATAAAGGGACAGTTTAGGCAACCGGATGTGATATTAAAAGGTATACAAAGATAACAGAGGTAGGTAATTAACGTAATCACCGACAAGGTACAGTAGTAGGTATAGTAACGGAAAACTATAGTCGGTCGATGTAACGTCAAACCTATAGGTTTTACGAGCTCCTATAGGAGCTCGTATAATACATATGTTGTTATGTACAATATCATACCTTATGTGTATATACATATATATATATATATATATATATATATATATATATATATACCTATGGTTATTACTTTAATAATAAATAAAAATCCCTATCTTATTACATTGAATTCTCACAACCAATCACCCAAACCCAAACACTACCCCCTTAAGTAAGGTTAACAACCCTTACACGTATTGTTATGTACGACATAGCGATACTATACTACAGCTGACCGATTGACCAGTGGTCGTATACGAAAACTATAGTTTTATTAATACACGTCTACACGAGGATTTGGATTAATAACATAATATAAGTTTCGGTATTATAATATATGTTATGATGATGATGATACGGTTTATTATCACTTAGCATAGGTGTGGCCACCCCTCGTAGGTGAATATAACAATATAGAACGAAAACAATAAATAGATAAATAAATTAATAAATAAATAAACAAAACGATAAAATTATATAATTTATAAAAATAGTAATATTGTATGATTAAATAAGTGAATATATTACATCGATGATATGTAAGCTTCGAGGTGTGTACTAAAGGACGGGTTCACCCGTGTGAATGGATTGATCTAATAGAGGAAGGGAGGGATTTCCATAAGGATGGAACCATATAAATGAAGGCGCGTTTATGGTATTTCAGGTATGAGACACGAGGGCAAATTAGGGAAATGTCAGATTTTGATCGCAAGGAAGTCAGTGGGCGTTAGAGCGGCTTGAAAAATATAAAAATTTCAGATAAGTTATCGCTTCAGTAAGATAATATTAGAAAACATGTAATATAATTCAATACAAAAAAAATTAACTTAATTCGTAAAATATTGAATATTCAATATGACTTTCAATTTTAACATAGGATTGATAGGAAATATTATAATGGATTAGATACAAAATTAATTCAATACATTTTTTAATATACTTCCTATTAATGAATTTTGTCATACGATATATATGTACTAGAATTAAATATTATTAACAGAATAGCAGAAAAAAAAATGTTTAAATAATAATTTCTTTATAATTTTATCATTTCTAGGATTGAACTTTTTATGTTTATTATTTATTGAATATTTGTTGTTTTTTATTTTTAATCAAAAATAAAATTCAGATCAAGTTTATTATATTCTTAATAAATGTATAATATATATTTACTATATATGATTATAAAAAAAAATTTGTTCAAATATTTTTCTAGGAATAATTTGAATTTTAATGATTTCTATAGAAAAAATAAATATTTTCAAGGAAAGATGAATAAAAAATGTCTAGGACCTAGTCAATTTTTTTTTTTTACCATAATATAATTTTAATTATCATTGAGATGACCGCAATACAATTTTTTTTATAGTATATTTTTTTCTAATTTAAAAAAAATAAAAATATTTTTAACTATACAAAATTAAAAATCTGAGTTTGTTAGATTCATATTTTGATTTAAATATACTTAAGTCTCTTAAATGCATATTAAATATATGATTAAATTAGAAGACGATATCAATTAATTGGTTGTCAAGGTAAAACTAAAGATAAATAAATGCTACGCATGAGCATTAAATATAATTATAAAACAAGTATTTTTCCTATAAAATGTTTTTAAATATCAAATTGACAACTCAATTGAGTATAACATAATTTTTAGTTGTTACACTACTGTTTATATATATTATATGTTTATAATGTTTACTGAAGCAACATATTTAATGACTGACGAGCCACCCTAGTGGGCGTATTAGAGTTAGTAGGGAAGTCAAATAAGGAGGAGAAGTATAATATATTGCTTTATGAGCGAGAGAAGGTGTAGGAGGGAACGTTTTATTTGAGATAACCAGTTGGATATAAGTTGGTGGGAGTCGGTAATGGAATGGTCAAATCGATTTATTGAGAAAATGGTTCATATAGATGCACGAATTATAAGATTTAAAGTGGATAATGAAGTATTAGGGAGATGATATAGTAGTGAGGAGCAGTAGTCGATACCAGAGAGGACGAGTGCATTTATGAGGACAGTTGTAAGAGGGCGGGTTAAGTGTTTTCTTATACGACGAATTTTGAAGAGGTGGTAGTTAGCTGATTTAGATATATTAATTTGTATGTGTATATTAATTTGTATATTTTTATATGTGAATTTAGGGATAGGTTAGCATCCAAAGTAATTCCAAGATTTATAACAGATGATGAAGGGATGATGGGGAGACCGTTGATGATAACCGGAGGAAAATAATGATAGTTAGATGGGATATTTAGGAGTGCAGATTTTGAAGAGTTAAGTAGAAGATTGTTAGATAGAAGCCATGATCTGATAGTTGATGCACATTTACATAATTATGAGTTATCCGGTAGTACATTGGAGGAGTTGGGTAGGAAGGAATATAGTTGAATATCATCAGCGTAAATGTGATAGTGTATATCTGGAAATTGACCAATAATATCATGTATAGGGAGGATGTATATTGAGAAGAGGAGGGGGCCGAGAACATATCCCTGCAGGGTAGATTTGCAAACCCCATGGGGAAGTATTATATGTATACTAACGTTTTGATATAGCAAACTATAGTTTCCTACTTTACTGCTTTACGTTTGTTTAGAGATTTACTGTTTATTAATGTATTTAATAGTTACATAGTTAAAGTATTAATTATCTATAAATTAAAATTTAAAAATATTAATTCAAATTTTATATTTAAAATAAACTGTGTATATAAAATGTGTATTATATGAAATACCAATCATTAATATAATTAGTGATATATTTATAGTAATGTTATTATTGTGTATATATGCCATACATATATATATATATATATATATATATGTATATAACTGCCTGTGTGGCTCAGTAGCTAAGTCACCAGACACACAATAAATATACTGCTATAGGACACGGGTTCGAGCCTCGTCCGGACCATTAATTAATTTTATAAAATTAAAATATTATTTAGAAGTGATCTTATATAATTGTGAATAAATGATCAGCTCTCGTTAAAACCATGGATGCCTTAACATGAGAGCGGCTTCGAAGGGACATTAGAGCCATATATAAGTGAAAATTTCATTTAAGTTCCTGGATGGGATGAAAGGACTCCACCAAATAAAAATAATAATAACAATAACAATATATAAATATATATATATATATATATATATATATAAATCCTCGAATGTAAGCTATGATCAAATATCCACACATTTAAATATATATAACATGTTGATATACCATTAGCGAATATTCACTACCAAGTGTATACGGGTGATATTAACTAGTGCGTCACCTATTATCTTGATAACTTTCCATTTATTACATAGGCATATTCCTTTAAACATTGACTCTATCAAATATATACTCTTATAGAATGTATAGATATATCTATAGGTATACCTATGTATACCTATAGGTATACTCTAGGTAGGTATATTTCTAAGACCGCTATTATTAAGGTATACCTCAACATATCCTGTCATTCCGTCTATTATCCCCGGCTGTTCATTCTACCCCCCCCCCCGCTCATTAATTCTCAATATGTGTAATTCCATAGACCGATATCTATCTCTCTCTCTCCATTAATACCTAGAAAGTATTCACATCCACCTGGAATCTGTTTGCTCGCGCGTAACATGTGCGTAGTCGTTCGCTTCTTTATAACGCGATATTCTCAATTGTATGTATATCGTCGGCGTCCCTAAACCTGTACTACCATACACTCTTATTGTAGTAGAGAATATATATATATATATATATATATATATATATATATATATAAGTATAACCTATAGGTAGTTGAGATTTGTGTAAATGCATTTGGGCGATAAATAACACTGGTCTAAAGTCGAATAGTCTTAAAATCGTTAACTTCGAAATATGTGACGATATATGTGAGAGTTTTACTAGTTTTAAATTTTAAATCCGATACACACACGTGTGTTTTTGTATGTGTCAACTAAACGTCCTTATATCAAGGACATGTGTCCTTGCTTATGTGTCACTACTTAACGTGGTCGTGGCTTCAGGCATCGCTGCCATTTTGGTGAATCATTGTTCTCTGTTTCAGCATCTCAACGATTGTTAAGTGCACTTAAAAATAGATCAATATATAAAACTCTTAATATCATACATACTGCAATACATTTATTACATATTACACACGTGTGTGTGTGTGTGTGTGTGTGTGTTAATACACGTGTATGTATACTGATGATATGTGTGAATATCAACACTGATGGGATGTCTCGCTATGACTTCATATTAACTATGACGTAATGATAACTATTACGTAATGATAACTATGACGTAATGATAACTGTGACGTAAGTGGACAACTGGTCACGTGATGATCCTCGCTGAAGTACCGCTATGTCAAACGCAGTAAGCACATATATATATAAATATATATATATATATATATATTTATTATATATTATTATATATATATATATATCTCGAAAGTCTTCTGACTATTTTATTTGTTCGTTTATTGTTTTTCTTTTATAATGATTACAATAATAAAATGTATCTTATCTTATCTTATCTTTATCTTATATATATATATATATATATAGATATATATATTTATTATATATTATTATATATATTAATATATATATATATATTTAGGAATATATACATATATATTTGATGATTTTAATTCATCTAGTAGATAAATTCACAGCTTTCTATGTACGACACTTTATTCCACGTAATATCGTAATATGATATATATTTTAATTTTGATATAATCATAACTCTGAGTGCATGAGATTTAAATTTTTTAGTTATGTAACATTCAATATTAACATATGTATGTGTTTTTAATTATAATACAAAGACATAACTATATATATATGTACATGTATATGTGCACTGTTAACAAATAGGGTACAGTCAATTCAATTTATATAATACAGTACCTGATTATTATATTTACATATAATTTACATATCATTCAATTCAATTATGATATATTTATCATATAATTGCATTAGGGTACACTGTATTATATGATTAGGGTATAACCAGTTAACATTCTTTAGGGTACAGTTTGATCATTTTTAGGGTATTGATCGTATTTATTCAAATTGTACCCTAATTATAATTGTACCCCTATAGGGTACGGGTATGGAGAAACTATAGTAAGTATACTTACACCCTAAAAAAGCATTCGCAATACCCTAATTGTTAACAGCGTATATATATATATATCTTTCAATTGGAAATTACATATTAATTACGCGATAAAGAGATTATAAAATGTAATCGCAAAGGCTAAAGGCAATGATAAACAAGTCTGTTTTCACAAGTGAAAATCAGAACGATACGATGAAGAATGGGTTATTACTTATAGGTGTATAGGTATTATATTCAAGAAATAAATAAATAGTTTATTGATATAATAATCAACACTGTAGTTTTGATATATATATGAAATAACAATAGTAAAATACTATGAAAAAGAATACATATATTATAATAATTTATTATTTATAAATATCGAGGATTAACTAAAATAGTATATGACAATAATGACAATAATACATTTAACATTAATATGACCGCTGTGCATTGCATTGACATCAACATAACAGAATATAATAAGCACAACACATCACTAGTGATAGGCTACCTGTTTGTCAGATTCCTAAAGGTTGGATCGATTCTTAAGGGGTGTAAGACTTACGCTGTAAGTCCCTGAAGTGTAAGTTGTTTACAATATTATACTATATTATACTATAGACTATAGTCTATAGTATAGGTATACCTAGAACTGATTATATATGCTCAGAAAGTCAAAGATAACACCAAAATAATTAATAATGTATTAAACGAATTAAATAATGCATACAAATTGAAATAAATAATAATATATAATAAATGATGTATATTTCGGAAAAAAAGTATGGCGAATATTACAAATATCTGGTTTATTTTTAAACATAAATATATTTAAAGAATCTGTAATATTATCGGAAAGGTTATATTTGTGTATTGTGTTGTAATGACTATTGTTGTTTTTTTGTAGTGTGTATTCAGGAATGAATTGTATACAATTAATTGCGATTCATATTATTAATATACCACTTAAATATATATATATATATATATATGTGTGTGTATGCGCATATTAGTGTGTTTACACGTGTGCGCGTGTGACGTAATAGTGACGTATTGGATGACGTATTTTGATGACGCGCGTGTGGGCGGAACTCTCAATATATCACGCGTGTAAGATGACGATGTATTAGATAATCGTTATCCCCAGTAGAGTCGACCAATGATAGCAGAGCACGTGACATGTTCTTAGTCGTGTATATATATTAATATATATACTCCCCGTTTTAATTACGTTTCTTCATATTATCAAACTTATAGTTTATCCGTTCTGAACAAGTTAACGCATACTTATCATCTTAACCTACAGCAAACATACTAGGATTGTTATTTTAACTGAAAGGTTTACTAACTTAAATTACAAATATATGTATATATATAGATTTATTTTTAATATATATGTTTAGATAAAAAATATATGGATACAAATATAAAAAGATTATATTTTTCCTAGATTATTTTAATATATATTTGATATATATATATATATATATATACGTTTTGAATATATGACAATATATAAATATAATGTTCTATTGTTCTATTGAAATCGTAACTTACTGGTGTATTCATACATAAATATTCGTTAAGATGATTTGCAGAATATAAAGTATGTTAACATATATATATATATATGTATATGATTCGTAATTCTGGCAAACAAAAGTAATTTTACGTATATATACTATGCTATATATACTATGCTATAGCTGATGATTACGCAACACATACATTGTAAGTATTGCGTAATGCAATGATTGTATTGCGTAATAATCAAACTATCACCGGCAATACGGAACTAAACTCGTCTATAATAATATTTATATTAAATTAAAATATCAATACAACTTTATGTATCACCTTTATTTAGCTTTACTTATAGTAAAATTAATTCGAGTATTAATTATATATATATATATATATATATATATATATATATATAACTAAGAAGGGTGTAAAAATAACAAAATATATGGAATATATGAAATGAATTTGTCGACCTCTTCATCATCGTAATGAGCCAAATTAAATAAAATATAATAAACGTAAACTAATAATAAATATATGAATAACATATTAAAATAAAACTATATATATATATATATATATATATATATATATATATATATATATATATATATATTTATTTTATAAATTTATAATATAGAATATATAATATATTATAGACTATAATTTATAGTATATATTATAGTATATAGTATACAAATATAGTATAGTAAATAGTGTATACATACTATAGGGAAACTATCAGATCAGGTTCGAACCTCGTTGATTTTGTGTAAATGATAGAATACGTCAAATAAATAAGAAATATTACATATTTTGTATATACATAATATTTATATTTATAAGATAACTATAATTGTTTATCACTAAATAAAAATTTGATATTATAATTTGTTATAAAAATAATACAAAAAGGTCATTTATCGTAAATTTCCAAACTTCGTTTTTATTCAAAGAATGTCCATAATGTGGAGATACCTTATTTATTTAATTCGTCATTCTAACATTCTATATAATTAACATTAAGTAAAATATAAAACTAGTATACAATATAATATCGCGATTATAAATGATAATTATTCAATATCGAATGATAATCATGTGTATAATATATGTATTAATAATATTAATTAACATTTGAACCCGGAAAACATATATATATATATATATATATATATATATATACATTACAAAATGAATATATAAACACATTACTATGTATTACATAGTGATTTATAAATGTTATGATATATGATATTAATAATGTATTAATAATATATATATAACAATTATATACGATAACTTCGAAATATTATTTTAAGACATATTTTAATGATACGGACGAGGCTTGAACTCGCGTTGTGTCTGACACCTTAGCAAACTGCATTTGGCTCGTAAGCTACACAGGCAGTTATATATATATATTTATATTTATACTATATAAGTTAATATGTTGATTAAACCGTTTATAAAGATTGATGTGTAAATTACGCATTACACCTGCTTGGTTCATTTATTCACACCTTCATTGTTAACGTTACAGCTTTATTAATCGTATATGTTTACTATGTGATAATATCCAATGAAATATATATATATATATATATATATATATATATAGTTAATTATCTCGATAAGCTATGCATCTATAATTACCCAGGTGTAAAAACCTAAATTTGATAAAAACTAATTAAAAAAAACATATATATATTATATAATTTTGCTCGTGTATATGTGTATTTATTTATAAGTTATACAAGTTACATACATTTTGTATATTTATTTATACATATTATAATATAAATTACACAGGTCCACACCAAGGGTTGTCCATGCTATAGCATGGTATACCATGGTAACCCTCCGGCAGTTCTATTTTAATTATAGATTCCCTTGGTTGTTGTATGGATAATGTGATACAAACTCCGTATTCTTCGACATTATACCGTAATATTTAGCCAATATACCACTGTTCTTGCTCTACGTATTGCATTCGTGTTGTTTCGGCTATGTTTCTTGCGTTATGCTATCTGAAATTATTAATATGCCTAGGCGTACAACTAAGTCATCATATATTGTCGATTCGTGGTGAAATCGTGTAAACATTTCGATACCAACATCTACTTCATTATCTTCTGACCATCATTTTTGTAACGTATTCTTCAATCGTATCTCCAATCGTATCTACAGCCTCTTATCTTTAATGCTGTATTCGTCTAGCCTCTTCAGTCTGTGATCGGAAATATTGTCGTTAATATTATGAATAATAAACATTTCTTCTTCGTGTTTGTATCCTTCTATCGGCGCTCTTGACAATGTAGATATGCCAGCATAACTCTTTGCCAGGTTTGAATATTACTTCAAAATCTACCGTATATCCAATTCTATAAAAGTATATTTTGCAATCTCTATTGTGCTTTTCCTATAGGCTTATTTACAAAGATAACTATAGTATCACCATTATAATGTTTTCTGGTCAGTTATTACAGTAACATAAATTAACAATTTAAAACATGTTATATATTATATAATGTAATTAATTATCATATAATTAAATTGTATATTATAATTATATATTAAATTAATGTTAATTCAGATTATACTCAACTTGACACTACAAATAAAGAGTTTGGATAATATATTTTGAGAGTAAAACATTCTATTTAATAAAATGATTGATATATTTATTTAATGATTCACTATTATCGATATTTAACGATTAATTAATGTAATATAATATTTAATATATATTAAATATAATGTTTTATGTTTTTCTAATAATTGTAAGATAAAACTGAAATCTATACTATTACTGTCACTTGGAAATCTAAAGTAGTTATATTACTTATTTAATTTCGAGTAATTATAACAATTACATGACTAAATATAACGATTATTTGCTGCACATAAATAACTTAATAATGATTTTGAACATTATATTAACAATAATGTATTGAATAATATTTGCAATTACTATCTGGGATTTTATGTAATCATCAATTACAATCGAAGCCTCTAAATTATTCATATTAAAAATTATTTAAATTTATTTAAATAACACCAATAATAATAGACAAATATAAATACTAATAATATACATTTTAAATAAATTGTATTAAATAATATAAATAATTAAAAAAGCTCGATAGAGTTTCAGTCCGACTCGACTCGAGCATGACTCTGGCTCGATCGAGTTTCAGTCCGGCTTGACTCGACTCGATTCGGACTCTGGATCGACTCGACTCGTTTGAATCACTAGTAGGAATAAACTCTGAATATAGTTTAAATAATATTTTAGTTAATTCGCAAATCACACGGAGATCTAATATTACCCAAATCATATGGAAAACTATTTCAACTGGCTGGGGCAATTGATACATATATGTATATATATATATATATATATATATATATTATATAATTATATAATTGGTAGTTTTTATAATTTATAAGCTCATATTTTAAACGCTCGAGTTAAAAAAACAAAAATAATCTCACCATTCTTTTTGTGCACATATATTTCATCGATTACATACATATATGTCCTCGATTACCCACATATGTCCTCGCGTCTACACAATATCGTCTATAGACAAGCAGGCAATGAAATCGGAATTAATATAAGCGCCGGTAATGCATCATAACCTGGGTGATGACCGACGCGACGAGAAACCGCGCGACGACGCGAGAGAGACACGTGATATATCGATAACCGGAAGTGCGGATGGCTAGCTAGATCGGCAGCACGCGTGATCGATGTAAAAAAGTGATTGCGCCACGTATTAATAACGTTTACCGCCGCCGCTGCAGGGCGCCACTGTTATTAAATACCAAGCGGCGACCATCACCACGTGATGTAAACGAGCGCGTTTCAGTAGGCCAACGGTGTGCAAACAGCTACCACGGTATACTGTAGAGTACTAGAGTAATAGAAGTACTAGAGTACTAGAGTACTATAGTACTAGAACAGTAGTATATATATATACTATAGTAAGCATGCAATCACTAACGATTACAACCTATAGGTTGTATATAGGTATATATAGGTATACAACGTATAATTTACTACGTCGTATGCTATATATGTATATATACACATATATATATATATATACCTACACACATACAGCTACATACTCTGCTATACATATAGGTATTCTACTCGTTACTATAGTAACTATATATAGTTACGGTATACCGTTAACTATAACGTTCAATACTCAACGTATACTTTCAACTATAGTGTCGACATATATGCCGTTTTAAATATAGGTATTCTACTCGTTACTATAGTAACTATGCCGTTAACTATAACGTTCAATACTCAACGTATACTTTCAACTATAGTGTCGACATATATGCCGTTTTAAATATAGGTATTCTACTCGTTACTATAGTAACTATACCGTTAACTATAACGTTCAATACTCAACGTATACTTTCAACTATAGTGTCGACATATATGCCGTTTTAAATATAGGTATTCTACTCGTTAATATAGTAACTATACCGTTAACTATAACGTTCAATACTATGCGTATACTTTCAACTATAGTTACGGCATATATGCCGTTTTAAATATAGGTATTCTACTCGTTACTATAGTAACTATACCGTTAACTATAACGTTCAATACTCAACGTATACTTTCAACTATAGTGTCGACATATATGCCGTTTTAAATATAGGTATTCTACTCGTTACTATAGTAACTATACCGTTAACTATAACGTTCAATACTCAACGTATACTTTCAACTATAGTGTCGACATATATGCCGTTTTAAATATAGGTATTCTACTCGTTACTATAGTAACTATACCGTTAACTATAACGTTCAATACTATGCGTATACTTTCAACTATAGTTACGGCATATATGCCGTTCAGTTCTACCTTAATATATGATATATGCCGTAACTATATATATATGCCGTTCAGTTCTACCTTCGACTACTCGCGAGTCTAAATGATACATGCGTTACGTGTAATAACACGTGACAGTATACACAGTGTACACGTGACAAGTGTACACTCTATACAGTATATATATATATATATATATATATATACATATCACGTGACGGATATTGCCGGAGGGGCTATCAGTATATGTATACGCGAAGGACATTGATGTCCTTGTGTCGAGGGTCGTACGAATACGAGTGTTGATATATCAAGTGTTATATATTATATATATATATATATTAATTATATTTCATGAATATCTATAATTATTGGAGAATTCTCAAAGAAATTTAGGTTTCCAAGTAAACAAATAAATATTAAAATCCAATAAAGATAATTAATAGTTGTTTATCACAAAGAAAGTATTGCATTTCATTGTACTATCGTTATATGTACGTATATGATATACATTATAAGTATATTAATGTGTATTTAGAACTGTATACAGTTTAATTGTAGATCTCGTATAGCAGTTTAACGTTAAAAGTAAGTATGCATTATTTATTTAGTTTATATATATATATATATATATATATATATATTTTATCGATTACCATGATGATGTCTACATTCTGATATTATTATTATTATTATATATAGTATACTATTAAATAATATATATATTTTTAAATAACCATATTATCTATTATATCTATAGGTAAAAAAGAAGTAAATAATATATTACATACAATATATTATAATATATTACAAATATGTATACACAACAATTGTAAAAACTAAAATTATTATTATATATATATTGATATTTTAGTTTGAATAATATAATCAATATATATTTAGTAATTTAAAAAAATGAGTATACAATTAGTGGAAAGTAAAATAATATTTTAACAATAAATTTGTATTCAAAAATTACAATATATTAATATTATATGATTATAGATATTATTGTGATTTTACAATTTTATGTAATCGTTTAATTCTGTAGATAACGGTGTGTCAGATTTCGGTACCAGTGTCCGAATACGGACACTCTGTGTTATAATATGGATACCTATATACACTAGATAAACTATATATTATTGATGAATCAATCAGATATATTTCAAGTACATTATTTATAATTAATTGTATGAACAATTTATTCTAATTTAATCAGTTAATAATCTATTTATTTGTATTACTTTTTAATTAAAATTGAATACAATTTTCTAAATAATAAAAATGTTAGATTTAGCTTTGTTGGTGGTATTAATATTATAACGCACGCGATTTTTATTAATATCAGAATGGTTCATACGCTGCGCGCTGATTGATTATAGGGTGTCCGTATTAGGAACAGATATGACCTCTAGATATATGCTTATAACTTAATGAATATTTGATAAATAATATAAAAATTATATAAATCATTTTAGAATGCTTTATTTTTTAATATATTTAATATATAGTGTTATTATGTATTTTATATCGATACATTTGTATATTCGTGAGAAGGTTTTAAGTAGAAATTTTTTTTCATAAATTTAAATACGAAATAAAAAATTCAGTTTATTGGATATATCAGCATTATTTTGAATAATTAAAAATAAAAAATACTTTTTTAGACTATTTATATAATTATGAATATTTTATTCATTAAACATTTTTTGTAAGATTTATGGTTTCTGAGATACCGATAGTGTCCGTATTCGGTTACTTTCCCCTAGGTATACCTACAATATCTACGGATGTATTTTAATATATATTCTGATGAATATATAAAGTTGTATTACATCTAGTGAACTATAATGAAATTACAATATATATAGAAGTATACATAGTAATAAAATAAATGATTTGAATCCAAACAATCCTATGTATAACTAAAAGATTGCCATGACCATTAAACCAAATTATGTAGGCAACATAAATAAATTACATTTCGACTGTGCCCTGGAAGCTCCATATTTGTATCGCATTAAACCTCATTCGTCTATCTTCAATAACGTATTCAATAGTTATTATACATCTATTCAATATTCCAGAAATATATAGTTCCCTTGAGATTCTATATAGCATACCCTACTATGGAGGTCACTACATATCATGTAGAGGTCATCATATATGCTATAGAGGTCATCATATATGCTATAGAGGTCAGCACACCGGATACGTATACACTATAGTTTACTATACCTATATTGTATAAGGCGTTCACTATATAATATTCTAAGACATACAATGTATGCTATCGTACACGGTTATGTGTAAGGGTTCTTCGGACGTAAATTTTAGTGCAAAGAACCCGATGATATCGGCAGTGGGTTCTTTGAAATGATAAAATCAAGAGAACCTTAAATATGAAATAAATATATAATATATGGGTTCTTTTCAATGATCGAAATGTAAAGAACTATATTATTTGTATAGTTGGTTCTCTGTATTCGTAAACTCAAACCCCACAAAGGGTTCGCTTAAAAATGCATCCAATGAACGCTTTATTTGAATCTTAAGAATATTTATTTCGAACAGTATATGACGTATATAGTACTCTGTATAACATACAACATCGTATACAGTATGTACATATATACTGTACGCGTGTATAAGCGTGCGTGAGTGTATGTCTATGCGTCGCAACGAACCACGTGACTAGCGTATAACCTCTGACGTCACAGTTAGGTCTTCTCGCAGAGCTATGGATGCTACCGAGTTCAGGAAGAGGGGCAATGAAATGGTTGAATACATCGCTAGCTACATGGAAAACGTGAAGGAGAAAAGGGTTCTTCCAGAGGTACGCTTATATATATATATATATATATATATATATATATATATATATATTATATGAATAGATATTCGTAATGGCACTGTATATATTCTTCTATTTAACTAACAAATCTGACTATACTTTAGTAGCTACACTGTTCTATGATTGAAACTTTCCTTATTACATGTACCGTTCACGGTGATACTATAGCGTGTATATATACACGTGCTATAGCACTATAGTGTGTAATAATCATCAATTCCACTTGACATATTAATCTCCCATACTATTTCTCCATCTAGCAATCTCTCTCTCCGTCTCCCAGTCTCTCTCTCTCCATCTAGCAACATCACCATCTCCCAACCTTTCTCCAGATCCCATGAGATAATGCATTATCTCTCCATCTCCCATCATCTCTCCCTCTCCCACATTCCACAAATACGTACGCAGGTATCTCCCGGCTACCTACAAGAAAGACTTCCCAACACCGCTCCGGTGAAGGGGGAGGACTGGGATACCATAATGAGAGACGTCGAGCAGCACATTATGATAGGGGTAACGTACGATATACAAACGCACGCATATATAACGCGAGAAACGCACGCATACACCTATAGTACATAATAACGCACGCTTACAACGAACGCATATTTTTAATTATAAGAATTACTCGATAAGCTTAGTTAATTCATTTAGAGAATGTTTTTAACATAAATATAAATACCCTTATATCTAATTACTTATACGATAACTAACCATGCATAGATAACATGTCATTAACCCTCATATCGTAACCCTCATACTGTAACCCTCACATCGTAACCCTCACAGATAACACACTGGCAACACCCTCAGTTCCACGCCTACTTCCCGGCGGGTAACTCCTACCCCTCCATACTGGCGGACATGTTATCCGACGCTCTCGGCACGATCAACTTCTCTTGGGTAGGTTACCCCCAGCGCTCTCTCTGGTGGCGAAGTATCGAGTTACGATCTGCGCCCTGTTTACCTCGATATCGCGCCACTCTACCCGATATCGAGTGTATTCTATATACACTCTCTTATACCTTGATATAGAGCGTAGCACTTACCTCTTACCATTGCCATATCTACTAAGATATATCTCCATGTTCATCTCTATATATATATCTTACTATATTTACCTTTATACATCGCCATATTACCTTTATTTAACACCTCTATATATCGCCATATTTGCCTCGATATTTAACGATATAATTACTTGTATACGTCGCCACACTAACCCCTATACATCGCCACACTTACCCCTATAAATCTCCACACTTACCCCTATATATCGCCACACTTACCCCTATATATCGCCATACTTACCCCTATATATCGCCACACTTACCACTATAAATCGCCACACTTACCCCTATATATCGCCACACTTACCCCTATATATCGTCACACTTACCCCTATATATCGCCACACTTACCCCTATAAATCGCCACAATAACCCCTATATATCGCCACACTAACCCCTATATATCGCCACACTAACCCCTATATATCGCCACACTAACCCCTATATATCGCCACACTTACCCCTATAAATCGCCACAATAACCCCTATATATCTCCATACTTACCCCTATACATCGCCACAATTACCCATATATATCGCCACACTTACCCCTATACATCGCCACAATTACCCATATATATCGTCACACTTACCCCTATATATCGCCACAATAACCCCTATATATCGCCACACTTACCCCTATATATCGCCACACTAACCCCTGTATATCGCCACACTAACCCCTATATATCGCCACAATAACCCCTATATATCGCCACAATAACCCCTATACATCGCCACATTAACCCCTATATATCGTCACACTTACCCCTATAAATCGGCACAATAACCCCTATACATCGCCACAATAACCCCTATATATCGCCACACTAACCCCTATATATCGCCACAATAACCCCTATATATCGCCACACTTACCCCTATATATCGCCACAATAACCCCTATATATCGCCACACTTACCCCTATATATCGCCACAATAACCCCTATATATCGCCACAATAACCCCTATATATCGCCATAATTACCCCCTATATATCGCCACAATAACCCCTATATATCGCCACAATAACCCCTATATATCGCCACAATAACCCCTATATATCGCCACAATAACCCCTATATATCGCCACACTTACCCCTATATATCGCCACACTTACCCCTATATATCGCCACAATAACCCCTATATATCGCCATACTAACCTATACTATTACGTAATATATAGGCCGCTAGTCCGGCGTGCTCTGAACTCGAGATTATTGTTCTGGATTGGTTGGGTTAGTGAACTATACCCGTAGGGGTTAACACTTGTGAACTGGTCTAATACAGG
Organism: Osedax fenrisi; assembly: GCA_964019155.1. Taxonomy (NCBI): domain Eukaryota; kingdom Metazoa; phylum Annelida; class Polychaeta; order Sabellida; family Siboglinidae; genus Osedax; species Osedax fenrisi. Next base: position 14,669,446 of record OZ025244.1, on the reverse strand, counting down.
ACATACAGTCAAACACATACATACACACCATATTTAGATATTTATATTTATAATTTGTTAAAATTCAGATATATAACGATTATTTTTCATATTTCATATATTAGACCTACAATTATTACTAATGAGGTAATGTATTGAACGAAATGTTGACGAGACATTGTTATATTTCATATCTAAAATAAGATATCTAATATAGAATGGTAGTATAATATATTATAATATAGTAGTATAACTACATAATAAAATAAGTAAACATCATAAGAAATGATTACGAATATAGCGTTTAATAATAATGTTATTAATACATATATATTCACTTGAACATTTCTATAACATATATGTAATCTAAATTACCTATTATTAAGCTAAAATGATAGGACTACCAAAAGTTTTCTGGCACGAAAGCGGGACCGGGGGCGGAGTTATTCAAGTAAGTGTAATATAGGTGGCGCTAGTAGTTGTAGTAGTAGCAACGTTTTACGACGCAACAAATATAACACTCCTTCTATGCAACGTAGTATCGAAATTACTGATATATATTTAGGTTTGCCGCGATTTTCATATAACATTGTTTTCATTTTCTATTAAATTATATGCAATATAAGTTAGCTTTTACTCGCCACATAGATATTTATAGAATTTAAAACCACATATCCTATTGATTTATTAAATATTTTTAATTTACACTTAGTTTTATCATACAAATAATAATTTAAAAAATATATAAAAATTTTACATTTTATTTATATTTTAAAAGTGATATACAGATTGACATTATAAAAACATATTTTTCCGAAAATTAATTCATTTAGGGTTAACCCTATATAGGTGGAGCTGTCGTTTTGTGTGTATACAATTAAATTACACGACTTAGTGTAAGTTTTATATCCTTCCATATACAATATTTTCTATTAGCAAGGACAGAACATTTACTAAATCCTATGTTGTGACATTTTTATTGTTATTTTATCGTATGTATACTGATCATCACTATAGTATATATTTTAATATGAAATAAATCAATGCACGACGTTTAAATTAATGATTTCAATAAAAGCATATTAAAATAATTTACATTATATTATTTAGAATACGATATTTCAATAAACCGAAGTTATAAATAAATTAGTTAAAAATAAAATATGCATACATACAAAGGAATACAAATATAAATTTATGAACGCATTTTTATTTTACAAATAAATACATATCTCGTATATATTAGATACAAATATTTACATATTTCAAATATAATGTAATCATAAGCATTAGACTGATGTCCCCCACTCAATATGTATTAATTATATACGCCTGACAAATATTTATGTTGAGGTACTAAAAGTTACATAATAATGGTATCAGTACACATGTACAGCGAGCGGATATATTACGTGTGGTATTAGATACTATCGGGTATTACATTCATTGTGTAGGGGAAAGTAACCGAATACGGACACTCTCGGTATCTCGGAAACCATAAATCCTACAAAAAAATGTTTAATGAATAAAATATTCATAATTGTATAAATAGTTTAAAAAAGTATTTTTATTTTTTATTTATTCAATATATTGCCGATATATCCAATAAACTGATTTTGTTATTACGTTTTTAAATTTATGAAAAAAAATGTCAACTTAAAACCTTCTCAAGAATATAAAAATGTAACGATATAAAATATAATACTATATTTATAAAAAATAAAGCATTCTAAATGTATATATATATAATTTCTATATTTGTTATCAAATATTCATTAAGTTATAAGCATATATCTAGAGGTCATATTAGTACCTAATACGGACACTATATATATCTTAATAAGGACACCCTATAACCAATCACCGAACTATTCTGATTTTAATAAAAATCGCGTGCGATATAATACCACCAATAAAGCTAAATCTAAAATGTTTATTATGTGTATACTTCAATTATATTATTAATTAAAAAATAATAAAAATAAATAAATTATTAACTAATTAAATTAAAATAAATTATTCATAAAATTAATTATAAATAATGTAATTGTAATTCGTCTGATTGATTCATCAATAAAAATTAGTTTATTAGTTATATATAGGGTGTCGGTATTATAACACAGTGTGTCCGTATTCGGATATTGGTACCGAATATATTCGGTATACCGTATACCGTATACGGACACTCCCGTTTTATATGGAATAAAAGATTAAATACAATTTTAAAATCACAATAATATCTATAATCATATAATATTAATATATTGTAATTTTTGAATACAAATAATGATTCATAAAATTTCAAGAGCATTTATTGCTAAAGTGTCCGTATTTGGTTACTTTCCCCTATATATATATAAGTTATATATAAAATATAAACATGTTTATGCATATATATATAGATTCCGAAAACCATAACCAAATAAATTACTAAAACCAATAACTAAATACAGTTTTGAAAAACCAATTACTCTTTTATATCCTATTTAAAGCATTCAATTTATCAAAAACCATAAACAAATTCATCCAAATAGTACGGGCTATTTGCAAGTTTTTTATACATGTTTTTTTTTCAATGTACAATATAAGGTAAATTATATTACTAAAGCCATTTTGTAAAGGGCGTTGCTAATAGTATAGTGGTATATTTAGTTATTATTTATTCGCAACAATTATAACTAATAATAGTATACTATTAATGTAACGCGCGCGTTGTTTGTTCACGTTAGACATTCACCGCTTTGGTTCGTGTTTATTTATGTAGGTTATCCCACGTGTGTTCACGTGTGTTCACGTGTATTCACGTATGTTCACCCACGTGATACAAGTATGTGGCCACGTGATATAATTGTGTTGTTATGTAAACAAGTGGTTTACCGAAACGATGTATCTTTTTAAAAACCCTGCTCTCGTAAAATAAATAATATTTATTGTAATATTATAATAACATTTTATTAACTTTGCAACGCGTACCCTTAATTATTAAGTATTTTAATTATTAAGTAATACGTAAAGATATACCACACGAAGTATACATATATAAATATATATAATAAATATTAATTTTATAATATTCACCGTACGCTCGCATACTTACCCCACTTGTGAACACCTAACCCCATCATCCCCATCATAGGGCTATAGTCTCACCTACGATCGAATACTATACCCCAAGAGTTACCCTATTACCCTATTGTAGGATTATAGTTACACCTACGCTCGCATCCTATACCTAATATATTATATAATATATACCCTATACCTAATATATATACCTATAGATAGACATAACTTCGCCCCGTTGTAGGGCTTAAGTATGCCATACGCTCGGGTACTATACCCGATGAGTCACCCCCCTAACCCCCTCGCCCTATCGTAGGGCTTAGCTAGCGAATGCTATACCCCACCCTAACCCCATCACACCCATCGTAGGGTTCAGCTATCCAATTATATACCCCACCCTAACCCCATCACACCCATCGTAGGGCTCAGCTAGCGAATGCGTACGTAAACTATACCCCATTATAACCCCATAGCCCCACCCTAACCCCATCGCCCCTATCGTAGGGTTCAGCTAGCGAATGCGTACTGGTAGGACTCCTGGCGGCCCGACACTCGGCTATACAACATCTGAAGGCTACCACCTACGAGGGTGTAGACGATGGTATCATCCTGTCCAAGATGGTCGCCTATTGTTCTAAGATGGTTAGCCTAACGCCCCTTTCTATTGTTCGCGACGTGGTCGTCAATTAGGTTGATTATGTCATCGGTTATTTAGTGTTACGTGATATCGTTGCGCAATATATTATTAACCAAACTTAAAAAATTCTATTGAAAATTAAATTATTATATAATGTAATCGTATGCACTGATTAAGTATTCGTATTTACCAATAGGATATTATGCTGGGTACTAGTCGATGCATTCTAGAATAAACATACGCTAGTGAACTAAAAACATTAAAACTAGCGGTTACCGTGGTTACCATAGAGGTAAACGATCACGTGATATTCGCAGGCTCACTCATGCGTGGAGAAAGCCGGGATGATAGGCGTCGTGAAGATGAGGGAGCTGGACATCGACGAGAATTACTCGCTTAGGGGAGAAACCCTCTCCAAGGCTATTCAGGAGGACCGCAAGAGGGGTCTCATCCCCTTCTACGTTAGTCGTGCTGTCATCGTTATATGATGAGTCAGCGTCGATGATTCAGCATTTATGAGTCAGCAATGACTACATATACAGCATACAGTGTATTGAAATGAAAATGTAAAGATGAGTTAAAAACGTATTATTTTACTTATCTTCAATACTATTCTATATTATGATCGTAATATATTGATATATTTAAATTATGAAAGACCCATGTTTAAGATCAAATCGCCGATACTAATACTATTGATTTTCTTTTGTGTTAACTAGTAATAATAATAATATAAGATATGGTTAAATGATATAAATTAATATAATATATAGACTCAATAAAGTAAAGTATATTCGAGTAATAATGTTATAAGCATAACTTCATAATAAAACTTATTAATTAAAGTCACATGACACGTGTAAATAAATACGACAAAGTAGTGAGTATGAAGTTGATATGAAATCATGTCTCACTAATTCTGGGTCAGAATCCTATTACTCCATTATCGTGATTATCACAAGAATTTATAAGTTCATTTCTAGATTTAATGCAGCTAAAATAGATTTATCAAATCAATCAAACCTAAAATATCAATATATATATATATATATCACTATATATATATATATATGTATATATATAATAATAATAATAATTAGAATTTAGGTATGACCATGGTAAACGAAGAAGCGCTATGCTTATCTAGTCGTGCTTACCTATTCCACTATACATTGTACACGTATAGTAAACGTCGTGTACTATATGCTGTATACCAACATGTCCACATTACCCGCCCGTCAATCAACGAATCACTCACTTGACAGGTTTGCGCCTCGCTGGGCACGACTTCGATATGTTCGTTCGACAACGTTCTAGAACTTTCGGCGATCTGTCGTAAGCAGGGACTCTGGTGTCACGTGGACGCCGCCTACGCCGGAAGTGCCCTTGTCTGCGAGGAGTTCCGGTACCTCATCGAAGGTATTCAGGTAATACGCAATCAGTAAGCACACACACACACATATATATATATATATATATATATATATATATATATAAATATGTGCTTATAATATATTTTTGTATATATATATATATATATATATAAATACAAAAATATAATTATTATTACGGATGCTATATTACATTCTTAATTATATTTGAGATATACATTAGATAGTACACATATATATATATATATATATATATATATATATATATATAGATATATAAATATATATCAAGTAATTTATAGGTTCCATTTATAAAAGTACCAGATTATTATTTCTACAAAATAGAATTGCTATGATCTCAGCTATTATATAAATTACTACTATAGTAATGTTTTAATTTACCGATGCGCTATAAAATATTTATATCGATATAACTCGTTAACTTGAATATAAATAATGATGCTCATCAATATACAAGCTGTAGTATGTTAATAGCGTTAACTTAACACTGGTATTGATATTAACGTTACATTACATTTCAGTCTATATTACTGTTCCTTGGTATTGGGCAATAAGTTGAATTGTAACATTTAATTAAATTATATAATTGATAAATTATCATTAAATTAAAGTATATATATATATACTTCTGTTATAACATGTTTTGTTATCACATCATGTATGTTTTTTATCATATATCATGCACATAATCTAATGGATGGTAAAAAGTTATCGAAAACTGTTAATATAATAATACATTAATTATAATGAATGCAACAAAATATATTTTTAATAAAAGTGTTAAAAACTTGTATTACATATAAAGTGTAAAGTTTAATTGTATCCAATGTATTGCTTTTAAAATTATACTATAGTTTATAAATATATATATATATATATATATATATATATATAATTATAATACTCATCATTATATAATATTTAATAATTGCATAGTTTATATTTCGCAAGGGTAAACAAATGTACGTATTTATATACTTTCCCGTATAACATGATAATACAACATTTATCACTAACTTATATAATAAATTATATTACATAATATAAATAAAGAAATTATTATGTGTTATAAAAGTGTATACCCAGTAAGTAGCATATCACTTTATAACCACAAACGAAATAAACAAATAAATAATATTATAACATAATAATATTATAAACAAATAAACAAATCATAATTCCGTATACACAACCGTCGCCCACACAGATATGTCTAAACTATGCTTTAATTATTAGTAATTATATAATATTATAGAATTACGATAATGATTTATATATACGTGTGTCTATTTATTATATGTATACTATATATAGCTCTATATATATTATATGTCCTATAGGGTAAAGTCTCCGATTCCGACCCTCTCCTATTACCGATACCCTCTCGTATCTCAGTAACTATAAGATATATCTAAAAATTATATATATATATATATATATATATATATATGAACTGTTAGTAATTTAATTAAAAATATGAACATGTAATTTGTTTTAAAAAATATTGAATCTTACAATTGTTATTTGATAAAATGTGATATTCTGTTTTTACTTTTTAAATATTTGAATAATAACGTTTTTTAAATCATTGTAAATACTTTATTAATTAAAATAAAATTTTATTTTGTGCATAATATTGTAGATCAATAAAATGTTTATAACTATTATAAAAATAATTTAATTTTAATAACTATTAACCAATATATCTTAATTATAGCAACCCATATTATTTTCCTATTACCGACCCCATGTGATTTATAATATCAAATCAAAATAGATTCGTATTTTACTTTAAAATATGTCGCAAGTTGTTTATGTATCATTGATATATATTTAGGATACATGATTCCAGTTTATTACATACATACTGATTAATAAATAAATATTAAATAATAATATACACTATTTTAATATAATTACTATAAAGTTTAAATTTAAATTTAATATTACTACTAAAACATAAATTCAATAACAAATAAATTGCGTGCATGTTATAATTAATTATATTTATGTATATCTACTATTTTTATTGGATATTATAATATTACAATTATTTATACCACGATTATTATAGGGGGTCAGTAATAGGAGAAGATGTCGGTATTAGACTGAGGTATCCGATTACCGACCACCCTGTGTATTCTTGTAAATATAATTATATCAAAAATTTTAAATAGCCACATTATTCATTTCCATAATATTACCCTAATTACATAATTTCAAATAAATATATTTAATATTGAATAGGTTATTACAAATAATAATTTAGGGTCGGTAATCGGAGACTTTCCCCTATGTTCTTTATATATGTATCTATATATGAAATCATAAATACATAATATATATATATATATATACATATTAGATTTCTAAGTTATTAATTTTGAAAATTACTTCTATTTTAATTTCGTATTTTAATTTAATTTAAATAATATTAACTATTTAAATTATTATTTATAAGATAATTTACACTGTAAACTGTATAATTTGTCAGTAAGTTGTACACTGTACAATGTACATCGGCGTGTATATATTTATTAGATACATATTATATATATATATTATATTATATATTATATATATATATATATATATATTACATATATGTTAACATTAGATGATTATTGTTTATTTCTGCTAATAATGTTTCATGTCCATACTAAATAAACAATAAACTAGTGTACCTATAGTTATACCTATAGGTACTAGTACACTAGTTACATATATGTAAAAGAGCATATCAAGTTAATATATTAGGTGCGTTGTAATACATATTGTAAAGTTAATATTATCTAAATGAACAAACTATAGTTTCATTACAGTGGCTTCGATTGTACTGCCATATATGTCACTGTTCCGCGGACATTAAACAGCATATAAAGAATTTCACATCAATATGACTGTAATGGTGCATTTATTAATTGTATGAATAACGTAAATATTTGATATATATATATATAACGTTCGTCTACGTATTTTATTTTTAATTTTAAATATGTTGTAATTATAACTGATCACCTCGTGCTATATTAGTTAAAGAGGTCACCCCTTTACGATACGCTAGTGAACCGTTGCCATGGTGACGTGCCGGTATCTATGAATCATAGTCCATGTAACCGATGAAATAGTTTACCACGTGTGTGTAGACTAGAGTCACGTGCTTCTGTTATTATGAACTTTCAACTTCTATAGCTGACTAACAACTTATACCGATTACTTTGCTATACATTCGTTGTATAGTAATGTATCAAATAATTATAAATGTGTGTGTGTATTATTATTATGTTATACGAATTAAACGGAAAAAAACACTACATAACTTTTTTTTAATTCAATATGCTATTAAAACTTGATTATTTTGGTGTCAATTAAATAATCTCATTTCATTTAACAGGATGTTGATTCATTTAACATGAATCCCAATAAATGGATGCTGATCAACTTCGATTGCTCTACGATGTGGTTAAATTCTTATTATATATATATATATATATATAATATATATAGTACAGTATTACTTGTATATTACATAATACTGAAATTATCCTATCATATATAATAAATAATATATTCGAATATATATATATATATATATTCACAATTGTTATTTAATTTATATACTAATTCTATGATTAAGAAATTAAATGAAATACATTCAGGTTATTGCTTAAATGGAAATATCATCAATAATCTATGTTATGCAGATGATATAGCATTATTTTCATCATCACTAGGGGGTTTGCAGTTGTTGATAAGTTGTACATTAGAGCCATATATGGTTATAAGTGAAAACTTCATCTAAGTTCCTGGATGGGATGAAAGGACTCCACCAAATAAATAAAAAAAAAATAAAAAATAACCACATAACGTTTAATATTGATAAATCGGTTATTTTACCAATTTATTTTGATAAATCATATCATAAACCTGTGAAATTATATATAGATAATAAACTTCTAAAAGTTGTCAAATCATATAGATATCTTGGACATTGGATTTCAGATGACTTATCTGATGATACTGATATATATATATAGTAATATTAAACAGTTATATAAACAAAGCTATGCAATATCATATAACTTTAATCATTGCTCTAAGGATACAACAATTATTCTATTTAAAACATTTGTTTCTAATATATACCTTAGTACTACTAAGTTAGTAGCATATGGATACCAAATAGATATTGCATGGCTAAACTTAATATAGCTTATAATAATGCTTATCGTATTGTTATGAACTACAGACGTAGAAATAGTGCCTCTTTAATGTTTTTTAACGATTATGTTAATAATGTAACTGTTAAATTACGCAAGTCATATTATTCGCTATATAAACGAATACAATTATCGTGTAATTCACTAATTGTTCAATTATATGAATATAATATTGTGTTCCCATCGCCACTGTTTACCATGTGGTATAACTCATTGTTTGTATAGTATTTTAAATTTCGTTTCTTAGATTAATTGTTTTTTTTTTAGTTTATTCTTTTTAATTTTCGTTTATATTATATGGACCTCTGTATTTCATGTCTGATTTAAATAAATAAATAAAATATATATATGTGATCACATATATTCGTAAATTATTTTATAATATGTATTCATTTATCCTATCATAAATTCGCATAGTTACCGATACTTAAGTAGAATATACACGTCTTTTAAACACTTTTATAGTATTGTTAGCTGTTATAGTATTAGTAGTTCGTATTATAGTTTTAGTAGTTATACATGTAGTTGTAACTACTAACACTACGACAACTACTACAATTATAACAAAACTTACTACTATTATTATGTACACGAGTTTTTACCCGCTTTCCTCTGTTAACCACGTGAGTGTGTGATACCAAATACTGATAACATACACTGATACCAAATACTGATAACAAATACCGATAACTAATGCTGATAATAATAACGCCTCTTTCACAAATACGCCCACAGGGTGAGAAATAAGGGCATACTGATACAGGCTTTGACAGTGGACCCCTTATATCTGCAACATCATGCAGGTGTGTAGATTTACCTTTTATAGGTGCATAAAGTTACAGATATATATATATATATATATATATATATATTTATCTTAAGATTGATTAATTAATAGAAATATTAAGATGAATTAGATATAAGATATATATGAAATTATGCATGAAGAGAATTATATCGATATATATATATATAGTGTTACTCAATATAATTAAAAATAAGTTCTTTAATATTAAATATATGGTTCTTATAAATATTTAAAATTAAATAATGTCATATATAAATGTATGACATCTTTTACAGATGGTGCAACTGATTTCAGGGTTAGATACACTCATGCATATATACATACACAAACATAATACAATATATACAAATATATATATATATATACATATATGTATTAAAATAAATCACATATATTTTTAATATCAGCATATAACAGTATACTTATATCAAAGAATGATTGTAAATGAATTTATAAATTTGTTTAATAAATTATCAAAAATTGTATATCTTTTTCGGAAGCTAAAATTTCTTAACCTACGCAATTTAATTATATTATATAATTCACTATTTTTATCAAATATGTCATATGGAATAGAAATATGGGGTAATGTTTATGAAGATAGATTAAAAAAACTAGTATTAATACAAAAAAAAACAATTCGAATTATCAATAAAAATATGATATATCATATTTTTATTGATAATTCGAATTGTTTTTTTTCTATAGACAAGTCTCAATTACCTCTGATTCGTTTATCACACACTAATAATATGTTTAAATATAATTCTATTTTAAAATTGAATGAACTCATAACTTTTAGAATAATATTATTTTTATATAACCTTTTACATAATAACTATAACATTAATCTAGATACATTTTTTATTTATAATAAAGACAAAACAAGATTTATTTTACCATTAATGAAAACAACGAAATTTCAAAACACAATTTTTTTTAAAGGCCCAAAATACTATAATAATATAATGAGTAATAATATATTAAAATCTGAAAATATACATAATATACACAAATTAAAAAAAGTATTAAAGAATTACTTTTTAAATAAATATTAGTTTTTATATTTTAGCATTTTAATCATTTTTAATATTTTTAATCTTCGTCAATTTTTAAAATTTTTATATTTAAAACTACTTGGGTCATTTTTATGTTATTATATTTTTATCATTTTTTATTATTTTATTCGCACTTTTTTGTTATATAATTGTTTGCACAAGTTTTAAACATACTTTATTTTAATTTGTATATACTAAACCATTTGAATCATTTTATGTTATTACATTTCAATAATTTTTTATTATTTTATTCGCACTTTTTGTTTTATATTTGTTTGCACAAGTTTTAACACATTTTATTTTATTAGTTTATTTAATGGATTGATGAAACATGATGAAATACGCTGAGGGACATTATTTTTATTATTATTATTATTCTCTTTATATATATTTCTTTACTCTTATTATATTGAATTCTAGTACACAAGTCTTATTATTATTGTATAAATGTCCCAAAGCTATTATATTCATATACTATGGAGGTATCGACTTAATAAAGCTAATTATAGCTTTCAATGATCCTCCTTAGACAATTGTCTATAAACTGATTTCATTCATTCATTCATATATATATATATATATTTCCAAATTTCCTTAGAAAAATATTTGCTTATATATTATTAACATACTTTTTAATGTAAAAAAATTATTTTAATTATATACTTATTATATACATATTATGTCACTAATATTTAGAATGTTAGCGATTTATATTACTTACATTTTCTCTTTTACAAATTATATTACTTAGTAGTATTTATTAATTTAATTCTCTAACCTCTTTATATTATTTAACCATTTTATATATTATCATAATTATATATATATATATATTTAATTATTATTTATATTTATTAACGAGTGATTGATAGGATATAAGTTATATCATATAACTAGATAATATATTATGTTCTCTACTAGTAGTTCCCTAAAAATTCTGAGTTATGTTTAAATATATAAACTTGTAATCGAATATAAATACCTACATAATTTGAATCTCAGTCCTATATGAATTTTTATAGGAGTCAGTAAATATATATTTATAGTATGTATTGCTATAATAATAGATTATTTGCTATAATTATTATTTGTATACCATATTTAGAAGAAATAAATACCAGAATATTTGTACCCATATATTTGTACCAACCTATATTTTATTCTAAACACACAAACAAGGTTCCAATAAATAGTTATAATTATGTATTATTATCATATATATATATATATATATATATATATATATATATATGTATATATATATATACATTTATTTAATATACTAGTTGTAATATTGTTATTTATTGGTCAGCATTGGGGAATTCCTCTGAGTCGACGATTTAGAGCTTTGAAGATTTGGTTCGTGCTAAGGACATATGGCCTTGAAGGTATTCAAAAATATATCAGAGAGGTACGTATATATCTATATAGTTATCAGTATTGCTAATCAATACATTATCTATGTTAATATAACTACTTCTACTACTATCACGTAATATTGTTGATATTTCACATAAATAAAATATGGGAAATGAAAAAATGGGAAAAATGTATGTACAAATATATATATATATATATATATATATGTATATATTATAATTATACATTATTAATATAATATACATTATGATATGTATTAGTCGCTATGTATTATGGCGATATCGTGTTATCAAACTATATATAAAATAATAAACACAAATAAATATCAACAAAATATCACTTAAGATTTATTTGTAAACAATTTCATTCAAATATTGAGATATAACTATTTATGTAAAAGGGTGTATAAGACAGAAATATAATCTATTGTATGCCATAAATAATACAGCACTGATACATTTTATGTATGTATACTTATATACTACTATCTTTGTACGTGAATACACCCTCACCACTGATGTTTACACTCTTTGATATCCAGCATTGTCGTCTGGCTAAAGTATTCGAGACGCTGGCGAGGCGAGATGAAAGGTTCGAAATCCTGGGAACCGTTACCATGGGACTCGTGTGTTTCAGACTGAAGGTTCGCACACCCATACACGTAGTAACACGCGTGTGGTGATTGATTTCTTATTGATATCGTGGCTTTTCTGTAGATAAACATTCGTAACAAATATGAGATTATAAATATATGACTTATAAATAAATACATGTTTGCATGATATGTATATACAAATATTTTTTGAATTATCCTTCGATAATATTTATATTTGGTATATATATTCATATATAATTATAATTATAGTGATTAGTTATACACATATACATATATATTACTAAACATAAGTTATGTGTACACGCAGTACCCGATATCCTATCGCTATAGTATGCGCGCCTAACCTGTACTATAACACGTGATCACGTGACCTTCAGGGGCCTAACCTGTACTATAACACGTGATCACATGACCTTCAGGGGCCTAACCTGTACTATAACACATGATCACATGACCTTCAGGGGCCTAACCTGTACTATAACACGTGATCACATGACCTTCAGGGGCCTAAACTGTACTATAACACATGATCACATGACCTTCAGGGGCCTAACCTGTACTATAACACGTGATCATATGACCTTCAGGGGCCTAACCTGTACTATAACACATGATCACATGACCTTCAGGGGCCTAACCTGTACTATAACACGTGATCACATGACCTTCAGGGGCCTAACCTGTACTATAACACGTGATCACATGACATTCAGGGGCCTAACCTGTACTATAACACGTGATCACATAACCTTCAGGGGCCTAACCTGTACTATAACACATGATCACATGACCTTCAGGGGCCTAACCTGTACTATAACACGTGATCACATGACCTTCAGGGGCCTAAACTGTACTATAACACATGATCACATGACCTTCAGGGGCCTAACCTGTACTATAACACATGATCACATGACCTTCAGGGGCCTAACCTGTACTATAACACGTGATCATATGACCTTCAGGGGCCTAACCTGTACTATAACACGTGATCACATGACCTTCAGGGGCCTAACCTGTACTATAACACGTGATCACATGACCTTCAGGGGCCTAACCTGTACTATAACACGTGATCACATGACATTCAGGGGCCTAACCTGTACTATAACACGTGATCACATAACCTTCAGGGGCCTAACCTGTACTATAACACATGATCACATGACCTTCAGGGGCCTAAACTGTACTATAACACGTGATCACATGACCTTCAGGGGCCTAACCTGTACTATAACACATGATCACATGACCTTCAGGGGCCTAACCTGTACTATAACACGTGATCATATGACCTTCAGGGGCCTAACCTGTACTATAACACATGATCTCGTGACCTATAGGGACCTAACTACCACACGCAAACCCTACTGAGGCGGCTGAACACCGAAGGAAAGATCCACATGGTACCGGCTCTGGTCGAGGATCAGTACGTGATCAGGTATACTATACGACTACCGCACTGCCTAGAATATCCGCTATGCGGGGCTGTGGTCGAGTAGGGTGGACGGGTGGACAGGTAACAGTTGCCCACCTACGCGATGTATCAACTGACCACTGTCCATCTGACCGTCCATCTGGTCTACTGTCCTACTACCAAACACCCGTAGTAAGATACGAATACATGTTCATGTATACATAATGGACTATATTTATGTATACACTATTAGGTAATACTGCAGTAATGGTATGCTTTCTATATATATAATGTCCTTGGAACATTCGAGAATACATGTATTCTGCAGATGTTGATTCTTTTGCGTTAGTTTATATTGTTTAATATAGTATTACATGGTCGGGTTTAAGAATAACACAGCGCCTGTGTGCCAGTTCTTCTTGAACAACAAACCTCTAAGATATATCTGTATACAGGGTATACCCTGCAATATGTGTACTATAGTAGCTAACTATAGTTGCATATAGGCGTACTATAGTATACTAGGTATTGCTTACATACATGTGTGTAACGGTGCACTGTTAAAAATAAGGGTATAACATTATGAATTATACGGTATAACATATGGAAATACGAGTTATACCATACAATTACGTTAAATGGTATAAGATCACATATTATATGGTATAACATTTGTTTTTTTTAGTTATACCATATAACTATAAGCTAGCTTAATGTAAATGGTATAAGATCACAAATTATATAGTATAACATTTGTTTTTTTTAGTTATACCGTACATGGTATACCAGGACGCCACGGGGTTATACCATTTTTTAATCAATGTTATACCATTTATTTCTAACAGTGTGAAGTATTACACGTTTATGTACACATATTCAGGTATACATACGCGTGAATTAATAACTTACCACCTATAATGTATACATTGTACACAGTGTACATATAATAAGTATTACGTCATAGCATTGTATACACGTGATCTACATATTCGTATTCGAATAACACGACGTGTTTCAGATTCATTCGTAAACCCGTTAATGGTAACGATCACACATATAGCGAACACAGCTACCTTATACGTGTGTACGTTATGTGCTGCATTATGGGTATAGCTTAATCACGTCTATACTTATGATACGTCGATAATGTACTTTTGTTTAACATATATATTGTACAGTGTACACCTGTACAACTGTACAGTGTACACTGTACAGTAGACCGGTTCGTTCGATTCAATTTGTAATCCTTCATATAAAATATAATACATATCTATATTTTAGTATAATATGTGTTAATAATTTTTATAAAAAAATAGTTACCTTTGGTCACGAAGCATTTAAAGTTTGAAATATAAATTATTATTTTAAGATAAAATCTATAATATTCCATGTATAATAGTAATGACACCATCTTATTATCTCTGATTTTTACAAATATTTAAATTAATATTTAAAATTAATTATGTATTTGTATTATATTTAATGAATTAATATAATATATACCATTATTTATATTTATTATTAATATAATATCTATATTTCATGTTTATATCTACAAATTACCAATATTAATGTCTCCTAAAACTCGAGAAAATACACCATTTTACAAAGTATTTATTTCAAAATAATTCAAAAAAAATAATTAATTTGTTAAAATTAATATATATAATTATACTTTACATAAATTTGAGTGATCAGATTGTATTGAATTGTGGATATAAGTTAGATATAAATGTCCTTTATACAAATATAATTAACAAAATTAAAAAATATGTAAACTTATTTTGTATTTCATATTTCAAATAAAAATCCAAAAAAATTTAAAAATGATGTTAATTTTTTTTCTAAAAATAATTTTTAATTTTTTAATAATTAATTTGAATTGTATTATTATTATCTATAAATTATATATTTTAATTTTTTAAATTAAATTGTAATAATTTATTTATATTAAATTATACGATTTTTAGATATTTTTTTTTTCTAAAATTATTTTATAAAATCTGGGCATCTAGATTGTTATGAAAAATATTTTGTACTGTTAATACTACTTGTTATATATGTTTCTAGGATATATCCATAGTTGGCTTAAAAAAAATCATCCAATTTTATAAAAATTGAATAAAACTTATTTCTATATCTCCCCCATGTTAACTTTTGTATGTATTCAATGTTAAAATAAAAAGGTCTCGTGACATAACAATATTTAAGATATAGGTCTAAAATTTTAAACACTTATTCATCACAGCATACATAATTGTCACAGATGTGAAGGTTTTTAAAATTGCGAAAAAATAATTAGTACGAACCGGTCTACTGTACACTGTACACCTGTATAATGTACAACTGTACAGTGTACAATGTACACCTTTATGATGATTATTCATAGTATACTTTATATACACTGTATACTTGTATACATATATCATACATAGCTTTATAACTCTCGAATATATATGCTTATAAGCAACGGTTCGCTTATTCCCTATTGGGTGCATACAGTACTTATTCATTATTTAAGTATACTTTACTTATAAAATATATAAATAATGTATCGTTATATATAATAATTCGCTGTACGTATATCTAGATTAGCGTACACGTGGATAACTCCCTCCCTCCCTCTTCGATACAAGTTCGCTTATAGCATAAGCCTTATACATATGTGTACAACGAAGCGCTATACCATACACATTCACTTATACACCTGTATAAAGGTAATGAGGCTACGCCCACATGTGCGAATATTCGTAGATATCTAATATGTTTAATCTATAAAAATCCGCAATTATTCACACATTCGCCTGACTAATATCGAGTATTACGTAACATTAGTCCAAACCCCGTCACCCTCCCCTAACCCCGTCTACCCCCTCTACCCCCCTCTAACCCCGTCACCCTCCCCTAACCCCTCTACCCCCCTCTAACCCCGTCACCCTCCCCTAACCCCTCTACCCCCCTCTAACCCCGTCACCCTCCCCTAACCCCCTCTACCCCCTCTAACCTATAAACCCCTCTACCCCCCTCTAACCCCGTCACCCTCCCCTAACCCCCTCTACCCCCTCTAACCTATAAACCCCTCTACCCCCCTCTAACCCCGTCACCCTCCCCTGACCCCCTCTACCCCCCTCTAACCCCGTCACCCTCCCCTAATCCCCTCTACCCCCTATAACCCCCACCACAACCCTTTAACCCCCTCTAAACCCCTCTAACCCCCTATACCCCGTTCAGGTTTGCCGTGTGCAGCGAATACGCGGTGGACGACGATATGCTGCTGGCTTGGAATGTGATCTCGGAGACGGCAGAACAAGTTCTCGAAGATTGCGATGAGGTCACGAACGGGTCAACACGCCCACTTATTATGCCCCGCCCCCGTCAGCGTATCACTGCTAACTAGAGCTATATTATACTACAACTAGTTACAACATAGCGTCATGTGATACGCCGAGATGGTATCATCAGGGTATACCTTATCATCAGGGTATACCTTATCATCAGGGTATACCCTATCATCAGGGTATACCCTATCATCAGGGTATACCCTATCATCAGGGTATACCCTATCATCAGGGTATACCCTATCATCAGGGTATACCCTATCATCAGGGTATACCCTATCATCAGGGTATACCCTATCATCAGGGTATACCCTATCATTAGGGTACACCCTTACAAGGGCGAGAACACTAGATAATACAGATTACTAAAACTAAAGCGGATACAATAATGCTGACAAGTGACACTTGGATATCACGCGAATTCACAAATATATCGGTAAAATCAAGTATTGTTTGTGTTATATCGAGCGAGTTTTAAGTGATAGCGTTAACTGTTAGGCTTAATACATTATTGGTATTATTAAATCTCACGAAACTAAACTAATATTTATATTATTAAATATATATATATATATATATATATATTTACATACGCATGCATATAAAGTGATACGTGTAGATGATATGCGTACACCGACACCGATAATCATTACCTCATTGTTACGTGATAACCATTACATAATAGTTACGCAATCGTACGTTTAGGACACCGACCGAAGAGTTCTGGAAACTCTGGACATACTGTCCGAAGCGGAAATAGAATGTTCACCGGAACCGAGTCCTTCTCCATCTTCTGGTTACATCACCGGAAGCAGCAGTAGTAGTAGTATACAACTATAGTATACTAATACTATAGTATAATACTAGCTAGTGTAGTATTCAAGTACCCAGTACCAAGTATACTACTATAGTATATAAACTGTAGTAAATAATACTGTTAACGTTTTTACGTTGACGTAAATTGTGATACATATCATTGTGTATATGAATTATCTGTTAAATGTTAAATGTATTATTAGTTCTAATTAAAATTAGGATCAAATGCTACTTCACAAATACTAACAACTATACCTTAAATTAAAAATTAAACTATCGATCTTGTATTTCATAAATTAAATTTAATATACGATATAAAATATCAACGTATATCGATTATAGTCGAGTTATAAATATATGTACTATACATATGTACATAATGTATTTTATACACCATTGTATTGTAGTATATATATATATATATATATATATATATATATATATATATATAAACTATGTAGGTATCTATCTATAGATAGCTACATAGTTAGGATAGTAAACTAAATATATTGAATTACTATTAAATAATTAAAAAGTAGAAATGATAAAAATACTAGGTAAAGCAATAAGACATGAAACACGATTAACAAATTAAATAACTCTTTAGCTAAATAACTAAACGAATTATATAACATATAAAGAAGTAACGACTTTTTTGTTGAAAATTAAAATAATTTATATATTTTTTTTATATATACTCAACACTTGTGAGATTTTAAAATAGAACGAGTGTATAAATGAATGATTAACTTATTTTACCTCACCTGAAATTAAATTACCGTACATTACCTTACCTTATAAGGTAAGGTAATGTACGTAGGTACTAGGGATAATATGATATCCTCAATTGCTAATCGCCAACTATCAAATACCCTCAATTGTGCTATCGGACATGATCATGAAATACCACTCACTGAATTTCTATCCGGTAGCCAAACGCATGGGTTATATGGTTATAGATTTTATAGCAAAGGTGCTAATCTTTGGACGCGCACTCGACATGCAGCAACACACCTTGGAGCTCGCATTGATATATCCGATGGGAACATAATCATAGCCATCGATGATATCTGCTCCACTCCTGCTAAGGTTGTAAAAAGCATGCGACTTGCGCTGAGAAAGCAATGGAGCAGAAAATTCATGGAACTTCCGTTACAAGGCAGTGTAGCTGAGTGTTTATCCCAGGATGCAAATTCTAAGGTAATCACTAAGCTAATATCACAAGAATCGACACTATCTTTCAAATCCTGGAACTATTGGCACATGGCTAGAACTCAGACTCTTCCAGTAAAAGCTTTTCCAGGCTCAACAGATAAAAAATGTAGGCAATGCACCTCCAAGGATGAAACGATGATGCACATATTGAATATGTGTACTGCATCACTAAAAATGATGACAGAAAGACATGATGATGTCCTTGGAGTACTAACTAAGTTCCTAGATGAATGCGATATTGAGTACGATACTAGCTACATCTCACTAGATAACTTAAAACCGGATCTTGTTATCAAATATAACAACTCATGTTATTTTGTCGACATCACAATTCCCTACGACTCGATTACAAATATGGAATCTGCCGCTAATAGGAAGATAGAAAAGTATCGCCACCTCGGATATGTAATTCCCTTCTGTGTTGGTTCTTTGGGCTCTTGGTACTCTGGAAACCAAATTCTCAAGACAGAGATGAATTTTCCTACAAATACCTGGAAAATATTGAAGACCGCCAGTATTAAAGAATCAATAGAAGGTTCGGGAAGAATTTTATCGAAATTCTTCAACTGTTTTTAAAGCGTTTTATTATTTTACTTAGCATTTTATATTGTATCTTTAGTTTATTATCTTATTCTCTACTTTTAACTGTTTTATCACAAAATTCTATTTACATATTTTATCAATTTTTATTTTGTTTAATTATTATAGATATTTTTATACCGTTTACCTCCGTTTTAGTTTTAGGATCACTAACTATGATGAAGAGGTCATAAGCTCAAATATATTTGCTTAATTGATTTTTCAATAACACCCTTCTGAGTTATATATATAAACTATGTAGGTATCTATCTATAGATAGCTACATAGTTAGGATAGTAAACTAAATATATTGAATTACTATTAAATAATTAAAAAGTAGAAATGATAAAAATACTAGGTAAAGCAATAAGACATGAAACACGATTAACAAATTAAATAACTCTTTAGCTAAATAACTAAACGAATTATATAACATATAAAGAAGTAACGACTTTTTTGTTGAAAATTAAAATAATTTATATATTTTTTTTATATATACTCAACACTTGTGAGATTTTAAAATAGAACGAGTGTATAAATGAATGATTAACTTATTTTACCTCACCTGAAATTAAATTACCGTACATTACCTTACCTTATAAGGTAAGGTAATGTACGTAGGTACGAAGGTATACCTTACCTTACCTTACATTGCCTTACCTTACCTTACCTTACCTTATCTTACCTCACCTTACCTTACCTCACCTTACCTTACCTCACCTTACCTTACCTTACCTTACCTTACCTTACCTTACCTTACTTTACCTTACCTATTATGAAGCATGACCGATAATGTGGACAACGAATGTCACACAGGTATAATCGGAGACGACAAAGCGTTCCTCTGGGACGACAACATCCCGTCGATACCCACGATTCCGATCCTGTCGTCACCGACGCCCTCTGGTGAGAGCGACACGCACAAACGTCGTAATCGGCTGTTGCGCATGATCTCTGACCCCAAGTGCTACAACACCAGGGAGCAGCTCGTGCAGGCCAGACGACATCAGAGCGTCGCTGAGGTTATTGGTGGTGTACCCTGTGCATGGTAATGGAATCGCCCGTTATATCGTATGTATGTATTAATGGAATAGTCCATTATATTGTAAACGTTTGATATAACACCCCTAATGTTGATATAGTATAGTGAATAGAGTCGATACCACACTACGTGTTAATTATTACACGTAAGATTTGTATCCACTAATGTATATTTGTATCCAGTAATATTAATCAAATAGATAATATAGTGGTTTAATAACTACTATAATAATGTAGTATAATCTTACTAATAGTTATATATAACAATAAAATATATTAATAGTTATACAATAACTTAAGTTGTTATTAGCAGCTAATAATAATGAACTAATAAATAGTTGATATCAAGCATTCTGATATTCAATTACTTTTAATTATTAACGTGATACAAAGAATAAATATTTCAATTGTAAAAATAATAAAATTGATTATTTTTCTTTAAAAATGTTTACATATTAAACATATAGTTGGGTCACATTTCACTGGAAATTGTTATTTGTTTATATGTATAATTTAAATCTATAATATACATATCTGTAATATACATATATTATCAATACTAAAGTCATCATTGTTGAAAATAGAAGTTAATAAAATACATTATTAAAATGTTATTTTTCCATTTAAATAATATATTAAGAAAGGATATTGGATTATAACAAATTATGGATATATCCATAATTTCAGAAATATTGAATCTAGTTTATTATCTGCAAACTTATAATTATTAATTCCAATATATAAGGAATCGAACCTATGTAGGTATACCTATATATGTCATTAGGGGCGTCGGAATGATATTTGTTATGGGGGTTTTTATTTATTTTAATTTTATATTATATATCCTATTATTTATTTATTTATATTATTTATAATATAATTACTAATTAATATCCTGTTATTATAATCATTAATTATAAGTTATTTTGTATTATATAATATGTTTTATATAATATTGTTATACAATTAGTTTATTAAGCTTGAATCAATATAAATAATTGTATATATAAAATATAAAATGATTTTGTTTCTATATTTTGAATGAATGTGTGGAAATTATTTCTATCATTATTCAATTTAATTAGAATAATCTTTACTGTATTATCTGATCATTTATGTTTATTTATTATTGATAATTATTATGATTATATATAATTATAATCATGTATGCTTTAAATTATATTCTTATAAATTTTATCTTAAATAGTATTTGTTGATATCATGAAATATTTCAATATCATATCCAAGCTTTCGTGAAAAGTATTTTTGTGGAAAGTAGAAATGGCAATATTTTAACAGAGGACTCAGAAATAGTACAAAGGATGGACAGAAAAGTGCAAAGAACTCTATAACTATACAATAAATCCGGATAATATACTTAATGATAATCGATGTGCATGCGTAGAAGAGAACTTGCCGATTTTAAAATAAGAAGTAGAACATGCAATAAGAAGTCTAAAAAAAAGAAAATCAACTGGTATAGATAACATTCCAAGTGAGATAATTATAAACGGCGGTTCACAAATGGTAATAACAATTATTTTACTTTGACAGAAAATATGGGTTAAGAAAGAATGGCCCTATGAATTGGTACAATCTTTAATTATTCCAATACCAAAGAAATGTGACCCAAGAAAGTTCAACAATTATAAAACTATTAGCCTGATATCACACCCAAATAAGATCATGCTGAGAATTATTTTAAATCGACTCAATCCAATAGCATAATATATCCTAGCTGAAGATAAAGCAGGTTTCAGAAAGAAAAGAAGCACAATAGATCATATATTAAACGATAGAAACCTATATGTTAGTTCGCTTAATCACTATATGGAAGAGTCGAAACATATCACTACGGATAAAAATGCTACTGTACAACTCACTAATATTGTCTATACTACTTTATGGCTGCGAAATTTTGACACTAACAGAAAGACTAGAAAGAAGAATTACTGAATTTGCGCATAAAGCCTATCGGCAATATATAAAAGAATCACGGGGATTACCTACAGAGAAAAAAAAACAAATTATTATGTATACCAAATAATTATTGAATGCATATGTCAAGTTGAGCATTTCCTATCAAAAGTATAGAGAAGGAAAATGTCATATGCGTTATGATAGTGTGAATTAAGCTGTAATACAAGATTGCGTTTTTGGTAAAAGAAGAAGAGGTCGATCCAGAAAAAACTGGATGGATAACATAGTGGAATGGGTGGGATCATAAATGGATATTACCCAACTACTAGAGGCTACACGGAACCGTGATAGATGGAATAGAACTTGGGTTGCAGCGATTCATATACCTCTACGATCAACCGGTTAAGGGACTAGTAAGTAAGTAAATCCAAGCTTTCAAATTTCAAACTTGAAATATTCATAAAAAAAATAGTTGACTTATTCATATTTTTTAATAATAAATGTCCAATATATTTTTGTTAATATAATCTAATTCTTTATATTCTTTCAGTGCATCGATTACACCACTATATTGATATAGTGTTGTTTTAATAAATGATTTTCGCAGTCCATCTTGTTGGGAATATTTGGTGTCACGGTCTTAACTTTGTTATTATTAGTATTGTATACATTCCGGAATTTGAAAGTTTGTTCATATAATGAGTTCCACGGTGTATATAAAAAGCTAATGGCTGTCTAGTCACTATTATAGTCTTTAAACCATTACATTTGCCAGACATATTAGCTGCACCGTCATATGAATGTCCTCTTAATTTATAAATAGGTCAGTTAAGATGTTCAAGTTCAGATAAAATTAAATTTTATATATCTTCCCAAGTTTTAGCCTCAGTAATATTGCATATTCCTATGTATATTTTTTAATTTCTAGTTATGATGTCAAATAACGAACCTCCAAATTATCTTTCTCACTTACGTGTATATCTGAAATTCCATCACATTGAATCGAGAAAGTACCATTATAATGGTACTATATTATAATATATATATATCAATAAAATATTTAATAATTCACTTTTATATAGTTGAGTAATTTCACCCTGAATATCGCCAGATAAAAATGTTCTCTCATAAAAATTATCATATTTCATGGAGGGGGGGCAACAAATAATTAGCCCCCCCCCCATATTTTTTGTAATATTCTTTAGCAAAAATTTGTATTAACAAAGACAATATACTAGATTTAATATATATATTTATATATATATATATATATATATACAATTTATTATAACATATTTCATGGGGGGGGCAAAACATACTTAGCCC
This sequence comes from Osedax fenrisi, assembly GCA_964019155.1. NCBI lineage: Eukaryota > Metazoa > Annelida > Polychaeta > Sabellida > Siboglinidae > Osedax > Osedax fenrisi. The sequence goes on along the minus strand of OZ025244.1, from coordinate 14,644,621 downwards.
CCCCCCATATTTTTACTATGCTCACCCCATATTTTTGAATGGGGGGGTCCGATACCCCCGCCCCCCCTGTTCCGACGCCCCTACATGTCATACACCAACTCATATACATACTCATTTACATGTAATGAGTATAAGATGATATATGTATCCTATATATGTACGAATATACAATTATATATATATATATATATATATATATATATATATATATATATATGATATTATATTAAATATAATGTTGGTTAAAACAAATACAATCAAGAGTTTACCGATGAAAGTATATCCGTAACTGTTTCCTCGATATGACGTAATCACTGTCTAGGCATTACGTAATATAAAGTTGTATAATTTAAAATTATTATATTCAAAACTATATTATATATATATAATATATACATAACGTTTGCTATTTATGTGGTTGTGATTTCTATAGAACAGTTATTGAGTGTATAATATACACTGTATACATATAGCTCATAGTTTCCTGATTGATGTACAACTAGCGTCTTTGCTAGCACCTGATTGGTTGATGTACTCTACACCGCCACCTATAGGAGATGTTCGGCGAAGACGTGGTTATCACGGCCAGTAGGGGCGCCCGCGTTCGTAAACAACCGCTGAGGAGACCTAACGTTTTGAATCACGTCAGTGAGTCATCACCTGCAACGGCGGCGGGGGCGGCAGCGGGACCGGTGAGTCACGATGCGGCGGCCTCTAACCCGGCTAATGTGAGTACTAGTGCGGTGTGTGTGTGTGGGTGTAGGTATTCGCGGGAGTATGTGTCAGTGATGTAAATGATGCTGAGATGTTAAATGCCGAGCCGAGAATTTTTGTTATTGATGTCGAGCCGATACTTTGATTTTGGGGGGGGGGAAATGAGCCAGAGCCGAGTTAAGACTTTAGGTTACTGATGTTGAGACTGCATCGATTCTTTAGATTTGAACATCATTTACATCACTAGTATATATATATATATGTGTGTGTATTTTATATTTATATATTATGGTTATTTGTGAAAATAATGTAACTGTATAAATACTACCTATAGGTAAATATATAGAAGCATATATTCATCTATATATCGCCATATAAATAAATAATAACAATAATTAAACTATTATATATATATGACAATAAAACACTACGGTATACATAACATCACATAACACTACCTACCACCTACTACACAACAATACCTACTACACAATAATATCTAACACGTGGTGTATCGCTCACAAAGGTAAGCGATAAGGACACGAGCGACAATCAACCGGTCTCGCTATCGGACGACTTCTCAAACATGTTCCGGATGATAGTGTCCTCTATTCAAGATAAAGTGAAACCTGACGATGCACACAACGGGGATAAATAGTTCTACCCCACCCTCGCCCCACTTCTCCCCACCCTCGCGGGTCCCACCCCATACCCTACATTCCACACCTCCCCGTCTCACATAACATTACCATCAACCCGCCCATGTGTTAAACCCCCTCACCCCCTACCCGATTATCTCCTTCCAATATCTCGACCCCCGTAATATCGCTATTGTTATTGTAGTCGTGGTTATCATTGTTGTTGTCGTGGTTGTTATTGTGGTCAATGGTATTACGTAACACACTAGTGGTCACCTTGACCTGCTGGTCAACTCTGTAGAGGTCACATCTCTAGAGGTCAGTATCTGCTAATAACGATAGTGGGTTCTAAACTTCTGAAATATCGCGTTTTAAATAAATATGAAATTAAATCCATACCATTAGTGATTATCATTGATCACTATCATAATTATCATTTATTATAACTGTATTTATATTAATATATATATATATATATATATATATATATATAAATATATATATAATAGTAATATATGTTTTAGATTATATTATATTAGATATATTATCAAACAGAATTAATATCATAAAGTGTATAGAATACGTATGATATTTGAATTCAACATTTAATTGACATTTTATAATTACTATAAATCTTTTTTTTAAATAAGAATACAATTGTTAATACATAAAATGTATAGATAGATGAATACATACGTATCATCGTGATACTATAATGGGCCAGTTATTGTAGTTATTAGTTATATTATTATTATTAAGTATCTTTATTCGCTACAATATATATTCTTAAAACATGTGTAATATATAATTATGATTTGTAATATATTATTTTTATATAATTATGGCTTACATAAATATTTAAAAATATATATTTGTATTCTTATTTACATCTTGGAACATTATTAATTGTATAACAATAAAATAATAAAAATTATGAATATTACAATAGTAAAATAATAATAATATTACCAAATTCTAGAATATCGCATTACATCACTTCTAAATACTTTTCATTATATAGAACATATTAAATAATCGTATATGCTATTATCCGAGTAAGATATAAAATAAAGACTACAATTGTCATATATACAATACAAAATAAACTAACTTTAGTTTAATTTTACTAACAAATCAGTATACCGTATGTTATTATAAACACCTACTACAATTTCATAAATATACCGTGTACAATTGATGTTTATAGAACTGTTATAGTATACTAGACAGGCTTCCCCTAATTACGGCCTCCACCATTCCTAAAACTTGACATATATAAATACATATGAAATAAATAAACCAACCCCTCAATTTTCATTAAATCTCCCCCACTTAAATCCGTCCTCGTATTTGTTACCGTGAATTCGCACTACGATAATATGTGTGTAAAATTAACCGTATAAAATTGATGTTTATAAAACTGTTATAGTATAATAGACAGGCTTCCCCTATAATATACGCATATTATATATATATATATTAATACGTTAGTATAACGATAAAAAACACGACTACCCCGCCCCCACTCCCACCCGCCCTTAAAGGATTTTTGGGCCGAGCTGCATTCCGCCATTCATCGAATTATGATTAATATTGCGTTATTTATTTATATCCTATATCGTAATCGTAATTGTAGTAATTATATTTGACACGACGTAATGCATTCATAAGATGGCAATACTATCGTGTATATCATATACATCCTAGTACACGCGTATGTTCATATGCACGAACATCCATTCGTACGCTTTCACTTCCCACTGAACTTAATATTAAGTTGATATTACCTATAGCCTATGGCCTAAAGCTTTCCTAATGATCCTCCTTAGACGAGTGTCTATAAACTGATGTCATATGTTATATTCTAAATAGAATGTTAATATATTGTTTATATAACCCCAACAATATTATTACTAAAGTTACGTTTTGTCAAAACTCGATCGTTATGCGAATCGTAATGAATTTATAATATTTTCTTATTTGCCAGAAATAGAATCAAAAGTTCTATCATGTATTTATTCTAAAAACTCTACCCTAACAAAGTATATTATAGTGAACACTTTGGGTTTCCGTTAATATCCATCATCGTACCTATTTACTTTTGTGTAACCCCTCCCCCTAATTATATAGTGAATTGCATTGAATTGAATATGGTTTATTGAGAAGAAATAAAATGTAATGCAGTATATACAATTTCTGCTCAGCGTAGAGTACCAGAGATTATCTTGTAATCTATACTTACAACGAGGGTCCCTCCAATAATATAATAATACAATATACAAATGTAATACAAATGCTAATAATGTGAAATTAGACAATTCGATCTTGTGAATACGTATGTTCTACTTCCACTACAGTGTCTATTACCATGACTATAGACAATTGGTGACCTATATATGCCTCTTATGATATTACAACGTGGAAACTATCATACGATACCTCTATACATTTTCATTTCACCGTTCAATTTTCATTTTTATTTTCTATAAAACCCATAAAAATGTATCCAATATATACATCCTAGAAGTTACTATAGTATATATTTAATATATGTTCTATATATATATATTTATATATATATATTATAATCAAATAGATGTAAACACTCAGTAAAACACAAAAGTAAAGCTTGATTAGGTATTTTCCCACTCAACTTGATAACAACATTACAAGAATAAAAAAAAATATAAGAAAATTATAAATTGACAATAACTTAATTTAAATTTCAAAATGTTGTATATCATTAGAATTATAATTGTGTATGTATTCAATTATATATATTATTAAAGTGATTTAAATAAGTAATATATAAATGTATATTAAAATAATAAAAATATATAACATAAAAGAAATAAATGTATAAAATATGTACAAAAATAAAAAAGTGAAAATGATAAATAAACTAAACACAACAAAAATATAAAAAGTGAACTAATACTAAGAGGTGATAAATAATTTAATATTTTTTTAAATGTTGGTATTCATTAATTTGTAATAAGAAGCTGGTAATGCATTACATATCTCAGGAGCTTTGCTAGAGGGGCAGGACGATTTTCTATGTGTTCTTATTTTGTGTAAAACCAATTTTGTAGATAAAAGCCTATACATATTTCAATTTTATATAAAAAGATATTGTAAAATTATAGGCAAAGATGTAGTCATGTATCTATTTATATATTGTAAGATATTAATCTTTATAATATCTTGACATTTTAAAATTTTGAATTTTTTATAAATTGTAGGGGGAAGTAACCTAATACGGACAGTGCCCGAATACTGACATTCTCGGTATCTCAGAAACCATAAATCCTACAAAAAAATGTTTAATGAATAAAATATTCATAATTATATAAATAGTCTAAAAAAGTATTTTTAATTTGTTAATTATTTAAAATATTGCTGAAATATCATATAAACTGATTTTTTTATTTCGTTTTTAAATTTATGAAAAAAATGTCAACTTAAAACCTCCTCATGAATATACAAATGTATCGATATAAAATAGAATACTATATTATTAAAATATAAAGCATTCTAAATAATATATATATAATTTCTATAGTTGTTATTAAATATTCATTAAGTATATATCTACTAGATATTATCTAGTGGTCATATAAGTCCCTAATACAGACACACTATAACCAATCAGCGCGCAGCGAAAGAAAAATTCTGATTTTTATAAAAATACGTGCATTATAATATTAATACCACCAATAAATCTAAATCTAACGTTTGTATTATTTAGATACTTAAATTGTATTATTAATTAAAAACATAATAAAAATAAATAAATTATTAACTAATTAAATTATAATAGATTATTCATAAAATTAATTATAAATAATATAATTGTAATTTGTCGGATTGATTCATCATTAATATATAGTTTAGCTAGTGGTATATAGGGTATCCGTATTATAACACAGGGTTTCCGTATTCGGACATGGGTACCGAATACGGACACCCCCGTTAACTATGGAATTAAAAGATTAAATAACATTTTAAAATCACAATAATATCTATAATCATATATAATGAATATATTGTAATTTTTGAATAAAAATAATTAGTCATAAAAAGTTAAGTCTATTTATTGTTAAAGTGTCCGTATTAGGTTACTTTCCCCTATATATATATTCGTTTACCATGGGCATGCCTAAAATTCTGATATTATTATATATATATATATATATATATATATAATTCATTAATGTACATTATACATTGTACAATTAACAATATCTACATTAAATGGATATATATCATCTAAAGTCAACATTTATAAACAATATTATTTATTAATACACTGTCAGAGTTCATATATAGATGTCCCCATTGATATAATATCCTAATATATAGTAAATGTAATACTAATGTATTAATATCTATATGTGTATCATGTTTAAAACTATCGTTTTTATATAGTATAATGAATGAGTTTATATAAACTATAATCAACTGAACATTATTCTTTTAATAATATATTAATTCAATATCGACTATAGTTTAAATATATGTTTGCTGTAATATTAAAATGCATTTAAAACTCTACGCATGCACCCCTTAAATACATATATCCATAACGACATTTTTCTAACATATACGCGGATATAAAATGATGACTTATTGATATATCATCAACTATAAATTTACTAAGTTATTTGCTCAATCATAATTTCAAGATCCATAGATAAGGGTGGTGTGTATGGATAACTTTTGAACTCCAATTCCCCACGTGTATTATCATCCATACATTATGTGTAGTATATATCATACGTTGACTGGCTTATAAGGTTATAACCATCTGATATCCCTAATATTCCTGATATCCCTCCTATATGACCGAGAAGAACATATGTAAAACAGCTATGTGCAGATACGGGACCGACGACTGAAGGACTAAAGACGGCGATGAAAGACAGGACGACGTGGAAGAAAATTGTTGAAAGTACTCGATAAACAATTCCGATCCGTTAAGGTAGGGTATACGATAGTGGCTATAGGTACGATTAATATTTGTTTAATTTCTGTTCTAAACGTGTATATCATTAGGTATAACTAACTGGATTATAACTAACTGCCTGTGTGGCTCACTTGAGAACGCGTCAGACACTCATACCAGAGGGCACGGGTTCAAGCCTCGCCCGCACCTTTGAAGTGGGTCTTAAAACATTATTTAGAAGTGATCTTATATAATTGTGTATGAATAAATGACCATGGCTCTCGTCAAAACCATGGATGCCTAATGAGAAACGCTTCAAAAGGACGTTAGAGCCATTTGGTTATAAGTTATACGCATTTCATTTAAGTTCCTTGATGAGATGACATTTATTTACAAAATAACGCACTTTTCAAAGTTCGCCCAAAGTGCATCCCATGATTATTATTCATGTACAATTATTCCCAATAACCTCTTCACAAATATAACTTATTCCCTGTATTTAGTATGGACTGTAAATTGGTAGCCAGTTGAACTACAGTGCAATTATTATCATAACATCTCTAAATTGATGTATATTTAAGAAATATTAGAAAATTTGAGCTATTATCAGAAAATGTCTTGAGGTCAAATACATTATTAGCTACACTACAGGATTACGAATCATCATTCATCGAGTACTAGTTTAACATGTGTAACAGGAATCTACCAGTGCCTTTTAAGGGGTATTTTAAGTATTATTGCCCCTCACTTTTATTCCCCCCCCCCCACTTTTAAATGTTGCCAATAAAAATCTCACATTTGTTCATAATCAATTATATCATAGGGTATATGAATGAATGAATGAAATCAGTTTATAGACATACGACATACTATGTATATCATACGTCTATGGAGGATCAATGAAAGCCTAGGCTTTATTTGGTCGATACCTCCAATATGTTCATGTACAGATTACAATATTAGTAAAAGTAATAATATAATAATAATGATTCATGCGTTAGCATTCTTTGTAATAAAATAGAAGATACATATATATATATATAAATTAATAAAAATAATAAAACACTGATCATGAACATAAGTTATCATCATATTTCAATCCATTACATTAAAGTGAATAATAAAATAAGATAATAAAATAATTGTATAATATTAAAATGTATCAAAATATATACTAAGTAAAATATGTAAATTTACAATATTGAGAACTTGTTAATACAAATAGTAAATTATTATAAATATGTGTAAAATAAAAATATCTAAAAGTATGTTATAAAATTAAAACTACTAAACAAAAATTAATCATCTTTCAATAAGACGTGCAATGGCGCCACATTCCTGTCAAATTACAGATGACTAATAATACCAATAATAATTTTAAAAAATATTTAAAACAATAAACGAAACAAGATGTAAAACAAATATAAATATTAAAAAAAATAAATATTAAAATATATAAAATATATAAAAAAAAAAAAAAAAAAACTAATATTTACTTATAAATGAATATTTCAATGTTTTTTTTAGAATAAATATATTATTAATATTATTTTTTCGTAAAAGATTATTAAACATTAATTCATTATATAACTTTGGTCCTTTAAAAAATATTGTATTTTTTAATTTATTTGATTTCATAAGTGGTAGAATAAATTTATTTTTAAGTTTATTTAACTTGAAATATGAGTTATAATCTAATTTATATTTATTATTTAAGAAATTATAGATTAGTAATGTGTTTCTATATATAATTAGATCTTCAAATTTTAAAATATTATTTTTTTTTAAAAAAGGACCAGTATGTGTTAGACGTATTAATGGTAATTTTGATTTATCTATTACTTGTTTATTAATAATTCGTATAACCTTTTTCTGTAACATAATTAATTTTGTAATATTCGATTTATAAGTATTTGACCATACTTCAATCCCATATGATAAATTAGATAAATAGAACGAATTATATAATAAAATTAAATTTTTTGTATCTAAAAAAGATATTTTTTTTATAGTATATATAATTTTTTACAATTTATTCGATAAATAATTTATATGTTTTTTGTAAGTCATTTGGGAATCTAAGTAGATCCCAAGAAATTTATAATTATTAACTATATCGATTTTAATATTATCTATTGTTATATCTTTTAATATACCAGAATTTATATATGGCAATATTTTTGTTTTTTCGATATTTAGCTTAAGCTTATTTATATCAAACCATTTTTTTAACTTATCCATGTAATATTGCAAATAATATGTTAATAATGTATCATTTTCAGCAAATATAGTTATAGATGTATCATATGCATATAAATTGATATTAATATTATTTACTTGTTCATTATTAAAAATATTTGATATGTCATTTATAAAGATAATAAATAGTAGAGGTCCCAGAACAGATCCTTGCGGCACTCCATATTTAATAATCTTTCTAGATGATAGAGTATTATCAATTCGTGTTATAATATTTCTATTTGTAAGATAACTTTTAATAAATAAATTTGTATCACCTCTAAACCCTATACATTCCAATTTAGCAAGTAAAATATCATGATCAACCACATCAAATGCTTTCTTGAGATCTAAGAATATAGTAGCTACTTTTTTTTTTGAGAGAGTTTATGTAAAATAAATGCTGAATATTTAATAATGATAAGGTTGTATTTGATCTGGGAACAAAACCATATTGATTTTTGTTAATAATATTATGCTTAAATATATATTTTGATAATCTATTAAAAATAATTTGTTCAAAAATTTTAGATATTTGTGGTAGTAATGAAATTGGCCTGTAATTGGATATTTGTTGTTTATCATTAGTTTTATATAAAGGTTTAATAATTGCAATTTTCATATTGTCATGAAATGTATTTGTTTGGATACATAAATTAAATATCTTTTTTAATGGTTCTAAAATATATTGAATAATATCTTTTATTAAGGTCATGTCATGATTATTTATATCTAATGATATTTTTGATTTAATATCCTTAGTCACTTTAATTATTTCATCATTGTCAATTGGTAAAAAGTAAAAACTATTAAAATTATTAGATAAATTTTCTTTAAAATCATTTTTATTTATATTATTAATTGAATTATTTATTTTACTTCCAATGCTCGAAAAATACTCATTAAATGCATTACATTGTTCGTACCTTTCATTCATTTTAATATTATTATCTATGAAAGTATTTGGATAATCCGAGTCTGTAGGTTTTATTATTTTATTAATGACTTTCCAATTTTCTTCTTGTGTATTTGCAGTAAAAAGATTTTTATAGTAATTATTTTTTAAAATTTTAATATTTTTATTAATTTAATTTTTTAATTTTTTATATTTACCAAATATACAAGGACAATTATTAATTTTGTATTTTGTATATAATTTATTTTTCATTTTTAATGCATTTTTTAATTTATTATTTAGCCTTGGATTAAAATTGTGATTCAATTTAATTCTTTTTTTAATAAAAGGACAGTGCTTATTAATACTCTTAGTTAATATATCAATAAATGTATTGTATAGTTCACAACAATTCTGATTATTTAAAATGGTATTCCAATGTATTGTACCTAGTTCTAATTTTAGATTATATAAATTTAATTCATTAATATTTCTTGAATATGTATATTGATCCTTTCTTTTAATAAATAGATTATAATTAAAAATATAAAATATTAATGAATGATCACTAATATCTGTATGTATTACACCTTGTATTACATCAGAACAATTTGTAAAAATATTGTCTAAACTTGATATTGAATTTTGGGTGATTCTTGTGGGCATATCAATTATATTAGATATACCTAATTGGATCAATATATTTTTAAACGAGTTAGATAATACAGTATTATTTAATAAATTAATATTATAATCACCACAAATATACATTTCTCTACTTATATATTTATGAAATAAGTTAAACAATAAATTAATAAAATCATTTCCATTATAATCAGGTGATCTGTAAACAGATGATATAATTTTAAAATCATTAGAATTAATAATTATTTTAATTGATATAATATCAATATAATCCATTATAGAATAAGAAAGGTCTTCAATTATGCAACATTCTATCAGTTTACTAACTAATATAAGTACACCTCCGCCTCTCTTTTTATTGGATAATATTCTATTTTTTATAAAAATAATATAATTAGGGAAATATATATCTGGGTAATCTTTATCAGTAAGCCATGTTTCCGTTAATATAATAATATCAGGTTTATGGGTCAAGTTATCGATAAATATTAATAATTTATTTATATTTTTATTAAAACTTCGTATATTTAATAATATCATTGATAGGCTTGTATCTTTATAATGTATTTCATTATATTCATCTATATTTAAAAGATTCATTTATATTTATAATATTTTGTTATTGTATTATAGATTTTGTTATCTGTATTATTATATATTAATTTAAATTCATTGTTTATAAATTGAACTTTACAAATAGTATCTAATTTACATTTGGCTTTAGCTATTTTAAAACATTCTTTCTTTTGAATAAGTTGTTCTATACTATATTCAATAGATATTCCTACTTTATTAAAAGATGAATTTTTCAATTTATATGCATTTCTGATTAATATTGATTTTGATTCTTCAGAATCAAGTACAATTTTCATCGGTCTATTTTTAGATAAATTTGTTATATCATTTTTATTGAATTTACCAATTCTATGGAATTTATTTATTTTTATATTTTTATTTTGATCAGATACTATATCTATAATATTTGATATAGATTTAAATTCAGAATTTTCTTTAGAATGTATGTCATTAAATATCTGTTCTTTTACATTGTATAGAATAATAGTTTTTTTTATACAATTTATATTATTAGTTTCAGATATATTTGTATTGAATGATTTAATTATTGTATTTTCAATAGTTTTTTCTAAGTTTTTATTTAATATATTTGCATATGATTCTGTATCATTACATTTATCATTATTAATATTTACACTATTTATTATAGATTTCAATTCTGTGATATTATTTTTTAGATCATTTATTACTTTCGTATTTTCATCAATTACTGATTTTATATGTTCATCAAATAGTTTTTTAATGTAATTTTTAATTGTCTCAGACAACTCTAAATTAGACATTCTATTTGTCATATTTTATTTCGTATTAATTTATAATATATAATGTATTCAATACTTAAATACTTAAATAAGCAAATTAAACAAATATATATATTATTTAATTATACATGATAAATATATAAGTATGTGTAATTAATATATACCCATATAAATATAAAAATATATATATATATATATAAATAAATACTGATAATAAATAATGTAAATATACATATACATATCAATATGTATATGCACCTATATATTATATGATATGTATATATATATCATATCATATCATATCATATATATATGTTATTAATAAGTATATGTATGTTATTAGATTGTTTTTATATAAAATTGAAAACAAATAATTTATTTGAAATTTGTCCGCCCCCACTTTCAAATCCTTAAAAAAGACCTCGGAATACGTCGTCAGTATAGTGAATACACTATACCTCCCCTGCAGGTATTCATCTCGCTTAATAGCTATATTTAATAAACATCCTTCCAAAAATATGGTACGCCATACTAACTTCTATGAATCGGGTTGTTTTATAAATGTGAGTTTATCACGTAGAGATAGGATGAGTTATATATATATAATTTAATATATTATAAATTTAATTATTGTTTATAATTTAACATAATAATGAATTAATATATGTCGAATTAATTAACTTAGAATTCGAAATATATATTACACTTTAGTTAGATAATAATGTAGTGAGTGAAATAAAAAATATATTATATTATAAGTTGATTAATAAACGTACGAGTATAAATATTTGGTGACTGTTTTATATGCGAAACAGAAGAATGGGGGTAACGTGACGTACGATGGCAGGTGAACTATAGTCTACATAACAATAGTCAAAACAGGGTGTAAAGTAGACGGCGATCGTATCACGGTGATTCGAGCTAACAATGGGGGGGCAGTCGATATAGGGGGACAGTCGATGTATGGGGGCAGTCGATGTGTGTAGTCCGGCGGGGGTGGGTTGATTTCGATTTCGAGGTTATTAAAATAAATTATAAAAATGGTGATTCAAAAATATACAATAGTGTTATTTACAATATATATATATATATATGTATATATATATTAATAACAGCGTGTTTTAAATGCGTGTGCTTCCCTGCGCAACTTAAGCTTGTCTCTAAGCTCTTGACAGCAATAGTACGCCGAGTGTCAGCCATAACAACGGAATACCTGTAATACGACAATTATTAACATATATGTGTATATATATATATATATATATATATATATATATATATATATATATATATATATATATATATATATATATATATATATATACATATATGTGTATATATATATAGTAATATATAGAAATTTAACAGTAAATAGATAATAGATAAATCTTAAATTTACGAATATTATTTAATATACAGTTTTTTATAACTCTATACAATATATTTAATATATACATGTATTTATATTTGATTATTTGATATTCTAAAATGTATTTTAATAGACCGTTATTGTTAATTAAAAAGGTGTTAGTGTTAATTTGATAATTAATTAGGACTGGTAATTTTACGACATATATAATGTGGAAATGTTATAATATATAAGCCATTACTATAGGATTATATATACAGTGTATTGTACATAATACTATATTTTCATATTAAACAATCAACCTAAATATTACATTATACTACTATATTTGAACTTTTAATATACGAAATAGTACTTTTATATATTACCTAGTTTCTAGATTCTAGTATATGGTAGATATACTAGATGTATTATAATGAATAACTAGTATACGTATATAGCTACGGCGTATTGTAATGTAGGCCAAGGTACGCTAATGCGGAACCAGGTTACCTATATACAGAGGTATTTCTGATTATAGTAGTTGCTATAGAAATTCTAAATTCTATAGAACGTATCAACCACCGCTATACAAAAAGTATGTGAAAGTTCTTAGTAATTAAAGCTACTTTATTGTGATCGATGTGTAGACTAGTTCGATTATGATGAATGAACTATTTGTATACAGTACGGAAAGTACACCCGCCTGTGTTATATATATAGTATCCGCATCTATGAATCATAATATGAATCATAATAATTATGTTTATGCACTTGTACAATATTAAAAATACATATAAATAGTCCTCTATATCACTTAGTATTGTTGTCCGTGGTATATTGAATGTATATTATTATTAAAGTATTATCGTATTACTATTATTTTATTATTATTTTCTTCCCGCACGAGCGAAGGGGTCTATGACATGAACCTATTTTAGTGCATAATAATCCTAATATCATCATCATCATCATCATCTTCATCATATAAATAGTTACGCATACATTAATACATGGATGTAGATCTACATCCATTTGTAGATCTACATCACGCATCGATGCGCATGAGTATAAGCGTGATTGCGGAGAGGGGTATCGTAAACCTGTTGTCACGTGAGAAACGGCATCACTCGAAGTAGTAGTACCGTTGCTCGTCTCTGTTGTATTGGCTACAACCACTCCAGTTGTGCTGGAGACGTTCTCGGCGGTAATGGGCGTGGTTATAGTTTCGGTGGGCGTGGTTAGCGTGGCGTTCGTAGCCGTAGCGACGGCGGTGGTAGTTGTCGTAGTGGTTGTAGTGGTATTGTTCGTAACTTCGGGTGTGATTGATGACGCGTTTCCGGTTGTGGAGGGGGTTGTGGGGGAAACTGAAGTGCTGTTTAATATGGGTTCCGTAGCGGCGATGGTGGTGGTTGCTATTGTGGTAGTCGGGGTAGTGGTTGCTATTGTGGTAGTGGGGGTGGTGGTTGCTATGGTGGTAGTGGGTTCGAAATTTTCCGAAGTGAAGCTTATCTTATCGGATATAGACGGAGTATCTCTGTGTAACATTTTCAAACCTGAATTGTAATGGTCGATGTAGTAAATATTAAAATGTGTGTATATATATATATATATATATATATATATATAAGCTCGTTACTTATACGATAATCATTATAAATAATTTTCCTATTTACATAATAAATATTTAATCTATATAATAGACTACAATTGTAGTCTAACTTAACCCCGCTTATGCTTAGCACCTCTTAAGCTTAGCACCTCGTATAAACGTGTCGTCACGAGGAACTGAATAAGGACATATTTAGGGACATACAGTAACACTATAGCACTAGTCATAGACGTTATAGAATACCAGTAATACTTGTTAATTAAGTCATTACTATATTGCTAATATATATATATATATATATATATATATATATATATTAGAATCAGATAGAGTGTAAACACTCGAAAAGCTGACTATGTATTTTCCCACTCAACTTGATAACAACATTACAAGAATACAAAATAAAAATATAAGAAAATTGAAGGACAATAAAATACTTATTTTAAAATGTAAATTTTGTATGTCATTAGACTATGAATATTTTATTAAATTGATTTTATTTTGTCAATTTGATTCGTGTAAATGAAAATCATGCTGAATAAATAGGTAAGTATATACATACATATAGTATAATAAAAGTATATATATATAAATAATGAATATATACATTTATATTAAAAGAAGGAAAATATATAACACAAATGAAATATATATATATATTTATATATATATATATAATATATTACATAATGCATGCTCGAGGTATTCACTTTAACATATATCATACTTTGATACTATGTTGACATTAGGGGTGTTACTCTACTCTAGTTAGTGTGATATAGTCATTATAGTCACGTGACTATAGTTGAAGAATGTCTACACAAACCTCTAACGTAATCTATACAAGTTATGATAACGATAACACTAATTATAGCCCTGTAATTTATTGAAATAGATACTGATAACACGGTTCGTTGTAATGGATAATGATAATGTAGGCTATTGTGATAGATAATAAACTATGTTAATTAAATAAAGCAGAGTAGGCTAAGTAAAACATGACTTGTATTTACAGTATAATTATACTTTATATTATACAGTTAACTGTATCATATTAACTATAACATAATTATACGGTTAACGTTGCGAATGATCCCAGATATATAACATCTAAAACTATTGTTATAATATTTATATATACCTATTATTATACTGCTTCGTATGCTATTATAAATCAGGTATCGAACTAACAATGAATACAAGCTTGTATATGTGTCCTATTTACTATACATACTGACCTTACGCTTGCATAGCAGTGCATACATATATCGGTTACTGACAATAGTTAATATATATATATATATATATATATATATATATATTAATGTCCTAATACTAGCGATTACTAATCGATAATTACATTAATGAGTGCGCGTATGTGTGTGCGTATGTGTGTGCGTATGTGTGTGTGTCTCATTAACAGTCACGTGTCCTGCCTATTATAACGATTACATAACCTAATATTCAAAATGATTAACATTCACCATGTAAACAGCCACACTCGAACACGCGTTACGTAATACGGCGTAATGACGTAATCGATAAAAGGGGCGTGTTTCGTTGTAACACGCCCCTTTTGTAACACCGACCTCGATAGAGCTGAGCGCGAAACGGAACGAGGCTCTTATCTCCTCTGCAGTTAACCGAGGTCTACTAAAATAGCTATTAATACCTTATATAAATCTTTAAAACCTATTCATATTTATTAAATGGGATATTTCAATATAATCTATTTTATTATATTTATATTACCTGTATTACAATAAAGCATACCCATACTAGTGATGTTAAGATTTTTATGAACGTCTGTTAAATATTACAAGTCTTCTTGGGAACAAATATACATCCTGATAACTACATAATATCTAGCATACGATTACCCATGTATAAGGTAACCTATGATATAACATAACTGTGCAAATATAGAGTATAATTCAAATTGTTTTATTATCCATAAAAATGAAGGCTGTAATTTTATTTTAAACTACCCAACTATAACAATAATAAACTGAGAAAATACAATTTAAAGTTTTAGAATAAATAATCATAATATAATACTTTGGAAACTCATTATTTATACACGTATTCTAATATTGATATAGTATCAATGTAAAACCTAAAGATATATATATATATATATATATATATATATATATGTATATATAAATTTATATTGTAAAAGAACATTACATAATTAATCAGTAATATATAGCTACTATAATAACTCTCCTAGAATACTTAATATTGATCATGATAATTTAAAATTAAAAAAATATTGTATTAGCTTTTGTATAATGATGATGATGTTGTTGATGATGATGATGATGATGATGATGATTATGCTGATAATGATGATGATGATGATGGTGATGATGATGATGCTGATAATTATGATAATAGTGACGATGATGATGATAATGATGATATTGATAATGATAATGATGATAATGATGATGATAATGATGATAATGATAATGATAATGATAATGATGATAATGATAATGATAATGATGATGATGATGATGATAATGATGATAATGATAATGATAATGATGATAATGATAATGATGATAATGATAATGATAATGATGATGATGATGATGATGGTGATGCTGAATAACAGATTAGTAGCGCTAACATCAAGATCATGTTTAGCCTTTTCACTCATGCGGGAAGAAAATATATGAACAATATTTTTACGAAAAACTCTTTTTCGATAACAATTAGATAATAATATTAATTTGAATATAAAAGAAATAAAACTAACATTATTTAAATAAAAAGTTGTATGGTTAATATATTAGATAAACAGTGAAAAGAGGAAAATGGTTAGATATAGTTTTATGAATCGTAAAGAGCGGAAGGTTGGAGGAAGATAATTCCATACAGTGATATACATTGTAAAATCTCTAGAATTTATGGATTTTGTTATTTCTGAATAGATAAAAGTTTGAGGATTTTGTAATATGAAGATATGTGATTATTAAGGGTTAAAGATAATATTTCACCAAAGACAAATCCTAGGTTTTTGGAAAAATGTGATGGATATTAATCATGTTGTTTAAAGTAAACTTCGGAAAAAATAACATAAGTATACTTTACTATAGTATATATTCCACACTATAGTTATATGGATAATTATTATTACAAAATAAGTTAATAATAATTTATTTAATTTGACATGCGCTTCGCACTTAAGTATATATACTTAATAGTTCTATTCACATATTAGTGATTCTAGATCTAACAAGGAGATAAACAACGCCAAAGATCTTAACCTCAACGACCTTATCACCGATAATCGTAACGATATTGATAATCTTTAATTAGTGATACGCTCGTGTGTGCTATTTATAGA
This sequence comes from Osedax fenrisi, assembly GCA_964019155.1. NCBI lineage: Eukaryota > Metazoa > Annelida > Polychaeta > Sabellida > Siboglinidae > Osedax > Osedax fenrisi. The sequence goes on along the minus strand of OZ025244.1, from coordinate 14,626,891 downwards.
ACGTATTGATTACGTCATTCTTTCATAAATAAACAACATCGTCTGAAAGATATGCAATGTAGAATGTACACATATACCCTGTTGTAAAATACACCCATACAGTTGTGTATATAAATTCCTAAAGTGTATAATGCTTATGCGTTTCAAATTATAGTACGCTAATAGAAATTATAGTATCGGAAATCTAGATAAATTGAATTCAATCTCAAGTACAACCCAGGAAACGCAATCCAATAGTAATCCGGATTCAATCCGAATCATAGATCCGGATCAAAGTCGAGTATTTAGGCTACTTTGAAATCCGAATTGAATCCGGATTATGATCCGGATAAGGTACCTGTAGATAGTGTAAATCGTGCGTACATCATACGGTACATTAAGGTGTGTGACGTGCCGTATAGGAAGCTGATTAGTGTGTGGACGGCTCGTAATTATGGCGATAAACATACGGAAGACACGTTACATGATCTAAATATAACTATATTAATTAGAAATACACGTGACATAATCTAAATATAACTATATTGATTAGAAATACACGTGACATAATCTAAATATAACTATATTAATTAGAAATACACGTGACATAATCTAAATATAACTATATTGATTAGAAATACACGTGACATAATTTAAATATAACTATATTGATTAGAAATACACGTGACATAATCTAAATATAACTATATTAATTAGAAATACACGTGACATAATCTAAATATAACTATATTAATTAGAAATATACGTGACATGATCTAAATATAACTATATTGATTAGAAATACACGTGACATAATCTAAATATAACTATATTAATTAGAAATACACGTGACATAATCTAAATGTAACTATATTAATTAGAAATACATGTGAAATGATCTAAATATAACTATATTGATTAGAAATACACGTGACATAATCTAAATATAACTATATTAATTAGAAATACACGTGACATAATCTAAATATAACTATATTAATTAGAAATACACGTGACATAATCTAAATATAACTATATTGATTAGAAATACACGTGACATGATCTAAATATAACTATATTAATTAGAAATACACGTGACATAATCTAAATGTAACTATATTAATTAGAAATACATGTGAAATGATCTAAATATAACTATATTAATTAGAAATACACGTGACATAATCTAAATATAACTATATTGATTAGAAATACACGTGACATAATCTAAATATAACTATATTGATTAGAAATACACGTGACATAATCTAAATATAACTATATTGTAGGAAGACACGGGCGATGCACAACTTTTTTTCGGATTTTCTTTCTAACGATTATATCACCATACGTGCAACCTGCACTAATGAGTAGTGATTAGTGATGCAGTAAATGATGCTAACATTTAAAGCATCGATGCAGTCTCAGTCTCAGTTACATAAAGCCTCAACTCGGCTCGGGCTCGTTTTTTTCCGAAAATTAAAGTCTCGGCTCGGAATCAATAACCAAAAGTATCGGCTCGGCATCAAAAATCTCGGTATTATTTACATCAATGAAATTTACATTATTATTCACTGAATCGCGAAGTTGGTGCAGATAATTTTTCTTAAATTGATGTAATGTGAAATATACCAAAATTAGTATTTAAATATAACTTTAAAAAATCATGCTTTTTGATGCATCATTCGGCTCGTTTATGATTTGTAAGAGTCTCAACTCGGCTCGGGATCGTTTATCTAAAGTATCGGTTTGGCTTGGGCTCGTTTGGCTAGAGTCTCGGTTCGTTTCGGGCTCGTTTTTTTTCCGAAAATGAAAGTCTCTATTCGGAATCAATAACCAAAAGTCTCGGCTCGGCATCAAAAAGCGCGGCATCATTTAAATCACTAGTAGGGATACTCTTTTAAAAACGCATCATATAATCTGCCTTACCGTATGGCTTATGTTAACGTGTGTATTAGATCGAATGAAACCTTATTTAAATTAACTTACAGAACGGTTTTAATTACAATTCGTAGGTATCGGTTATTTATAAGTTTTTAAATTGCGTGAAACTGAAATATGCATTTAATTAAACTGCTATAAACTAGATTGTATGTTAATACAAGCAAACATTAATTATATAATCAATATATCGCATAACTCATATATATATATATATATATATATATTATAGTTACATGATAAGTTTCATTATATTTTATTATATATTTTAATTATTTTTATCATATATATGTAAACAGGAAGTCATAAGGTTAAATACCTCAAAAATCTTCTGAACATTTTATTTGACCTTTTATCGTTTTTTTTTCTCTTGCAATGATTGCAATAATAAAATATATCTTATCTTATAATATTATAAAATTATTATTTATTTATAACTATTATCTATAATGAAACTTATCATGTTAATAAAGGGGTAATTGTCTCGATAAGCAACACTGCTTCTACAATTACCTTGGCATTGCCTAAATCTGATAATAATAATAATAATAATGTATATATATATATATATATATATATAAATCATATGTATATAAAGCCCGTGTATCTATAAGTCAAATATGTATATATAAATAATATAGATGATATTAACACTTTTGTATTAACTAGAGAACCCAGAACACTGTATAGGATCTATAACTATATATATATATATATATATATATATATATACATACATATACATATATATATATATATATATATATATATATACCTACATATATACATATGTATAGCTACTATAGTATACTGACCATTAGCCATGCCGCCGGTCCTGACAATCAGGTGGTACTTATTACTGGCGGAGAGGTCGAACAGTTCACGGTGTGCGGGTGCGGGTGCGATTGTGCGCGTGAGGGTGCAGCTAACTCGCCCCCCGGTCAGCGAGGTGGAGCTAGCGCTTATACCCGCATCGGAGTTCTAGCGGTGGGGTGCAGGGTAGGGGTTAACAACGGATGTTAACAGGTGTAGCGCATCGATATAGTGAGAAAGTGGATAAGCAATTGAATGTAGTGTATGGCACTATCCGCTACGAGCGCTGCAGTCGAAACCCACTATCTGGCCCACTACTTTTTATTTATAATAATATGTATTTATCATATATATATTGATAATGACTACCAATTTTAATGTACTATCTATATTAAAAATAAAATTATATATTTAAAATACATAATATCAACATTCCTCGTAATTTTGTGTATTTAAATTGAAGATATAATACTATTTTATTGATTTTATTGATATTTATAATTTAAATCCATTGATATAGATAGAAGTCACTTTAATCTACTTCGACGAAAAGACTACTGTTTTAATATTTGACATATATAATATGACTAATATCCAATCAAAATCACTGATATCATTTTGTTAATTTATCGATAAAAGTGTCATTCACGTATCTATCTTTTACATGCATTGCGTGCGTCAATTGCTTATCCACTTTCTTTATATCGATGGTGTAGCGTCGTTAGTAATTCGTGTAATAATATTATAATATATATATAAACAATATGTATATATAAATCATAACTATATATATATATACTTAATATATATATATATATATATATATATGTTTGTTATTTTATTTGGTGGAGTCCTTTCATCCCATCCATGAACTTAGATGAAGTTTTCATTTATAACCATATATGGTTCTAATTTCCCTTCGAAGCCGCTCTCGTGTTAAGGAGATTAACGGTCTTTAAAAAAAAATTAAAATGTTATTTAAAAAATAGATTACTACATGTATAATGTATTATATGTCAAAATATCATATGTTAAAAACACATATAAAACATAAAAAACATAATTTTATAACAATACTTATTTCTAATAAAATAATGATTAAAAAAATGGCGTAAAAATGAATGTTGATTACATATATTATAACACTGCTTTTCAATAATTTATATAGATGCAATTCATATCAAAATCATTAAAAATTATACAAGTTATATAATTATAATATACAAATTGTAAGAAGTAGCTAAAATAACTTTTACCATAATAATAAGAGTCAAAAAGCAAATAAATAATATAGTTATCTTTAACATAAATTATCTCATAATATTTGTTTTTTTTAATGAAAATGGCTATTTCTCAATAAATAATTAACTAAACTTAGTCAAATTTTCACATTTAGTATTATACGTATATTGTAGCAATAGAAAATATTTGTGATTAGATATAGAGTTGATAAATAATTGATAATTAAATTTAAATATAAATATTTCATTTTGATATATTGTGTACTCTTTTAAAATACTGATATTTTCAAAATTAATATTCTAATAATTTAAAAATTATATAGAACAATTAACACAATATAAAGAATATATCTTAATGTTATGGAATTTAAATTATGTTAAAATCTTAATTATTTCGTGAGATTTTGAATTTTCAAAAAAAAATGTCCTATTTAATTAAATTAAAATCTAAAGACTATGAACCCCTTAAGGCATCCATGGTGTTAAAGAGAGTCGATCATTTATTCATACACAATTATATAAGATCACTTCCAAATATTACTTTAAGATCTATTTTATTTGTCCGGATGGGGCTTGCACCCGCGTTAAGGGTGCGGGTTATTCAAGGGTATTAATCATCAGATTACCATAACTCACTGAATACATATAACAAATATATGAATAAACACTCTTACAAATTGTCAGCACTGTTATTTAAGTAAAGGTTTCAAAATATTGTATTCTATATATTCATTAACTTCTATAGGCTCAAATTAAATAAACAGAAAACAGTATTTTCAATACTTGTGATTTTTTTTTTTAATGAAAATTCACCAATATATTTATAATTATAATATAAATAAACAATATATATATATATATATATTATGGTATTTGAACAGAAAATATTGAAAAATTATTTTAAAAAAATTTATTCTAGAAATGTCATGGAAATTCCTAGAATTTAAGTAAAATAGCCTTTATTAAAAAATAAAACAATAAAACACCTACCCCGCTATATCAATATTATTAGACTTATTATATGAACATTATAAATTACTTTTTACATGCATGCATGTGCACATAAAAAAATAATAATTTGTTTTATAACAATTTAAAAGATATGTTCGAAATTTTTTACGACTTATTTTCAGTAGTGATTTATCGTAAATTTTGTAATACAATTTTTGTGATTCATTCGATAGTTATATATTAGACGAGAATATTTTCCACCGGAGAACGAAAATTAATCGCAATTATAATTTTAGAGGTATTTATTTAATTTTACATCATTTTAATAATGAAAAAATATTAACAAAATTTAACAAATTTGAAATAATTTGCAATATATTATAATAACAAACTCTCTGAGCAAAGTTGAAACAAAGCGCATGAAAGCTTCGTGGGTAAAAGTTGAAATATTATTTTTGAGATGCCATTTTTTTAAATTATTTTACGAAAATTCGACAGTCTATCGGTGGCTGGATATTGATTTTTAAAATATAATATTTACATATTTATTACTTAATATTAAATACTCTCTTAACATTACTGAGATGGTATCATTACTTGACAGCGAACACCCTTAACCCGCATCCTACTGCTTGTGTATATATATATATATATATATATATATATATATATATATATATGTATAACTATAATTATCTAAAATGATATATATATATATATATATATATATATATATATATATATATATATATACTCTTTACGTACTAACCAATAAGCCTACGCTATTTCCATAGCCGCCATTGTAGGAGTGCTGGACGGAAGCCATTCCTGTAGATGAGATGAAACAATCTATACAGCTGTCGTCTCCCTGTATGAAAGTGGGCGCGGTTATCGATTATATAATAGCGGCGTGACGTAATCATAGTGACACTATTAACGCGATATCATCTTTTTATGCATAGGTATATAACTTATTTAATATAGTATTAAGTAATATGTGAATTTGAATAACGCATCACCTCTACATCACCACATAACTGCAGTTACCAGTATCTATATATATATATATATATATATATATATATATATATACTTACTGGTAGGGTTATACCTGGTAGGGACTACCTACTCATACTTATTGTAGATAAATAATATTAATATATATATATATATATATTAATTTTATATATGTATTGATATAAATAATATGTAGTTTATGTTAGCAATAGCGATAATTATTAATAACAAGAATGAATATATGCATTACTTATAAAACAAGTATATGTACTATATATAGTGGTACTGCGGAAAGCCTGTCTGATGGGTTAGGGTATGATGTAATTCGTTTATATCGTGTATGTGTATGTATTTGCCGAAGAGACCAATATTGAAAATATAAATATATATATTTAAATTATAACTATAATATTATAATCGTATTTAATTATACAGTTTTAGAAATTCATACAACACGTATATCCTATATATAGCACTGGCGTAATTGTGTGGATCGAATTACACTATTGCGTCATACTATTGCGTCATACTATGATGTCATACTTTTAGGTCAAGTATTACGTGTTGAGGTGGTATCACACTACAGTATAGTAGTATGTATTGTGTGTGCAATCCTTTCTCGAAAGACTATCGCTATTAAAGGGTTCCTTTTTTACTCATTATATAACTATATTATATTGTATACATATGCCGTGTGTATTAATTATTTATTTATATTATACAAGTAAAATAAATATTATTTTGTTCATTCATTCAATCTTGATAACGATTGTTATCATATTAATAGGCTCAGGACGTCATCGTCGGATTATGTTTATACTATATACTTGATTAACATACTGGCTAAATTATATTAAACAATACTGGATTAATCATACACAACTATTTACTATGCAAGTTTTTCAAACTACATGTAGTAGTGATCGGATGTTTATTATCATAGCGCCTAGCGATTGAATGTGTTATTATTTTGAATTCAAAATAATAACACATTAATTCAATTAACATAAATTATATTGAATTATTTTCTATATATATACTTCTAGAAACTTAGATACAGTTTTCACTTATAACCATATATGGCTCTAATATCCCTTCGAAACGGCTATCATGTTAGGCATCCATGGTTTTAACGAGAGTCGATAATTTATATACACACAAGTATATAAGTTCACTTCTAAATATTATGTTAATACCTGGTGTAAAGGTCCGGACAGGGCTCGATCCCGCGACCTACTGCTCGCGTGTCTAACGTCTTAGCCACTGAGCCACGCAGGCAGTTAATAAATATATATATAAACACTTACCATCCTCAGATCGTCCGAGAAACACATGGTCACCCACCCGGTAGTGTTGCCCTCGATTCGGAACTCTACCCGCTGCGAGTCCACCTGTTTCCAGCCCACGTACACTAAACACTTGTCCGGGCTAGCGCCCGTGCAATCGGTACCGAAGCAGCTGTAACCCGGGGCGCAGGAGTTGCCATTCAACTGAGGGGATGGTATCGGTGGTTAAGTGTATACACTTATATATATGTGTATATATATATATAATAATAATATGTATATTAGAAGAATATGTTATTTTTCTGTTTTTATTGCTAGTTTATAATATGAATATACTTTTTCCTCCTACACGGTAAAAGTAAAAAATTCATTAGACATTTCAGAGTTTAATATTATAAAATTTAACCTAAACGTTCTTGAAATATAGTTGTATAATGAAAGTTTATGAACGGTGTACAAGCGTTCTTTAGACATTTCAGAGTCCAATGAACATTTAATATTATAAAATTTAACATAAACATTCATGAAATAATTTGTATAAAGCACGTTTATCAAAAATGTATAAAATGTCATTAGATATTGAAAATAATAATGACCTTTTGTATTAAAAGTATTATATGATTGATTATTAAAGATAAAATATCGAATAGCGAGAAAATATAGTGAAAATAAAGTGATATAAATATACTAATATTATTATAGACATATTATTAAATACAGAATTATTTTAAAAAAAATATTATTTGGCCAATAATATTAATTTTCGCCTAGATTTTTTTTAAATACAGATACAATACCATATTTTACCTTTTCTTTATTTTGTAAATTGATTTAATTTAGCACTAATGGAATTAAGTATCAATTATTATTTTATTTCTATATTTAAGTTGATATTATGATTTTATAAATAAAGTTACAATTTTAAAATCATAAATTCTTTAAGTATCTATATTTTGTTGATATCATCATAATTTCATGTATGTTTCAACTTAATTATAATATTCAACAATAATTATAATCATAATTATATTGATAATTAATATAATACAATTTGAAATAATGTTATAATGATTGCTCAATATTAAACATTGAAAAATTGTATTTAATATTAAAAATATTATTGTTAAATTCATGTTTTAAATATAACCTATATGTAATTCTATAATATATTGTAATATATAAGTCATTACAAGTTAAATACTAATATGAACATAACCCCACTAAATTAGTGGTACTAATACATTTATAATTATAAGCATATCAATAATATAAAATATTCAGAATATAGAGTATAAAGAATGTTTGTACAAAAAAGTTCATCAGAATATAGAGTATAAAGAACGTTACAAAAGGTTCGCTATTTCGACCACCCAATGAACGTTTACATTGAGTATAGTGAACGTTTAGTTGTTATTGTGTAAAGTGCTTCAAAAGAACATAGCATATTATATGTTGTTGTCGCCCGTATACATATATATATATATATATATATATATATAACTAAACCATAATAAATTATATTGAAATTTACCGTTTAATTATTAAATCATCATGAAAAATATCAATATAAAATTATAAAATAAGTCAAATATTAGATATGAATATTACATAAAATAACACAATAGTATTTAATATATAATATGAATTACATACTAGAGATATAAGGTTACTAAACATAAATGTATAATTTAAAGTCATTAGAGTATTTAATGTTTTGTTAAACTCGTGTCTAATTAATATATAAATTACGTAAAACTATGTAAATAAAATAAAAAATAATTCTATTGTTATTGTAGTGTCAATAAGTCCAGTTATAATGAGTCAAGTTATAAAATAAATAATATATAAATTAAAATATGTAATGTACATTATACGTAGACGTATACTTACAAGACCTCCTATATCCTCGAGGTTATAGGAGGTATTGCTACGTATAGCATCGTATATCTTATATCATATTTCTGTAAAAAAAACAACAACGTATATCCTAATATCAAAGTAATAAAATCAAAATTAAATTAAATATATATATATACGTATTATACTTTTTTAAGATTTTTACATAATTTAATTGTTTCAATATTTTGTTGAAGATAATGTCGATAAGATAAGATAAGATCATGTCGTCAATATAAATGATTAATAACAACTTGGTAGGATAATTTATAAACTATATTATATATATATATATATATATATGCAAGTTGTGCATTTACAAATACCGTATATCATTAAATGCTATTAAATAGAGCTAAATAAGATACATTATGTTGCGTATTAATATTTTCTTTAAAATCATTTTTTGAATAATAATAATTCTAATTTAATTAAACATGAGTATTATCATATATTACTATACAATAAATTAAATGTACATAATATAATGAAGAGTATAGATTGTTCATAAAAATATAAAATATATATATAAGTAATTTATATACTTTATTTTTATATATCAAAGAAATTCTATTTATATAATTATACTATAGACAATAATATTTTTTTTTAACTCATAGAAATTCATATATGAATTGCAATGAAAGTAAACAAATATGTATATATATATATATACACAACGCAATAATTGTATAGTAAACTTTTCTGTGAAACACGGAATGTTTACAATATCGAGTATTTACTAAATATGGAAGGCTCTATTGATCTGTACTGTTGTTTATAATGAAATAAAATAATTTTAAAAATAAATTATTTTAAAAGGATAATATAGAGTCCATATTATAGACACATTTATAAAAAAGAAGAGTACTACTATATTATATAATAATGTATTAGTCATAACGTATGAGTCACGTCAAAGGTTTTATTTATATAATGTTACTACTTTCATTTTTTTTGGCAGGTACGCAACAAGCAATATTCACTATATATATATATATATATATATATATATATATATATATATATATATATATATATATATATATGGGATGAAAGGACTCCGCCAAAATAACAATAACAATATCAATATGTAGTCGTGTACAATATATCAAAGAACTACTACTAGCGAATTTATAGGAATTGATATATGTTACATATATGTATAATATATTATATATAATATATTATATATTATATATAGTGCTTACAAGTATATCGCCATATTGTATTTATGACTCATACTGGTAGGTAATGTCCAATAGACGATATGAATCATTATTCCAATAATATGTATATTTAGAATGTAAACAATTGTGTGTATAGTTAATACGTAATTGTTTATACCTCATGTGTGTGCGTGTGTATGTGTGTGTATGTGTGTGTATGTGTGTGTATGTGTATGTGCTATAGTATAACATGTTATATATATACTATAATCGAAATATGATACATTTAGCATATATATATATATACTTCAACTCTCGGTAAGTTGGAGTTCTCGGTAAGTCTGACACATTTAGTTGGTTTGGTTGGATTTGTATTTAGTTCCGTGTTAAATTAATCGGATAAGTCGGATAAGTTGGATTGAATAAGTCGGACCCTTCTGTAAGTTGAACATATATTATAGTCAATTTTATGATTTTATCTTGGATAAGTCTAATTTTTTATAAATTGTCAGAAATGTTTACTAATATTAGTAAATATTTCTGACAATTTATAAAAAATTAGACTTATCCAAGATAAAATCATAAAATTGACTATAATATATGTTCAACTTACAGATAATACATATGTATACATAATACACAAATGTTAACACAATTGAGCAATATTATTGAATACAACATTGTATGTTGTTGATTGTTGCGTAATTCCACATTTCGCTAAGCCTTCGCTGCTGCACGTCGCATGTCTTATTTGCGTGAGATTATGAATCTCGGCTAAGTCGGACATCTCACTAAGTCACACATTTTTCCCTATCCCTTGTGAGTCCGACTTACTGGGATTTTACTGTATATTATATATATATATATATATATTGAAATTGTCATTGTTATTCGTTATTTTGATGGAGTCATTTTATCCATTCCAGGAACTTAGATGAAGTTTTCACTTATAATCATATGTCTTTAATGTTCCTTGGAAGATGCTCTCGTGTTAAGGTATTCATGGTTTTAACGAGAGCCGATCATTCATTTATACACAATTATATATGATCACTTCTAAATAATATGTTAATATATATTTTATTATTTCGGACAAGGCTCGAACCCGCATCCTATAGGATCAGTATACTGCTTGTATGTCTGACGACTTAGCCAACTGAGCCACACAGGCAGTTTATATATATATATATATATATATATATATATATATATAAAAACTGCCTATGTGGCTCAGTTGGCTATAGCCTGACTACAACTTATAAGTCGTCAGTCACACAAGCAGTAGGACACAGGTTAGAGCCTCGTCCGGACCATTAATTAATTTTATAAATGGATTTTAAAATATTATTTAGAAGTGATCTTATATAATTGTGTATAAATAAATGATCGGCTCTCGTTAAAACCATGGAAGACTTAACATGGTAGCTACTTCTAAGGGAAATTAGAGCCATATATTATATTATTATATATATTATATATTATTATTTTAATTTGATGGAGTCCTTTCATACCATCCATGAACTTAGATGATATTTTCACTTATAACTCCTAACCATATATATATGGTTATAAGTGAAAATATCATCTAAGTTCATGGATGGTATGAAAGGACTCCATCAAATTAAAATAATAATAACAATAACTATATATAATATCACTAAATATAGAGTAGTCATAACTAATTACTAATTACAAGCAATATCATAGTATACTATCGTTATCTAACTATAGTTACTTAATAATAATTAAGAATGTCTTAGTCAAATTTAGAGTAACCTATATATATATAAATATGTATATAGTTTACTAATATTATAATATAGAAGTATTATATATAGTATACAAATTGTATAATTCAACGGCTCGTATAATCCAATGTTTTATTTTTATTTAACTTCACCGTTTATTTCTTGTTTTTTGTATCGAGTCGTTTTGTCTTACTGTTGACACATTTATATAATTTGTTTATATATGTTATATAATTATATGTTTATATATAATTATAACTTTCTTTATATATAACCAGTAATTCAATAAACTTTTGATCTATCTATCTATCTATCTATCTATCTATCTATCTATAATACAGCCTACTTTCTACTGTATATTGGTAGTATATATATATATATACTATATTAGTGTATATATAGTGTATTCAATACCATCATATTTAATATATATTAGAAATATTATGTCTAAAATATCGACTTATGGAATATAAATTAATATGTAAAGTATATCTTAGATGTAATAAAAACGATGTATACTTATTATAGTCGAGTTATGGGGGTTTATCGATTAGGTTTTCTGCGAATCAATATATATATATATAACATGTCGATATAAGTTGTGTATAGTTATCGGTAAGTATACTTATCTGGAGTTTGTTATATATATACTAAATTACTTATAATTAGTTATCTGAGAGATACTATTTTACTTTTAAAATTCATTGTCTTCATAAATGTATTGTTCCGGTGGTCCTATATAAACTCTTATATCCCTAGATATAGGTTAATGTATATATATATATATATATATATATAAATATATGTAAACATGTCCTATATATATATGTGTATAGAATGTTAGTATCATTACAATAGATATATATTTAGATACCTAATTATATATCTGTGGTGACTATAAATCAATATAGCAGATGAGCGGAAAACATCCTAATTTCTTCTATCCGCCGCCCTACGATGAATACCGTATCGATAACTAAGGTATGCGTCTTAGGTTACGAACAATGGATGCATTATTTATCGCCGAGCCTAAAGGCAATACGGCAATATTGCGTAATGCCATATGATGTGGTCGTGATAGTGATGCGTCATCACCGATGACCGGATACATGAATCATCGCTATGCACGTGACTGTGTTGAATACTAATGCAGTAGCTACCGAGTACTTCTTAAGTGCATATGTACTTAGACAACCAGATCGTTATATACATATATGTTATATATATATATATATATATATATATATATATATATATATATATATATATATATATATATATATACGTTATATATAATGTAATATAGTATGGTACGGTCATACAATTAGACATGGAAACTTCAGAAAAACAATCTAAGAAGGTAGCAAGATGACTCAGTATGTCTTAATGGTGAAGCCACACGACTGCAACGAATGGCGACGGCATTGTTTGACAGCCAGCTCATTGATTTCCCCTACGATTCGCGAGTCAAGGGAATAAAGTAACGTAAGTTATGTAATATCTCGGGTTATGACCCGGGTAATATAAATATACTTTATTCTATATATATATATATATATATATATATATATATATATTGTATATTGTATTTACCAGAAAATCTGAAAAGTCAACCTATATGTATTATATTATAATAGCCGTATTATTGTGTGGTGTTGTACTCAAATAGAATAAGTAATATTCTAATTATTGTAATGTAGTGGTAGTAATTATAATCTCTATATAATATTATTGTATTTAATATTATATATATATATATATATGTATATATACAGCAGTCATATATTTGTATTTTAATAGGTAAACTATAAACATATGACCGCGGTATACTATATAGTATATACCTATATGTAGTAGATATGTAGTAGATATGTAGTAGATATGTAGTAGATATGTAGTAGATATGTAGTAGATATGTAGTAGATATGTAGTAGATATGTAGTAGATATGTAGTAGATATGTAGTAGATATGTAGTAGATATGTAGTAGATATGTAGTAGATATGTAGTAGATATGTAGTAGATATGTAGTAGATATGTAGTAGATATGTAGTAGATATGTAGTAGATATGTAGTAGATATGTAGTAGATATGTAGTAGATATGTAGTAGATATGTAGTAGATATGTAGTAGATATGTAGTAGATATGTAGTAGATATGTAGTAGATATGTAGTAGATATGTAGTATATATATGAAGTATATATGATATGAAGTATATATATATATACTATATGAAGGTATGTATACCTTCGTATAGTATAGGTCGTGTATCATATATATATATATATATATATATATATATATATATATATATATACTATTAATGGTTGTTATTCATAGATATATATATATATCGGTAAAATACAATCTCATGGGATATAAAAAGATACTTTATTACTAAACTGCTTATTCAGGTATCATTAGTAGTTGATCATTAATAAAGTATGTGGTGACTAATTAAATTGTTAACTATGCGGAAGTTCATTATTTAATAAAATAATAGCATATATACTAAATATATTAAATATTATTGTTATTGCAAAAATAATGATCAGAATTATTAACAACAAAATCTTAAATTTAAACCAATTACCTTTAATTATATTATCAAATACGTTTGAATTATTTATTAGTAATAGTATTCTGAAATTAAATGATCTAGTAATATTTAGAAATATTATATTATTTATAAATTGCTAAATAAAAATTACAAAATTGATTTTAATGAATATTTTACATTAAATAAACATAATTATATATTCATTTTACTATTAATGAAAACTAAAATACCAAAAACACAGTATTCTTTAAGGTATAAAGTATTATAATGATATATTATTTGGTAATATTCTTTAAAAAAAGTAAAATATAAAATATTAATCAATTGAAAAAAGTTTTGAAATTGTTTTTCCAATATAAAATATAATACTGATATATATTTTTTCAGTGATGTGTTTAATAATATTGAAAATACAGTCAACTCTCGGTAAGTCGGACTACGGATAAGTCGGACTTTTCGATAAGTCGGACACATTTAGTTGGTTTGGTTGGATTTGTATCTAGTTCCATGTTAAATTAATCGGATAAGTCGGATAAGTTGGATTGGATAAGTCGGACTTTTCTATAAGTCGGACACATATTATAGTCATTTTATGTTTTTTATACTGGATGAGTCGGACTTTTTATAAATTGTCAGAAATGTTTACTTTAAATAATGAATATTATAATTTTAGTAAGTAATACAACATTTTATGTTGCTGATTGTTGCATAATTCCATATGTCGGTAACCATTTAACTAGCGCTGCGCATTTCATGTCTTATTTGCATGCTATTCTGAATCTCGGATAAGTCGGACATCTCGCTAAGTCGGACACTTTTCCCGGTCCCTTGAGAGTCCGACTTATCGGGAGTTGACTGTATATTATTTTCTCTAATATTATATTATAAATTGAACAATTATTTTGTATTATAAAACTATATTAAAAAATAAGTATTAAATAGGTATTTTTCTATATTTTACATTTTTACATATTTTACATTTTTATATATTTTACATTATATAAATATACAAAAAACAGTATTACAAATTTTAAATATTAAAAACACAAAAAAACAGTATTAAATGTAATACTGTTTTTAAACATTAATGTTTATAAATTAAAAAAATACAATTTATCAAAACTATATAAAATATTTTATATTTATTTTACAAATTTTACGATTTATATATTTAACTTTACATAACTAATAAAAAAAACTAAACAGTATTACAAATTAAAAGTATTAAAATAACAAAAAACTTAATTAGAATTAAAACAATTAAAAATAGTATTAATATAGTGACAACAAATAGTAACCTACAACTATATATCAATATTATTTAAATTGACATAAACTATGTGATACAAATATTTAGATTATTTTATAAATAGTATACTATATACAATTATAAATATATATATTACAATTATGAAAAATGTATTAATTATATTTTATACTTGTTTTAGATGCTAAAATAGTAATCAAATATTTGTTTTAGTTTTGTTATATTCTTTATTTTATATTTGTATTTATTGATTATTTTAATATTTATTTTTATGTAATTTTATTATCTTTTATCCGAATGAAGATGATGAAATATTAGTCATATATTATATGACATTACACTATAGTATACAGTTAGGATATATCGAATTAAAAAGTTAATCGCGTTCAATGATTATCTTTATTATAGATGTCTATAAACTGAATTCACTCATGCATATGTGTGTATGTTTTTGTGTGTATGTGGGTGTATATAATATTAGTCGTTAAGTGATTTAATTTGACTATGATATTACTATTATGTATTAGTTGTTTCCGTTTATTATTATTATCCGTATTACTCATTACGTAAGACATCATTAATTGTGACGTCATTATGTGGACGTAATCATTAATTACGTTAATTATTATACTAATAATAAATAAATAATATACACTATATATATATAGTGTAGATTACAAATACATGTAACATATTATATAGTTATATATAACCTATTAATTATATATATATATATATATATATTGATAACATAATAAGTGCTACACGTATACTATAAGCAAGTTATAAGTGGCATAGGTATCCTGTTACATGTGTGTGTGTTAGGTTACCTATACGACAAATAGGTAAGTATTACGTATAGGTTAACAGGTGTATACATATAACAAAGATTTTCCAAAGGAAAGATATTGCACTTGTGTATATTTGTGTCACCTTATAATTCGATATTGCCATCTAGCGGTATTATTCAGATAATAAGACATTTCTATATTTATTGTAATAGTAAATAATAAATTATATACAATATATAAGTATATTGTATTATAATATGTATTTACATGATTTTAAAATGATAATATAATTATATAACAGTAGAATACACTGATTAGTTATATTTAATATAAACAAATAAAATAAATGATAAATATATTGTTATAAATCTAATATTAAAAAAAACTACATGTATTGTATTATATTGTAATGATTTTAAATGTATGTATATAATTAGAAAACAAGAAATTTAAATACAAATATCACATGATTTAACATTTCATATACTATTTCGCCATCTAGTGTTAATATTGTTTTTTCATTTTTAATTTACATTTCGAGGTACTAGAGATAGATAGGGAGTGCAATATATTTCCTTTGGAAAATCTTTGCATATAATATAGGTATATATATATATATATATATATATATTATAGGTATATGTAAGTATACGCGTTACCTAACAGTGCCAGTACTACTACCTAAGTAAGTACGCCTACAGGTAGCACTCCGTATCGGTATTACGTAGCATGCGTATTGCATAACAATAGAGTAACGTTACGTAATCACGTGTTATCTAACCTCGGTCAGTGCGGTGGCTACTACTACTAGTGCTAGCACGGCGTACAGGACATTGTGGTTCATGTTGCTATTGTTCTATCTGTGTAAGGTAAGGTGGTTAGTCGTTAGGTGGGGGGTTTATCGTATGATTGGGGTATATCGATAGGTGTAGTATAAGCAAAGCCATTTCAAGGGCTTTGGTATAAGTATGCATAGATACCTATAGGTACATAGATACCTAGATATATTGATACATGTATTATATGTAGGCATAGAGATACATATATATATATTAGTGACTCGTGAATAGTTTAAACTAGAAACAATTGTTTCTCGTTATATTATGAAATATAAACTGTTTCCTCTCCTGATACACAATGTGTATTTTATTATACTCTAGTAGGTATCCTACACCATATATACATGAGGTTAGATATAACTATACATTCAAGAGATAACACTACATTCAAGCTATATCACTAACTTCAAGATATTGTGCTAACTTAAAGAGATATCTCTAACTTCAAGATATACAGATAACGTCAAAAGATAGCTATACAGCGTACGCTAAGCCGGAGCGGCTAGGACTTTTTTTGTTGAAAATTGCTGCACCTTCTAGCATTTTATGTTTGGAGTATTTCTGTCACAATGGTATACTTTTTTTTTTTTACATGTAGTATTCGCCGTGCGCCAGAGCTTTTAAAAATACCTATAAATATTTTTCTATAGAAAAAATACCGCTATTACCTATATTGAAATCACATGACAATTACATTATAAACCATTATAAACAACTAATTTTCAAATTTATATTCATTTTATTATACTTTTTAACCACGAACCTTCTTACTAATACACCTTTTTATATTTTAGATAACCCCAAACCATTTACTAAATGACAAATAACAACATATATGGATATAATCAGCTAATCTTACTGTATAAATAATAACTATAAAGATATTCGAATATGGGATATTGGTACTAAAATGAGATTTTATATATTTATGCTATTATAATAAAATTTGTATAGTTGGAATGCTTATCAAATTCTATAATAGAAGTCATATCTTAGTTTTTTTTAATTTTTATTTAAAAAAAAGTTATGACCACAATTGTGAAAAAAAAATTAGTAAAAATGTTTAATTTTGTAGATATAAATTATGAATGTATTAATTTATTTATAATACATATTATAACATAACTCATTCAATAATAAATATTATATAATGAAATTAACATAATATATATATTATAAATATAGCTATCTAAATATTTATAGAAATAAAAAAAATATCAGCATTTCTGACCAATATGGGGAAAATTGGGATTTTTTTTTTTAATAATATTTTTTTATCTAAAATTAATATAATTTATATTTTTACAAAGCTCTTTAAATTCTATAATATAAGTTGTATCTTGGTTTTTACAAATGTACAAAAGAAAAAAAATGATAGAGCAAACTAATAATTTAAAATTTATAAAAAAATAAGATAAAAAGTAAAATATATTTTAAAAAATTTCTAACGATTTAAATTCTTTAAAAAAACCCTATTATTAATCCAGTCGATTGAAAAAAAATTTGTGTAATAGTGCGTAAACTTTTTTTTTCAAATATAAAATTTATCATATTTTTACATTAAAATAGTGAATAAATAATCATATTTTATACTATACATTATTTTTTTTAAATTAATTTCATGTAATAGTACACTCATATACTTATGTATATATATTTATGTTTATATTTTTTTATAAATAATTTTTTTTTAATTAAAATTAAAATATTTTGTATTTTTCCAAAATTTCCTGGAAATTTCCTGGAAAATCGAAAAAAAATATTGTACAGATATTATCTTATACAAAAATATATAATTAAAACTATAATTGCAGATAAAACTAAAAAAAAAAATGTTAATGATGTTAAATCGAAGTTTCAAATATTTCCTATCTCCTCCATGTTAAACTTCCTATCTCTTCATGTTAAACTTTAATGAGGTGGCGCACCTCCAATAATTAATTTTTTTAATTTTTTTTTTGTATTCAATTTAATATGTTATCTAGTTAATATAAAAAAATGTGCAGCAATTTTCAAAAAAAAATTACCGAGCTACTCCGGCTTAGCGTACAGTGTACATATCTATAATTTAATATTCAAATATTTTCTACTCGTTTAACCATACAAATAATCTTGTAATATATATATATATATAGTTGTGTGTGACATGTGTATTATAGCATGACAATCCATAATCTAGGTGTATATAATCAAGCACGAGCACCTGTACATAATCTAGGTGTATATAATCAAGCACGAGCACCTGTACATAATCTAGGTGTATATAATGCACGAGCACCTGTACATAATCTAGGTGTATATAATGCACGAGCACCTGTACATAATCTAGGTGTATATAATGCACGAGCACCTGTACATAATCTAGGTGTATATAATCAAGCACGAGCACCTGTACATAATCTAGGTGTATATAATGCACGAGCACCTGTACATAATCTAGGTGTATATAATGCACGAGCACCTGTACATAATCTAGGTGTATATAATGCACGAGCACCTGTACATAATCTAGGTGTATATAATGCACGAGCACCTGTACATAATCTAGGTGTATATAATGCACGAGCACCTGTACATAATCTAGGTGTATATAATGCACGAGCACCTGTACATAATCTAGGTGTATATAATGCACGAGCACCTGTACATAATCTAGGTGTATATAATGCACGAGCACCTGTACATAAGTATGAGTGTGTTTGTGCGCGTGTGCGTGTAGATAACGCGCTTGTCGTCTGAGATAACATAACCTATTTAGATAGTCGATATAATTGCCTATTTATATGTAAACGGCAATAATGATTTACCTATCGTATGTATGCATCGCATGACATATAGGCATGTATGGCATATACCTATGTATGTACATTTCCATTCGTCGTAGATATATAATAGAATTAATAACAATAATATTTTCTAAATAACATAATGTATATGATATATATATATATATATATATATATATATATATATATTTTATATATATATATATTTTTTATATATATGTCTATGTATGTTTACTATACATATATGTATTCTATAGTATCATAGATTTATAATTAGGTATTATAATTACAATTACACATATATATATATTATATATGTATGCATAATGATATATTTTTCTAAGGATGCTTCGGCAGATCTTTGGTAACCTACTAAGGTAGCGGTGTTAATGAAGTGGCCTTCCTGCTAAGCCAATCAGATCGTCGTATCGATTATATCGAACACCAACACACAACTGATACCCGCGTAAGTCGAGAGTATACTCTGTTATAACAGGTGCATGTATATGTACATCGTACATGTATGTGTGTGTGTGTGTGTGAGTATGTTTGCGCATGTATGTATTTGTAAGTGTGCATCAAGGATCTCATCGAATGTTTAAGTAAACTCGCTTGTAATACCCCTTCTTACACTATGTATTACACGACATCTGATCTACTATAATGTATAGTCTATAATACATTATATATATAAATATTAGTCTACTATGTACAGTATCATTGTATACACAATAGAACGAGTAATCTCTCAAAAGTAACAGTGAACTAACGAGGGGTATATAAGGGGTATTAAGGGGTATTAAGGGTATACGTATGTTGCAGGGCCTACATCGTATACAAACTCAAGATAGAGGGTGAACGATATGCGTATCTCTACACAACATCTACACCCCATAGGGTATACCGTATACACCCTCTACAGGTCCGGTCCCAGCTATAGCTGTCCTGTATACCTGCAGAGAGCCGTCATTAATAATGCACGCACGCACGCACGCTCTAAGGGTATGCTCTAAGGGTATGCTCTAAGGGTATGCTCTAAGGGTATGCTCTAAGGGTATGCTCTAAGGGTATGCTCTAAGGGTATGCTCTAAGGGTATGCTCTAAGGGTATGCTCTAAGGGTATGCTCTAAGGGTATGCTCTAAGGGTATGCTCTAAGGGTATGCTCTAAGGGTATGCTCTAAGGGTATGCTCTAAGGGTATGCTACACAACACACGTTTATCGTGTGTAAAGGCGTACTAAGCTGCACAAACGTACGTGCGTATGTATGCGTGTACATACGTGTGTAGTCATAGCATAATGTCGTCGTTAGTGACACGTGATATAGGTGACATTTGGTAACGGTGACATTTGTTAGAGATTCTGTACAGATACATCTATAGTTTAGTTCACCGGGGGGGGGGTTACCCGTTGTTTAGCGTGTTAACGTATTGATATAGGTATAGGGGTTACCCGTGAGGTTACCCCCGAGGTTACCCATGAGGTTACCCCCGGTTATCCGATACATCTACCCGTAATGTCTGTATTGTAAAGTGGAGTCGTTATACCGAGTGAAGATTTGACGTGAAGTTAGCATACTAGAGAATAGTAGAGTATATATATATATATAGTATACTGCAGTTAGCATTATGACATCGCGCATGACAAACACCCGTATACAGGTACGGCGTAGTAATTACACGTATACCTGTGACATAACACAGTGTGCGAGTGTGCCGGTGCGAGAGTGTGTGCGAGTGTGCTTACACGCACGAGTGATATCAGCACACATCTCCACCGAGCAGCGAGTGGCGCGGCTGCTAGTACCGGATGTGGCGATATCACCATCCACTGCTACTGACCACTATAGTGACCACGTGACCATCACTGTGGCCACCACCACTATGACCACCATCTCTAGTGACCACCACCACCACCACCATCATCACTATTGACCACCAACACCACCATTATGTCCACCACTACCACCACTACCACCATTATGGCCACCATTACTATTGACCTACACGTGACCCCCACATCACTGTAATATAACTAGCGCCTCCACGTTAATAGAGAGACAGGTAACCGAACACCCGCATAGTAAAGGACATAAGGTAAGTACATCGTGTACAACGTATCACTACGGTACACTTATGTTTATAGTCGAGGTCGTGTGCTTCCTAATTAGGGTGCACGCCGCGGCGGCGCGTGTAATGCACCGCTCTTCACAGCGCCTCGCACACACACACTCTCATTGTACACGGGGTGAACTACAGGGTGAATTACAGGGTGAACTACAGGGTGAATTACAGGGTGAATTACAGGGTGAACTACAGGGTGAATTAGTCGTGATGACTCAGCTCTGATGAATCATCAAGAATGTTGCTCTATAGAATCGTGCACGAATAGCACACTGCGTGACTTGCATATTTACGTACGCAACATTCCATCGAAGACACGCATATTTTGTTTGAAAAGATGTTCGATATTTTATTAATATATTAAAATTATTTACATTTCGTTTACGATAACCATAGATTTATAGTTTACATGTAAACTATAAATCTATGACGATAACTGAAATATAACCGATTTTAACAAAGATAATAAATTACTATTTTCTGAATTAATGTAACTGTTATAAATTGCTGAGTTGCGTTTATTACCCAATAGATGTATGCGTATTAGTCAGCATACATAGTATTTATTACATATATTTACTACATTACTAATTCAGTATTATTAACTGTTATCACACATGTATATACAGATGTGCGATAACAACTAATTATACGGAATTAATGTTTAGTTATAAGTTACATTGTTCATATAGTAACGAATATATATGAACACGATCGTGTACGATATCAAGGTAATCATCACGTTTTTAACTAATATAGTTCATAAAAACAAATGTATATTCGTGCGCTATTCTATGAGAAACTGTTCATGATGTGTCATCAGTTATGAGTCAGCAGATATGAATCTTAACTTATGAGTCAGCAGCTACGAGTGTGCACCCGAATGAGATGCCTATGTGTGACAATGCAGTGCATATCCAGTACGCTGTATACTGTACCCTGGGTGCTAGGTCATCTGTACTAGGGGGCACTAGGAGTATGTGTGTACATGTATCGCTGATACTGTAAGGGTACGAGGTAATGTTAGCGGATATCTCCCCGGTATCGGTACAGCTGTACCTTAGGGTTCTCTACCGTACTAGCACTATATACAGTGTTAGCTAGCGTTAGTGAATGGTTAAGAGTTGGTATGTGTTTGTGTTGGTAACGTAGTATATGTAGCCTGCGTTCAGGTAATAAGTTAATATAGGTCACGTGATCTAGATATATGTATACATACATATATATATATATATATATATATTAGTATATTTATATTTTTATATATATGCGTCTGCGTATTCGTGTGTTTTTATAACTACGGATGAAATATATGGTAATGATGTACATTTCCTGTTATGCAATACGCGTGACACGTGTCACATTCACTCCGGTGCGGTAACCGGTGCGTAGTGTGCGGTATGGCGGTGTGCGGTATGATTCATTACGTAATATTACCGCGCTCTTAATAATATCGCATTTCCATTGAAGTGTATGATAATAACATAATTCATAATATAATAAAGATAATATAAACATTGACACGAGTGTGTCTGCGTGGCTCGGTTGGTTAAGGCGTCAGACACACTGGTAGTAGGACACTATTGTAGTAGGACACTATAGTAGTAGGACACTATAGTAGTACTAGTAATAGATACTATAGTAGATCTATAGAGCAATCCTAGTCCGGATCAATACAATATATATTCAACTCATATTTCTAATGGATCATATTTCATTTTCTATACAAAATAATCGGTTCTCGTTAATTATCCCAGAAGCCTTGACCCGAGAACAAATTCGAATGAGTATTATAATGTCCTTTAATGAAATCCCTCTATGAAAAGGCTCTATATATATACCTTATAACAATACACACTTCATCTAAGTTCCTGGATGAGACCAAAATAACAATGAAAAATAACAAGATATCCTCAAATTAGGTGTACTATACAATTTTAAGAAAGGTTTATAACACCGTTAGCAACGGACTCGCAGATTACATAACAAATAATTACGTAATAGATTTAAAAGCTACACACCATTGATGTTGTAGATGAGCGAGTCGTACGATAGGTGTATTACTATAGTAATAACTTATATTGTATATACTTCATAACAAAACGTAAAATTAGCAAATTATATAATTTGGTCATGCATGAGTGATTATAAAGTACATAGGATACATAGATACTAGGTACACTGGTACTTAATATATCTAGTATTAGCATAATACCTTTGCATAATGGTAAATAAGTCTATATATGATGGATATCGAAGTTCAATTATATCGAAGTTCAATTATTGGAAACTACGTAGTATAAAAGAAAAGTACTTTTCTCTCTATTGTTATTGATGATATGGTGTCGCCTGGTATAATACATTTATATATTATTTGCTGACGATGCAATACTGTAATACGTATCGATGATTCATCAAATAACATATAAATTACAATACAAGCTGTTTCTACGGTAGCATCATTAATAAATCATATATGTATATAGATAACATTCATTGTTGCATACGATGAGTAATCACTATATATAGTGATATATACTGATATATCACTAAACAGTGATACAAATTATATCACAGTAGGCATTTTTAATATTTATATTCTAGTTTTATTTTTTATTATTTTATAATTTAATATTGATAATATTAATAAGGGTTTTTCTTAAAGTACACGATAAATGTCGATATGAGATATGTTTTCGTGTATGGACAGCAATTTATGTTATTTATACTCGCTCTTTTCGTGTTATTTTAATTATTATTTAAATTTATATTGAACATTATCTTGTTAATAGAAGAGTAATTATCTAGATAAGCAGAAATACTTCTATAATTATTATGTCATTGCCATCATATGATGATAATTATGAGGGTATCTTAGTGGGCTACGTCATCAGATATGCGGGCACTGACCGCAGGGAGCAAGCGTATTCGGCAGAGTAAAATAGGTTTTAAAATAATATTTAGAAGTGATCTTAAATACGTATACGTATAAAATCATCGGTTCTCGTTAAACCTTGATGTATTAACATGAGAGAGGCTTCGAATGCACATATGTGTTCATAGTACCGTGTGTTTATAAGTGAAAATGGTATATATATATATATATATATATATATATATATATAGAACTTATATATTCCTGGATGTGATCCAGCAACATAATAAATAAAACTAATAATAACAACACACTACCTTATTAGGTATGGCTGATCAGGTAAAGGTGCAGCAAAGTTGCTATATGTGAACGCTGCTGATCAGTGTTTAGTAATTCCGTTAAATGATTGACTTATTGATAGATAGAATACAAACGATATGCATCAGTACTGTTGTAAATGAGTGTTCCATAGGACCGAACTATCAACTATGTTATATTCTCCCTTAAGAGTTACAATATGATTATATTTTATATTTTTATTTTAACAACAATATTGTATTACATATTATCCATGTATAATATATTATTTATAAATTTGTAAAATTTCTTTAATTATTTGTGAGTATTTATATCAATATAAAGTGTTTTTATAAGCGTAATCTATATAATAATTATTTGAAATTGACAGGAAATGTATTAATATATTCGGTATTTTTGTAAATACTTGTCATATTTAATTGTATATTTCGATATCGTATACAAATATTTTACTAAACAAATTTCTATATTTACATTGAGCATAGATTATAGATATACTCCATATAATAAATAAACAAATAACGTATATGTATAAAGAGATATTATTAGTTGAAAGAAGATACTTTCATAGCAAATTTAGAAATTCGTTCTTTCTATAATTATCTCTGTCTATAGACTAGAGTCAATACGCTTATTCTTGTATTTATTTTATATTATTTATTCTTTTTTTTTATAATACTTTATAACTACTATTAAACTATTACTATAAATATAAATTTATATTTATATTTTATAACTTCTATACATATATGTATTGTATATCGCATTATAATATATATTTGAGTACTCTGTATTAATACTAATTGATATTATGCCAGTGTTGTTTATATACAATTATATTTCTGTTGAATGTATTATTATATTTTATATTAATCAAATAAATAATAATAAACTTGCATTTTAATGGAAACAAAATAAAAAAGTAATTTTCTCCATTAGTTATTTATCCTTGGCATTTTTAGATAGAGCTAAAATAGCATTGTTTAGATGCATCTTGAAACCTATTTTAATGGTCAGGACGAGGCTCGAACTCGCGCACTATAGTGTTTGTGTCTGACGCCTTAGCCAACTGAGCCACACAATTAGTTATATATATATATATATATAAATATAAAAACATATATATATATATATAAATGTATGTGTGTGTTTCATAGTACTATAGAGAAAACCTCTAGCTCCTTGTTGTGTGCATACATGTGTATTACTACTATAGTAGTAGACCGTATACGGTCACTAATATTATAATGGTAAACACATAAGTTATCTGTACTAACTTACCTATATCGTGAGGTATGTAGGAAGTGCGTGTATGTCCTTATAGCTAGGTGTCTTATTAGATAATGAGGTGTAAGCTTGTGATAGACATCTCGTTGTTATACTGGTGACAGTGGGCGTAAACATTGGCGTACAAGTGGGTGTGTCGGGGGGGGGGGGGCGTGTCCGATATATGTATGTGGTCGAAATTGTGTAGGTAAATGCGGTTATTAGTTTTACCCTAAATTAATGATCAAATGAATAGTATAATATATATATACATGTATATGTATATGTATATATGAGATAGAAATCAATAATCTATATAATATGTAGTACATATATCTATACAGTATACTGTGCAGTGCACCCACAGTGCACCCACATAGTATAATACATGATAAGCATGATAAGCGATAGCATCTTATAGCGATATTCACATAATACACGATATACGTATACGTGCATGACCTCTAGTAATAGGTCAACAATGATACATCTCATCACTTAAACAATGTAAAGATCTACTATAGTAAACATGGGATCTTTATATTAAGTTACTGAACGTGCAGTGTACTTCGTGAACCGTATTATTGAATGTAGTTATATAGATAGGTATTTAGATACACAATACACATATATATATATATATATATATATATATATATATATATATATATATATATATATAGATTATTAGAGAATAATGAATACATAACTAACATAACAAAACTTAGATATAAACTTAACTCTGTTCTAATACCCATGAATACTATAATATACAATTAAATAGCCGTCAAATACTATAGTATATTATTAAAATAGGATGTTGTATACAACATCTATAGAGGTATCAACGCAGTAGGCAGAAGTGTACGTTGAATTAGTTTATGGGTGATATATATATATATAGCAATCAACATTGCAACCCGATAATGTGTTCAATAAGTAAATAGATCTACTAACCCCATATATAAACACACTATAATGTGTGTTGGATACAAATAAAAGCTGGTATTCAAACCTATGTATCCCTATTTGTAATCTACAATATCTCCACTGTAAGAATAACAATCTAATAACGTGTGTCCTATAGGACAACTATAGGTATATAAGTATAACCTATAGGTATACAATCACTATAGGTACTATAGTTATACCTAATGTATACATTGCGCATGAAATAAAGTTCCGTTAACTTAAGGAAGTCGTGTGTTACCAATCTTAACACACTTTTACGTATAAATACATAGGAAAACAATAGTGTCACATAGTATACATCTTCTCTTTAAATATTTGGCCGATTGCCAAAAATGTTTGCTATTATCTTAGATATCGAATAGCATAAAATAGCCTTTTTGTTTTTAATATAATTATATATTTCTATATACTATTCATTGTTTAAATTAGAAATAATGTATATTAGGGGAAAGAAGCCTAGGCCAATACTATACTAGCTAACACCGACACGTTAACTATACATGCTCTTAACATTTTATAATTGAATATTTGTATTCAAAAATAACAATATATTAATATTATATTCATTCATTCAATCATATGATTATAGATATTACTGTGATTTTAACATTTTATTTAATATTTTAATTCCATAGATAACAGGGGTGTCCGTATTTGGTATCCGTGTCCGAATACGGACACCCTAAATACCACTAGCTAAACTATATATTATTGATGAACTAATCATATAAATTACAATTATATTATTTATAATTATTAAATGATATGAATAATTTAATATAATTTAATTAGTAATTAATTTATAAATTTTTATTATTTTATTAATTAATAATACAAGTTAAGTATCTAAATACTACACATTTTAGATTTAGCTTCATTGGTGGTATTACTATAGTAATATATTATAAAACATGCGATTTTTATGAAAATCAGAATAGTTTACACGCTTCGCGCTGATTGGTTATAGGGTGTTCGACGTACACTGTCCATATTAAGACATATAGAGTGTCCGTATTATAGATTTATATTACCTCCAGATATATGCTTATAACTTAATTAATATTTGATAATAAATATAGCAATTATGTATATAATGTTTAGAATGCTTTAGTTTTTAATAATATATTATTATATCGATACTTTTGTATATTCTTGAGAAGGTTTTAAGTTGACATTTTTGTTCATAAATTTTAAAAAATCAGTTTATTGGATATATCAGCACTATTTTGAATAATAAAAAATAAAAAATACTTATTTAGACTAATTATATAATTATGAATATTTTATTCATTACATTTTTTTTGTAGGATTTATGATTTCTGAGATACCGTGAATGTCCGTATTCGGGCACTGTCCGTATTCGGTTACTTTGAAATTATTGTCACATAATTATTTTCCCCACTCAGCTCCAGTGGAGGTCCTCGAATATTCACTGTACCTCCACATAACTCAGAACCTACATTGTCACTATTATTAATAACATTATTACCTTTTATTTATTTTTTACAACTTTTGTATTGAATTTGTCGTAATTTGTCACATATTTTACTTCTATTTACCTAAACTTCGGCGTATACATATATATATATATATAGGTATTCCAACTAATTACATCGTATCCTAATACATTTTTATTATACGCAATAAATAATACAACTATATGAATGTTACATAACATTTTATAGATTTGGTTAAATGACAATAGGTAAAGAGTGTTAAAAATGTTCGAGAAATTGTCATTAAATTTAATTCTAAAACTTGTAATCTCTTCATCGATATCAACGAGTATATTTACCACATTATTCTTAGTTTCGAAGTGAGTATACTCAGTATGCCAAGTATACTTGGCAACATACTTTATTAATATTATATATATATATATATATATATATATATATATATATATATATATATATATAGTATATATTATACACACATATATTATATAAACGTAGTTAATGAGCGACATGTTGTGGAGAATATTGTATCTGGATATTTATGGAAACGTTGTTTACGGATAATGAGCGCCGAGTGCACGCCGCGCAGTAAATCTTGATCTTGGCGCGTTATTTCTGTAACAACAACACGTTACGTAATGCGTCATTACTAATTACTGTTTAGGCCGCGAGCGAGTAGCGGATTAGATCCGATAGGATACTTACGTGATGGTTGTGATGGTGATGGTGATGTCGATGGTGATGTCGATGGTGATGTCGATGGTGATGAGATGGTAGCTACGAGCTCGTGCCGACGTCCGGAACTGATACCGAGCGTTTTTAGCGGCGTCTAAAAATATATTATCTCTCCGCCGCACGCCTTTCGTCGGCGCGCTCTCTTTATTATGATTAATTTACGTACCACCGCGCACACGCACCCACACACGCACACACGCGCGCGCGTATGATCGATATTATCGATGACGTAAGCGCTAGCCACTTCTACCTCGCCGCCACAGCGGTGTACGATGTAAACAAACACGCGCCGCACGCATGCGTGACCTCTTAATTAGGTCGACCTATAAATAACTAAAGTGGCGCCACGTAACGGCGGCGGCGGCAGGTAGCGATGCGCTTTTCATCACGTGACCCGTTCGTATCACATACTCGTGTGCGTAGGTGTGTAGGTACGCGTATGTATATATACGCCATTTATATATATATTTTTTTTTTTTTTTTTTTTTTTTATTTGGTGGAGTCCTTTCATCCCATCCAGGAACTTAGATGAAGTTTTCACTTATAACCATATATGGCTATAATTTTCCTTCGAAGCCGCTCTCATGTTAAGGCATCCATGGTTTTAACGAGAGCCGATCATTTATTTATACACAATTATATAAGATCACTTCTAAATAATATTTTAAGACCCATTTTATAAAATTAATTAATGGTCCGGACGAGGGTCGAACCCGTGTCCTACTGCTTGTGTGTCTGACGCCTTAGCCACTGAGCCACACAGGCAGTATTAATATATATATACAGTATATATATATATATATATATATATAATTAGTTTATGATGATGATATAAATTTACTAGGCACAATTGTGTTAACAACACATTTATAATTAACCCGTAGGAGACGCAAATAAACAATAAATAAAACAACAACAAATAACAAAACACAAAAAAAATAATACAAATAACAATATCATATAACCGAACAATATAATATAATCTAATAAGAAGAAGAATACAATGAATACAATAAAACTAATGTAAGAAAGAGTTAAAAAATAAAAATATATACATATAGGTATACAATTGTATACAATTAAAGTTATGATTTAAGTTTATTAGTAACTGAAGGGGGTATGCTATTGAAGTATACTTAGAGCGAATATGTTATTATATAATAGCGGGATAATATATGATAATGCGCGTTTATGGAATTATAGGTAAGATGGAGGTAATCGGACAATATGCATATTGATTACATGGTTTCCATGGAAATCCGAGTCTGATCGAAGTAAGTATGTATACATTAGTCAGTATACTTTAGCATATGAGAAGAACATCTCATAAATAAACTGGTATAAATGAATGGATTTGGTTAAGGTTAAGAGACATGGGGTCACTGTTAAGAGAGATCTCGAGTAGTCTGCTTATATATAGTTTATGACAGGGTTGTCAGTTAGATAGTCATTGTTGAGAGTCAGTATACTATATCTATAGACGAATGATCTACAAACCAAATATTTAATACTAAATGAATATAGAATAGAATAGAATAGTCATATATATATTATATATCATTAATATATTATATAATAGCTATATGGGTATATCCATCCCATATGGGCCTGTTCACCCGAGACTTCCGCTCTAGTTTTTGTTTCACACATTAAGTTTGTTGTATTTAACGTTTTCACTATATCCATATTCATTTTGGGATATGGTTATACACGGCACGTTTATATCAATTTTTTAACCAATTTTATTATATATTTATTTTAATTTCTTGTTTCGTGTCGGTTTGTTTTGCTTTATTTAAATTCACTACTATTATTATAATTGTATTCGTTTGCTAAACAATAAACTATTTATCTACCTATCTATCTATCTAACGTATACGTTCAACGTACACGTATATATACGTGAAGTATCGTTTTTGTTTATTTACTTTCTCTATCGTTCTTTCTTTTTTCTTCCTTCCTCGATAGGCAATCAGCAAGTTTATTAATATATCTTTTAATTGCAATCTATATATATAATTTTATTTTATAATTTATATATAAGTTATTATTAATAATTATATATATATATATATATATATATATAATAACGAAGTATTGTATTGAGAGGAGAAAGTAATGAATCGGGGGTTAGCAAATATAGGAAGATCTGTTAATGGTAATATAAACGAGCTATAATTAACGAGTTAACAAATACAGTGACGGGAGATATTGTTATGTTGTCGAGTACGACGTATGCATACGTTACCATGGTGACAGGTGACAGGTGACAGGTGACAGGTGATATATCAGTTACGAATTAGAATCAACTCCCTCCATCCCTCAAAACTATCAATACATCAACAACTATAGGTGTGAATGTATACATTCAAATATAAACTAAAGAAATACCTCGAGGTACTACAAGGATCCTTGTCCATGATATTTGAACTTTAAATATATTCGTTTTCGACACGTTTTAGGTCCTACACTTGTCTGTACGTACTATTACATTTATTTATTGTTTTTTATATATTATTGTCATATTATAATAATTTTATAATTGAATTAGTGTTCAAATAAAATCATCATCATCATCATCAGTTATATCAACTATAGTTTGCCGTTTCGGAAACTTTAAAATCTGCGTGGTTAAGGAGATATCCCACTATAATAATCCCACCATGTTGAATAGGTGTATGGTTAAACTTCGTATTCGAGGCACTTGTGTTTAATTGTATATGATATATTATACATTATTTTAAAGATAATGAATTACATTTTAATATTTATTATAAAAAAATGTCCATACAAAATAATATCGAAGGCGTATACGCCGGATTGAGCATGAGTGTCGTTTAATCTGGTATTATCAAATTCATCTCCATTCTACTTTATATATGCGAGTATTACTTTCTTTTGATGCATAATTAGAAGTTTATTTTTTCAAAATGTGTGTATATACATATTAGTTATATGTGGTTTACATTTGATGTGATTCGTATGTATATTTAGTAAAATATCATCGATGTTGTAGTCACGTGACAATCGGGGACGATTTTGAGTTTGGGGACGATTTATTATATGACACCGGCCCTTAAGGAGAGATCGAAGTGGACGTATACCCCGAGGTTAAATTAGATGTGGAGAATATTTAAATGACGTTATATTACTGGTAATAAAACATGGAGGATATGGCAACTAATGTATATGGGGTATGTTAAGAGGCATGTGTTCGATGTACTTAAAATAGGGTTATTGAAAATATGCAATATCATATGCACGAAGCACGTTCACTATGTTGAGATTTATCACGAGAAGAGAAGGTAAGAGTACAACGTGCACTTTTATATCATCAGTATAGATATGATAGAGAACATATGAAATTGGGTAATAATGTCGTAGGGGGTACCATGTGTATTGTATTTCAAATACTAATTATCTATGGACATAACCCTGAGAAACATCATATATTAGTTAATGGGTAATCAGCAGAGGAACCAAATATTATTATTATATCTTATCTATATATATATATATATCTATATATATATTTCTCTAAACATATAACAATGCGGCATCGTCGCGAAGCGACGATTCTACGAAATTAAAAAATAAATGCAAGATCGGAAGACACCAGTTATACTCATCTTTTATTCCTCTTTAATATTCACTATCAAAATGATACATTGTACTGTGATATCATATATTAAAGTGGATTTATAAATTAAGATTTTAAATTAATTCGCCTCTAATAATCAATAGGTGGAGCTTTTTAATAACATTAATTTCATCCAATGAGATTCATGGTTACCAGTAATTTCGTACGAGGTAATTTCGTACGATATATTAAATTTATTTTAATTTATTTCATAATTATACAATTCTTATACGAATAAATATAACTTATTTTATTGAGAGACGAGGTGTTCCTATAGGGCTAACTCAGATAGGGCTAAATCCGATAGAGCTAATTCAGATAGGGCTAATTCAGATAGGGCTAACTCCTATAGGGCTAAATCCGATAGAGCTAATTCAGATAGAGCTAAATCAGATAGGGCTAATTCAGATAGAGCTAAGTCCAATAGAGCTAACTACGATAGGGCTAATTCAGATATGGCTAACTCCGATAGGGATAATTCAGATAGGTCTAATTCAGATAGAGATAACTCCGATAGGGCTAAATCAGGTAGGGCTAACTCCGATAGGGCTAATTCAGATAGGGCTAACTACGATAGGGCCAATTCATATAGTGCTAAATCCGATAGGGCTAAATCCGATAGGGCTAAATCCGATAGGGCTAACTACGATAGGGATAATTCAGATAGGGCTAACTCAGGTAGGGCTAACTCCCATTTATTATGTATATTATATTAATTTCTCAATATTTGTTTTTTATAACATAATTAATTTAAATCAAATAAATAATATATTTCTTATTTCTAAAATAGTCCTAGATTATGAAATTTTCTAATAATAACTCATAATTATCAACTATCCGCACATACACCGGGCCAAAACAGCTAGTATATATATATAAAAATATTATGATTTGTGTATTAACGCATTATGCGCGCATGTGTTTGCACAGGTATCCGCTTACTGACTTCTTAGTGTCATTTTCTATAGAAAGCATCACTATATAATCATATATATATATATATATATATATATATATAATAGTATATATCTGGTAGATAGTACTTAGGCTATCAATTTCGGATATTATTTTTTTGATTATTTTTTATTTATAATATATATATATATATATATATATATATATAATATATACATTACATATTCAAATCATTCGTATATGGATTTTACACTCAACCTTGCATGGTAATAAGTATATATATATATATATATATATATATATATATATATATAATAGTAATTAAACATAAAAGAATATTGATTTAAAGGTTTGCCATGATTGACGTGATGCAGGCTTAAATAGGTAAGTATATGTATCGTGTATCTCGTATATATCACCTGGATACCACTATATATGGGCATAGTTCAACAATCTATCTACATTGATGGACCTGTCTTATATCTAGGGCAAACATACGCATGTCCTAGATATGTCCTAGATATATGTACAATTCTCGAAAGAGTATAATGCCGCAGGTAAATAGAGATTACATTTTCTTTGTGTACTAAATATTTATATTTTCTGATAAATTGAATGCATGAATAGAATAGACCGATATATAATAATAAATATTCTAATATGTTTACGAGTCGGTATTTACTAAATGCTATTTACAATAGGTAGATATCGATTGTCTACCTAGATTTGCAATATATATATATATATATATATATATATATACGCGTATATGTATATTTACGAGTATACAACAATAATATATTTTATATATCATAAATAACTTTATGTATATAATAGAAATGATTTATTTTATACCATATATTTATTTTACATATCATATATATATATATGATCACTTCTTAATATTATGTTAAGACATATTTAGTGATGGTCTGGAGGCTTGAATACGCGTCCACCTGCTTGTGTGTCTGAAGCCTTAGCCAACTCAGCCGCATAGTTATATATATATAACGTGTATTATACCATATATATCACGTATTTTTAATAAGGATATTATATGTGAAGGTTATATATCGATATATATAAATAGAATGGTACATTCGGAGTATTGTTATAATAAAGCATCAATATTATAATACTTTATTATGAATATATTCATTTAATTTTAGTGTATACTTAAATCAGAATTGAACATAATTATGAATATTATAATATTAACGAAGCTTTATAAATTGTAATTAGGAAATCGATATTTTTAAATAATTAGGAATTAGTCCGTAATTAAATGAGTTGTTAACGGGTTTATTAAACACTAAAATAAAGTCATAAAACGCATTCACTCGTACGGATAGACAATAATAATACTAAAATAACAATATATAGATGTAACAACATTTTCCGATAACAATTATATTATAATAATACGATGAAGATAAACCATACACAAATAACTAATATAGAAATAACAAGTTTGTTGATTTAGTGATTAGAGGAAGAGATAAAAGAAGAAGTCAGATTTATGAATCGATTTTGGGATCAAACAGAACGGATGGTAGCCTAAGAGGGAGTGAATTCCATAGACTGGGATTAGATATAGGACCACAGTGTGGTCACCACACACATATATATATATATATATATATATATATATATATATATTTACGAGTTTCATTTATAAAGTATATATATATATTAATATTATCTCTAGAAAAGTTATGACTGAAATATTTCATGAGTTAATTATTGAAATAATTTCTCTTACATTAATATCCCAAGTTAATTAACCAAACGATGTATTGTACAGGTATATTTACTATTAACCATATATTAAATATCCCAACTCGACCGATATTACTTGATATAATGTATTGACTATAGTTAATATATTAACATTAGTATGGTGTTTTAATGTAAACCACGTGTAAACTATGAGGTATATACACTGTATACTATTTACTAATGATACGATAAATAATAATCTATTTTAATGTAACAAATAAGTACAAATTGTACGGTCAAATAATTAATTACAGCGAATCGGATTAATATAGTTATAAATATTATGTAAACTGGTATGGCTGTAAATCTACATTGCAGTTATGTTATTGTAATTTGTATTAATTGTATCATTTGTATTAGAGGAGTATACAATATAACCATATATATCTGCTTTGTTACTTAGATGCATAGATTTATAGTTTACAAAAAATAAATATTATTTATTTAAATATTTGTTATGAAATATCATGTGTCACGTGATGTCGGCCATCTTAAGTTTACAACAATTAAAAATCCAAAATCCCCTATACAGATACCATGTATGACCATGAAAAACCACGTGACTACCGATCTATGTAAACTATAAATCTATGCTTAGATGTTACGATAAGTTTCCAATGTATCGCGTTGCGTGGCGTGTGAATCGCCTCGGTATACAAATTATACCAACTGTAGACAATTAGTAAACATTTAATTATGTAAGCTCGTTCTACATTCGTTCTTGAAATATAAATCTTTCCGCGAACTATTGTACCACTTGGTATATTTGCATATCACTAAATACGTACACGTATAGGTCAAACGTATTTAGTGATATGCAAATATACCAAGTGGTACAATAGTTCGCGGAAAGATTTATATTTCAAGAACGAATGTAGAACGCGCTTACATAATAAACTGTATGTCTTACATATATGTTATAACTAGTGCACTGAAATATTATGTATGTAGGGGGGACCAACCAATCAAAATAAATGTTGTGGTAAAAGTGGGGGGGGGGACAAATACATAGGAGGTCCCCCTAGATTTTAAAGTGGTGCACATATGCCCCCTACGAGGGCCCTTCGTCCCCCCTGTTACAGCGCCTCTAGCTATACCCTGAAGTATACGGTGTACATTGTACACTGTACATTGTACACTGTACACTGTATAGTGTACACTATATACTGCACACTGTACACTGTACAGTAGACCGGTTCGTACTCATTTTTTTCTTCATAATTTTATAAACCTTCACATCTATGACAATTATGTATGCTATGATGAATAAGTGTTTAACATTTTAGACCTATATCTTAAATAGTTTTATGTCACGAGACCTTTTTATTTAACATATAACATTGAATACATATACAATTTAACATGGGGAGATATAGAAATATGTTTTATTCAATTTTTATCAAATTGAATGCTTTTTTTAAAGCCAACTATGGATATATCCTAGAAACATATATAACAAGTATTATTAACAGTACAAAATATTTTTCATAACAATCTAGATGCCCAAATTTTATAAAATAATTTTAGTAAAAAAAAATATCTAAAAATCGTATAATTTAATATAAATACATTATTACAATTTAATTTTAAAAATTAAAATATATAATTTATAGATAATAATAATAAAAATCAAATTAATTATTAAAAAATTAAAAATTATTTTTAGAAACAAAATTAATATCATTTGTTAATTTTTTTGGATTTTTATTTGAAATATGAAATACAAAATATGTTTACATATTTTTTAATTTTTTTAATTTTATTTGTATAAAGGACATTTATATCTAACTTATTTCCACAATTCAATACAATCTGAGCACTCAAATGTATGTAAAGTATAATTATATATAATAATTTTAAAAAATTAATTATTTTTTTGAATTATTTTGAAATAAATACTTTGTAAAATGGTGTATTTTCTCGAGTTTTAGGAGACATTACTATTGGTAATTTGTAGATATAAAAATGAAATATAGATATTATATTAATAATAAATATAAATAATGGTAAATATTATATTAATTTATTAAATATAATACAAATACATAATTAATTTTAAATATTAATTTAAATATTTGTAAATATAATAAGATGGCGTCATTACTATTATCATAGAGCTAGAGAGAAATTTTCTCTCTAGCTCTGTGACTATTATACATGGAATATTATACATTTTATTTAAAAATAATAATTTATATTTTAAACTTTAAATGCTTCGTGACCAAAGGTAACTATTTTTTTATAAAAATTGTTAATACATATTATACTAAAATATATATATATATGTATTATATTTTATATGAAGGATTAACAATTGATTCGAACGAACCGGTCTACTGTACAGTGTACATGTTGTGAAGCAGTTATATATTTCTATAACTGTAATCTTGTAATAACTGTTTATCTTTATATAACTGCTTGCCGTATCTTGCTTTGCCGTGTGAAACTATATTTTACGTACGCGCAACAAAAATAGAACACGTTCTATTTCTACCCAGCAACGAGTCGCGGTATTTGTTGCTCGCGGTGAGGATACCCTAGATATGGTATACCGAGCAACAAGTACAGCAACAAGTAGCCGTGCTTGTTGCTCGCGATGTGTACACAACGATTAAGCGTTTAGTGCCGCGAGAGACAAGTGTAATACACACGGCACTTCGATAGTGATTCAGAAATTCATATACCGATACCTCTTCCCTAGTTATTCGATGATATGTTTAGCTCATTTGATCGACATCCCAGATATTGCCTTTATTATTATTCTATTTACTTTTGGTGTGTGTAAATCACAACTTATTTATATTTGCTAACTATTATTTATATATTTCTGTAATTATTATAATAATACATATATGCATTGTTACCCATCGTTTTGAATCTATTCAATAAACTATTATCTATCTATCTATCTATCTAAAGTGATACCTATTTCCTATGTCCTTTTTAGGCACATTAAAAGATACGATAGTATATATATATATATTAATAACGAATAGGTGATTTTAACTCAGTACAATAAGAATAAGACTATCTAAGGAAATGCATGTCATTTGCAATAATTATACTGGTCTTAATCACGTGAGACTATACTTGATGTAGCGGTCCATTTCGAATAATGGAGAATGATGTGTACATCATCATCACGTGATGTATGAGTCATCACTGATGACACTGATGACTCATCAGCCAAGTGGATAAATGAGTACGTAAATATGTATACACCCATAATATATATATATATATATATATATATATATATTATAATAATAATTATATATATATATATATATATATTATAATAATAATTCTATATATATATAGGGGCGTCGGAACATGGGGGGGCGGGGGGTATCGGACCCCCCCCATTCAACAATATGGGGGGGGCTAAGTATGTTTTGCCCCCCCCCCATGAAATGTGTATTAATAAATGTTATATATATTAAATCTTGTATATTGTCTTTGTTAATAACAATTTTTTCAAAGAATGTTACCAAACATATGGGGGGGCTAAGTATATTTTGCCCCCCACCCCCCATCTATGAAATATGATAATATTCATGAGAGAATCTCTGAGAGATACTTGTTATCTGGCGATATTAAGAATGAAATTATTCAACTAAAAATATCATAAATCTGAATTATTAAATATTTGATTATAAGATATTAATGGAAGTTTCTCAATTCAATGTGATGGGATTCAAGATATATCCGGAAGTGAGCAGGACATTTTGGTGGTTCGATATTTGACATAAAAACTAGAAATTAAAGACATATGCATATTAGTATGCAATATGACTGAGGATACAACTTAAATATAGCAAATTTAATGTTATCTGAACTTTAACATCTTAACTTGCCTATTTCTAAATTAAAAAGACAGTCATATGACGGTGCAGCTAATATGTCTGTTAAATATAATAGTGTAAAGACTATAATAATGAATAGACCGCCATTAACTTTTTATACATAATGTGGAGCTCATCGCACAAACGTAATAGCATAATCATTAGATAATAATATAAATATAAGGAAAGCCTTGAGAGTGGTTCATGATTTATGATTATTATATGAACAAACGATCAAATTCCGGATTATATATAATAACAATAATAACAAAGCAAATACATTGAAACCAATATTCCCAATAAGATGTACTGCGAAAATCATGTATTAAAACAACATTAGATCAATATAGTGGTTTAATCGATGCACTGAAATAATATAAAGAATTGTATTATATTACCAATGACCACAAATATATTGCAAATTTATTATTAAAAAATATGAATAAGTCAAATATTTGTTCTATGAATATTTAAAGTTTGATATTTGAAAGTTTGGATATGAAGGTGAAAGCTTTCATGATACCAACAAATACTATTGAATGTAACATTTATAAAAAATATATTTGAAAGCATATATGATTATAATTTTATATAATCATAATAAAAATCAATAATAAATAAACATAAAGGATCAGATAATAGTAAAGATGATTCTAATTAAATTGAATAATGATAGAAATAATTTGCACACATTCATTGAATATATATAAACAAAAGTATTTTATATTTTATATATACAAGTTTTTATATTGATTCAAGGTTAATAACATACTTTTATAAGCATATTATATAAAACATTTTATAAAATACAAAATAGCTTATAATAAATGTTTATAATAAAATATTATAATAATTTATTTTTATTTTAAATATATGTAATTTAATTTTCTAAGTATATCTAAGTATATCTAATTCAGAGAATAATAATAACACATATAATATGAATTATTATAAATATGTATGAGATGAATAGTAATGAAAGTTCAAAAGACTATGTAAGGTAGGTAACCTCATCTAGATAAAATAATATAACATTATAATGTTATGTTAATATAAGAATGTGATTAGATATTATCAGTTAATATGTTAATATACTATATCATTAATATTTACAGAATAAAATATACTGAGTTGTTTAATTACATAATGATGAAAACTAAAACCAAACTTTATACTAATAAAACATTATTTATACATTCTTATAAATTAAAGTAATCATTATTACAAATAATATAATTCATGAAAAAAGGTTTGTTTTTTTTTAGATTAATCCTATTAATCCTATTAATTTTCTACATTAAACAGATGTTATTACAAAATGTATGAAGAATTAACGATTGAAAGATCGAATTTCCATATGTTCAAATCAATCAATAAGTTCAATAACATCTGATGAGGATAAACATATACATGATGGAACAATCTTCTAAAATTCAAAACATATTTTCTGGCATAAGAGATTTGATCACATTTTATTGGTTTGCCCCTCAAGTTCTGTGTCATGTTAGCGTGGATTTAGTAAGCTACGAATAATAAATACGTTGTTAAGATCTAATATGCTAGATAGTAGATTAAATGCATTAGTATTGGCAAATATCAATCAAAATATAATTCACACAATTGAGATGGGTATATTTATAAATAATAATCTATATTTATATAATAATAAATTATGTAATGTTTATTATTTATTTTCTAATATATTCCTACTCATTTTTATACAAATTAAATAGTATTAATTGCATATTAAAGGGTTAACATAGACTAAAGAGGTATGCGATATTAATAAGATATAGTTAGTAATTATATTAGTAATAAATAATAGGATATATTATATAAAATATAAATAAATAGCCCCCCCCATAAAAAATATCGTTCCGACGCCCCTATATATATATATATATATATTATAATAATAATTCTATATATATATATATATTATAATAATAATTCTATATATTTTTGTTCATCTTTGCATTTTTTCAATATATATTCAACAACATTTATTACAAATCATGACACCAATATAATCTATATTCGGACGTATATATACATATACTTTAATTATATTCTTATATATATATGAGAATATTATTAAAGGTTAAATAATGAAATAATTATAATTATATAACCAATTATATAACTATGGTTGAAATTATTGTGAGTTACTATTATACCCATGATTTATTACCAAATGAGTGGATGTTACTAAAAATATGAATTCACTTTTATATACTTAATAATTTCTTACAATATTTTCTTACAATATTAACAAAATATTAATTTTATAATTAATTAAAAAATTAATTAAAAAAATATATTAAATAAAATAAAAACTATTGATAACAATTTACAAGTAAAATATTAATTTATCGAAATAAATCTCTAACAAACTACGTATAATTATATACACAATGTAACTATGTAATATATGTGTACTTTATTAATAGTATATACACATACATATATATGTGTGTATATATATATATATATATATATATATATATATATATATATATATATATATATATTGCTCTAGGATAGTATACCTATCGTACAATATATGTAATTAGATAATCTTCAACATACAATACAACATCGTATACGATACCCATATAATTATATATATATATATATATATATATATATATATATATTACTTACCTTACCTTACCAGGTCGAGCTTGCTCGGCAGTTTACAACAAGTTCTTTCCATTTATCCCTTTCTTTCATCGCAGCTGGTAATTCCTCGGTTCTACATCCAGTATCTTTCACCAGTTGATCGATATATGTTAAAGGCGGTCTTCCTCGAAATAGTTTGCCATGAGATGGTTGCCAGAGTAGTAAGTCGCTTGCTAGTTCGCCTTCGCTTCTCCAACAATGTCCTGCAAATCGTAATCGTTGTTCGCGTATAGCTACTGATATTTTGGGTATATTTCCGTATAGTTACTTGTTTGTCAAATGTTCTCTCCATGACTTATTTAGAGCTGCTCGGAGCATTCTAGTATAGGCTCCATATATTTTCCCTTCAAGTTTAGCTGTTAGAGTCCACGATATGGCACCATATACTAATACAGATTCAACTGCCGCTCTGAAAAAATTTCTTTTTAATTTGTCGGGCATCTTATATTTCCAGATTTCTTGCATACTATTTAGTGCTGACCAGGCTTTAGCAATTCTTATTTGAATATCCTTTTCTGTTGACCCGATGCAGCTCCCAAGATAGTTGAAATTTTCCAATTTTGCAATAATTTTACCATTTATGCTGTTTATTGTGATATCATCGGAGTCAGAATTTTGATTTAATTTCATGTATTGGGTTTTTTCCGTATTTATACTTAGTCCGATTTCATTTGATGTTACTTCTATTTGATGTAGCAGAGTATTTGCACTTTTCATATCATTTGTTGTAATTGCTATATCGTCAGCATAATCAATATCAGTTATGTGTGTGGCCGGATATCGTCTACTTCGTCGTTCAGTTAGTGTGAAACCTAATTCTGCTTTGATATCTACAGAAGTCTTAAGAATATAGTCGAGACATAATATAAACAGGAAGGGAGCAAGAGTATCTCCTTGGTACCCCAGTGGTAATCTCGAAAAAGGCAGTATCACCATCGGGAGATCTAACCATAGAACGAGTATTTCTATACAGCATCATTATAGATTCTATAGTTTCTGTTGGAATTCCATATATTTGCAGAATTTGCTCCATCTTATTTCTTTTGATAGAATCGAATTCTTTTGAGAAATCTATGAATAAAAGTGTTAATGGTAGGTTTTTTTGATTTAACACCTTCTAATATATGACGAATTGTTAAAATTTGTCCTGATGTAGATCTATTTTTCCTGAAACCATTTTGATTCTTCCGTAGAATAGGATCTATTTCTGGTCTAATTCGGTTTAAGATCATTAGGTTAAATATTTTGGCCGCAATTGATGTGAGTGTTATTCCCCTATAGTTTTTTGTTATAGATAGATTTCCTTTTTTAGGGAAAGGCAGTATACATCCTTCTCTCCATCTTTCTATAGTTTCTTGTGAATATACACTATTGCAGGATTCTAGTAAGAAATTTTGAAAGTCTTCTAGTTTCCATACTTCTGCTGGTATTTCATCTAGCCCTACCGCTTTTCCGCTTTT
Organism: Osedax fenrisi; assembly: GCA_964019155.1. Lineage (NCBI taxonomy): Eukaryota > Metazoa > Annelida > Polychaeta > Sabellida > Siboglinidae > Osedax > Osedax fenrisi. Next base: position 14,582,541 of record OZ025244.1, on the reverse strand, counting down.
AATACTTTTTATAGCTTTAGTTAGTTCATAAGAGGTGAATAATCCTGTCTTGATATCTAGTTTATAATGTCTTGGTCTGATTTTTCATTTATGTCATCGTTTGTTGAAATTGATGTTGGTTTGCCGAGTAATTCTTTAAAGTGATCATGCCATAGCTTTATACGTTCTTTTTCGGAATTGGCGCCAATAAAGCGCTTTCAGTTTGGCTTTGTTGGACTTCTTCCTACCACTAACTTCATTCACTGTTTTCCATGCGAGTGCAGACTTTTTAAAACTGATTGCATCTTCAATTTCTTCGATCTTTCGTGTAATATATTCCTCTTGTGCTCTTTGATACATACTTGTGAGTATATTTTGAGCGTCTACGAAGTTTTTTATGTTTCTTTGTGAAGGATCTATGTTTTTAAGTTCTGCTGCCTGATGAAGAAGTTCACGTTTCTGACAGATAAGCAGCGTTTCCCATGGTAGACTCTTTATAAGTTTCGGTTTTAACGGGATCATATTTTCAGCAGCTTCTTTGCATGCTATCTCAAAATAGTTATATCTTGTATTTGCACTTACATCTGTTGGTTTAAATTCTTGGAGGGTTTTAAATCTATCTTTAACTTCAGTTACGAACTTATTTCGGATATTGATATCTTGCTTTAGTTTAGTCCAATCATATGGTTTATTATTACATAATTTCTTTTTGTTTGCTCTCAAACAGAGTAGTATTTCGGCTGAAATTATACGATGATCAGATGCTAAACTTATGAAATAATTGTAGGCTCTGCAGTTTTTTGCACTGTTTTTCCATTTTTTATTGATGATTATAATATCAATTTGTGATTTAAAATTAGTTGGAGAGGTATGTGTCCATAGTTGACCTGATCTCTTCTGAAAGTGTGTATTCAAACATAGAAGATTATTTTCATGAATGAAATTTGTAAGCATATTTCCATTTCGATTTGTATTTATGTGAAAAGAATATTTGTATCCATTTTCTTTGCCGAGGTGTGCATTGAAGTCTCCTCCGATTACTAGTACATTATGTTTTGGAATATTCCTTGTGTAAGATGTTAGATCAACATAGAATCTCTCTGTTTCCTCTTGGTCACTCACATTTGTTGGGCTATAGCATGATATTACTGTTGTCAATGGGTTTCCCATGAAATGTATTGCCACTATTCTGTTTTATATCATATCGATACTTTTTATTGCATTATAAGCTCTTAAGTTAATTAATATTCCAACACCACCGATGGCAGCATTTATACTATTTCTCCATGCAGAGCAGGTTAGCAATTTCCATTTTCCGAATGTATGTTCTTTGATATCAACATCTAGATGTACAAATCTATGTTCTTGTATACATATAACTTCTTGTCCAGTTTTTTCAGCAGCGGCTATAAGTTCTGGTATTTTCCATACTTATTGCAGCGTTTGCGTGTTTATGGTCCCGATTTTAAATGTTTTCTTAGATTTCAGCAATTTTGGTAAATTTTTATTTTTATTTTTATTTTTATTTTTCTAAGTAGCTAACTTTTCGACTACAGTCTGAGGTAGAACCACCTAGAACCACCGGTTCTGTAGGACGCGATCCTTGTTCCGCGCAACTATCGATGCGGGATAAATGTTGTGGTTGTGTTATATTTGCTTTCGATGGCTAAATAAAATGTGCGGTCGCCACTCCATACACATTTGCGTAACCCTGCACGGGTGGCTGCAGAGTACTAGGTCTTGCCAAAGGACCACTCTGATTTTGGTTCGGTACTGCTTATTGAATAGAACATTCACATATTCGCAGCTAATCTTCATATCTGAAGGCCGTTTCCCTATCCACCACCTGGGCACCGCTGGATTGGAGTTTAAATCTCCTAACCTATTTCTCCGTGAAAAAAAAAAGTATTCCAGTATATATATCTATAATCTATATATACGCATAATATACTACTTACTATAGTCAATAACTATATTTATTGTAATTTTACTTAATATAAAGTTAACTATAGTATATATATAGATATAGTATACTACTATATATAGTATATTAGTCGACTCTATAGAGTCATATACTGTATATATATTAATATACAATGTATTTTTTAAGTGATCTATTGTTTAGTGACGCTAATATATATAACTACTATAGTAATAATCGATTTATAGATATCTAATTAATTCCGGCATTTCACCAATCTATATTAAAATACACGTGTTAAGAAGTTAACGTATAATTTCCAAATATCGCAACTTTCTTATCTACAACTTCCCAATACTATCCACTACTATTAAATGAATAATTTCCTATCAACTACATTATTATATGCATGGCAATAGTATCTCAAATGTATCATAAAGACTATACTATATATATATATATATATATATATAAGTATAAATTAAAAATCAATACAATTAAATCTTCAGTAAAATCGACATTTACTAATTAAGGCATTTCTCTATCCGTTCATTAAATATTTAGAGTTATCTCACCTTCCATGTACGATCTATTAAATATACAACCTTAAATAGACCTTAAATATACAATAACTTTTAAATTATTATACCTATATATTTACCCTTTCTAAATTACTATATATATATAGTAATTTAGTACATATATGCACGACGTGTATTTCACGTCCTAAAATGTTAATAAAGTACTATATTATTATTATTATCATAACTACTGTTATCACTACAATAGCCAAACCTACTACTACTACTACTACTACTACTACTACTACTACTACTATAGTAGTATACTACTACTACTACTACCACTACTACTACTACTACTATTACTACTACTACTACTACTATTACTACTACTACTACTACTACCATTACCACTACTACTACTACTACTACTACTACTACTACTACTACTACTACTACTACTACTCAGGCCCGTATACGGGTGGTAGTAGTAGTCGTAGTAAAAGGGGTCAATAGTCACGGGGGTCCTGCGGGGGCAAGGCCCCCCTGAGATCGGCTAGGCCCCTACAACTTGTTTCATATTAAGTTTTTTTCATATAGTATTTACTAGATATTAAATTATATTTATATTTTTATTTTATAATTTTATTTATATTATATTTTTTTATTAGAATGTATGTATGTTAGTCATATAAATTATAGTGAGGATCCAATTCAGTATTTATGGTTTGATAAAATATTTTCTAAAATTATGGTAAATATTAAAAATAAATTTTAATAATTTAATTTCATCCGATCTCGGAAATGTTTGTCCTAAATGTACAAGTTGTAGAGCAATTTTGGAAATAAATTAAGAGTATTTACCGATAATATATATTATAATATTATATATATAGGGTATATACCAAATAATGCAACAGTTTTACTGAGTATTACTGAGACTTGGTTAACTATTGATGATTCTGCTCTAGCTTCCCAACGACCTCTGATTGTTTTTATGTATTTCTTACTAATAGGTCTACATCAAATCGTCGTGTTGCTTGGCTCTGTTATTCTCATCGAAACTTAAGATTATTTCGTCATCCATCCCATGTTTATCTTCACATGGAATTCTGATCAGTAATATTCAGTTTCCTTCATTATTTACCATTATAATTATACTTATATATCTTCCACCTTTATATAGCCTATGGAGTTTCTTAGATGACATCTCTTCTATTTTAGAATCTTTCACATTAGTTAACACGGTTATTTTTGTTGATTTTAATATTCAAATTAATAATGAAAATCATGCTTCCTTATCTCTGAATAAACTTATATTTAATTATTCTCTGACGCAATATTTTTTCTTTACTACTAATACTAATAGTAATAATATTTACTTTTTTTTATATTTAGCTGATCCTAAATTAATTTCATATCCCACTTAAAGTTCTCTAATATCTGATCACTTTGTCATAATATTTGATTTGAACTTACCGGTGACACAAATTAATCGACCTTCTAGATCGTTTCGGAAAATCTCCCCTATTGATAAACCAATTTGTGTTAACTCTGTATTCCATTAACTTAACAACAGTATATATTCTGATTTGTCTACACTTTTTGATTATTTTAATTTGGCATTATCTCATTCGCTTGATATTGTTGTACCCTCCATTACTCTTATCAACCGAACTTATTGTAAGTTTTCCTGGTTTAATACTGAGCTTATTAAACTAAGGCAACTACTTCGTAGACTACAACGTAAATATGCATCTTCTAAATTTGAATCTGATCTTATTTCCTTTAAAGTTTTCGATCGCTTTACAAGAAAAAATTTCTCTCTACCAAATCGTCATACTTTACTGATATGATCGATAGTTGTGGAATATATTCCTAACAAGCTCATAAATTATCTTTCACCTTAGTAGGTAAAACCCAGACCAGCCTGATTTAGTTATTTGTTCATTGTTTGCCAATTTCTTCCAACAAAAATTGTCTAGCATTATCAATATACTTCAAAAATAAACTCGGCACGACTCAATCTCAATTTAATATCCACTCATAATCACTGTTCATGTGTTTCGCTTCCCGCACATGACATTGCACTCTCTTTGATGAAATCCCGGAAAACCAATTCCCCCCTTAATCCTATTCCACTCAATCTACTTCGTTCATTATCACCATATTTTATTGGACTTATCGCGTAAATCATTCATATATCTATTATATAATCTATTGTTCCACGCTCAATGAAATATTCATAGATTATTCCGATTTAAAAAAAACAACTCTTGACCAATCTAATTTATCAAGTTATCGTCAAATATCCCAGTTATCATCCATAACTAAGATCTCAGAACGAGTTGTGTCCACTCAACTTATAAATTACAGTATGTGTTAATGTAGTATAATGCTATTGTTGATAATTATCAAAATGCGTATCTTACTTTAATCATTAATGATATTCTCATATATATTGATAATATAGCACCATGCTATATCATACTACTATATATATATATATAAGTATACTTATCTAGTGCTTTTGATACTCTCGATCACAATATTCTTTCTATTGGACTTAATTAAATTAGAATATACTGTCAAGTCCACAGTTGGTTTATGTATATTGTTTCATCTAGAACATATTCGGTGAATATTAACTCCTCGTTGTCTCCTCCTTATTTTAACATACATGGTATTCCACGAGGCTCTGTTCTTGGCCCTATTGTGTTCATTATTTATATTCTTCATATAAAATCAATTTTCCAAAAATATCCTAATATTAACTATCATCTTTATGCCGTTAATCTTCAGATATATAGCCATTTTCTAGTTCTAATGATTCTGGCCTGATTCAAATATCTATTTTTAATTGTATTACCGATCTCATTCACTGGTTCTCTCATAACTCCATTTCCTTAAATATGACTACAACTAATACTATCATATTCTCAAGACACAATTAACTGTGGAGAATTCTCCTCTATCAATCACTCATATTTTTCTACTATCTCTTCCAGCTTCTCAATCTATAACTATCCTCTGTTTCACTATAATCTCTCAACTAGACTAATCTCCACACATTAATAATATGATACGCACTGATAACTATTTTCTATACAATATTAGAAAATCTTGTTATAAGCTTACCTTTGCCATGACTAAATGTTTAATTCACTCGATTTTATTCAGTAGATAAGTCTACTAATGTTATTATTGTATACGTTACCTGTTAACCTGATCCTACTGATTTTATTACATGCATAAATGTATATTTATATATTGTATAATATACACACACAGTGTATTTTTATTTATTGTTTATTTGTACTCTGAGTAATTCCAAGACCTCCTATAACCTCGAGGTTATAAGAGGTCTTGGTAATTCACATTGTGCGTCAATATAAGTAATAGAGGATTCTAGTAAATTACTAGTAGTGATATTATTACTAGTATACTAGTTTATATACATTACATTTTAGTTTTTAAATTTTGTGGGGCCTTGCCCCCCCTGGTATAAATTTCTGGCTACGGGCCTGCTACTACTACTACTACCATTACTACTATTACTACTAGTAGTACTATAGTATACTACTACTACTACTAATATTATTATTACTAATAGTATTACTAGTTCAATGTTAATACTGATAATATTTCTAGCACATATACTAGACCTTTAATTATTAATATAATTCAACATTACTTTTAATTTTAATCCCGCTACTCGGAAATCATAGGGGGAATTAACACACTTGACTTTGAAATACATTTTTTCAATCCGTCTCGTTCATATACAACATTTACCATATCCTTAATATACATCTTAGTCCATTCTGAAATATTATCTAGTCATTTCTTTTTCGGGCATCCTCTGGTACATGATCCATAAACCATGCCTTGCATTATAGGTTTCCAAAGGCCGTCATGTCTGGATATGTTTCCATACCACTGTAGATTGCGTCGTTTAATAATATGTAGGATTGGTTCGTAGTTGCTGATTATGGAAATAATCTTGTGCTTTACAATAGTTTTTCTTTCCTGATACTTTATCCTGAGAAGTTTCCTATAGGAGTAGTTTCCTATATATAGGACTTATTTTCGAATGCTTGAATTTTGTATTTACATAACTGATTTGATCGTTCATGTAGGTATCGCAACCATATGTTAATATTTATAATACAAGTTAGCCGAACATATTATACTTTAACTTAACGTCGATATGTTTACCATTCAATATGGTGTATATACGTATCATAGCCGATGTTGCGAGAGTTAATATCATCTTAAGTTCTGATTCACGAGATCCATCTTTTGAGAAGGTTGCGCCTAGGTAACATAACTTATTCAATGCATCTAGTTAACCATAAATACCTTTATATCGGGTGATGTTTGCATGTATTGAAGTATCATTACTGTTTACCATACCTTACTTTTTCTAAACTAATCACCATACCGTATCTAGTATCACTATTAGACAGTTGCTTTGTACCCGTATACATCAAATTATGAAGAACATTCACTTTGGAGTAAATCACTGGATTCATATAATGAGGAAAAACAAAAAACTGACTAGAAACAGACTTTACTAACCATACAGACTTACTTATTCCTCATATCCGTGCTGCACTTGTCAACTCACGCTCTATACGTAACAAGATTCTTATGATTATAGAATTTCTTAATGACTTTAACATTGATATATTAATAATCACATAGACTTGGCTATTCCATAAAGATTGCCCATTACTGTCTTCCCTAAATATAGATCCATACTCTTTCTCTCATTTACCGCGATCATTAGGAATGCGAGGAGGAGGACTTGGCATTTTATACAAGTCATATCTACATATTTCACCACTAATTGACCACAGACACGTTTATTGTGAAGCTTTTTCTTGCTCGGTAAGCTCACCCCGCTCACGCACCTTTAATATTTCTGTCTTTTATCGTTCACCTAGCTATCCAATCCCCCCATTTCTCGATGAATTTAATAATTTCATCACTCATCCCTATAATTCAAATATTATTTTAGGAGACTTTAATATCCCTACTAACTTACTCTCTCAATATTCTAATAGACTTAACAATATACTCAACTCTTCATATTACTCGCAGTTTGTCAACTTTCCCACCCATGAATTAGGAAACACACTTGATCTCATTATGCACCCTATTGATTCAAATTTAGTTCATTCGATAAGAGCTGAACTCTTTTCTCCGATCATTTCGCCCTACTATTTCAAATATCAGTTAATAAGCCTAAACGTCCTACAATTTCTCGCTCTACTCGCCATCTAAATCATATATCAATATCTCAGTTCTTAACTGACTTAAATACGTTGCCTACATATGATGCTCAATCTCTTCATAATTCACTAATCCATACACTTAACATCCATGCTCCTGTACTTAATAAAACTACTATATTACGACATAATACATCATGGTATACTATTGACCTTCATCGTCAAAAACGATGTCTACGAATGCTTGAATCTAAATAAAAAAAAGAAAAATCTTCATCATCACTAACCACATATAAACATATGAAAAATAAACATCGTATCGATCTCATTAACGCTAAAGCTATGTTTACGCATGACAAGTTTATTTCTATGCAACATGATAGCAAGTCACTTTTTAAGTTAGCAAATAGCATACTTGGTAGAAGACAAAAATCGCCATATCCTGACTTTACTAATGATGAATTACCTAATTTATTTGATTCATTTTTCAATGATAAAATCACCAATATTATTTCTTCATTACCCAAACCTATATCTATAGCTCTATCGTTCTCTACAACTAATACACTAACTTCCTTTTTTCTACCTTCTAATGATCAACTAATTTGTTTACTTAAAAATTCTCGCAGCTCTTCTTCTCTTGATCTAATTCCTTTAAAATTACTAAATGATATAGCTCCTTATATAATATCAAATATAACTCATATCACCCATGAATCACTTATTTCTGGTACTGTCCCCCTCATTTTCAAACATTCTCTTATCACTCCTATCATTAAAAAACCTTCTCTTGACCCCTCATCCTTTAATAATTATAGACCTATTTCCAATCTTTCAATACTTTCTAAAACCTTAGAAAGAGTCGTTTCAAAACAACTATCTTCTTTCCTGACTACTAATAATATACTTTGTACTTTCCAAAGTGCTTATGTACCGAACAAATCTACTGAAACAGCAATAGGGTAACAACTAACCCTAACCAGGGTAACAACAAATATCTTATATGACCTTAATAATACATATGGAACAATTCTTGTTCTACTTGATCTTAGCGCAGCATTTGATACAATTGACCATAGTCGTCTCATATCACGTTTGGCTAATATTGGTATCACCGGTATTGCACTTAAATGGCTTACGTCATACATTTCTGATCGTACTTCTTCTATTATTATCCATGGGCACATATCATCTCCTAGAAATATTTCTTACGGAGTCCCCCAAGGCTCTGTATTAGGACCGATTCTTTTAAATATTTATCTACTTCCTATTTTTGATATAATTTCTAAATTTCCCCTTATATCAGTCCACTCCTACGCTGATGATATACAACTTAACGTAAAATGCACTTCTGATATCAATTTTGCTCCCAATCTTATGTCTAACTGTATTAAATATATACATACTTATCTATATATAATATCTTATATTCTGATAATGTTAAATATCTTGGTGTTTATTTCGATAATTCTTTATCTTTTCATCGCCATATCTCAAATATTCTTCGCTCTATAAACTTTCATCTTCACTCTTTCCGTCTTATCCGTAACTCCATCTCCCTAAGTGTTTCTATAACTCTCGCCTCATCTTTCATATTACCGCTTTTCGATTACTGCAATATTCTCTTTTTCTCCTTACCTGGCTATCAAATTAAAAAATTACAAATACTACAGAATGCGTTAGTACGATCAATTTTTAAAATTGATCGCTTTTCCCAAATACATATTTCCCCATATTTACATAGATTGCATTGGCTACCAATACAATTTAGAATAATATTTAAAGTTCTTCTATTAACTCATAACTCTCTTCACTACAACCGACCTGAATATATATCTTCCTTAATCTCTATTCCTACTCACACTATCTCTCTCCGTTCAACTACTTCTTACCTTCTACATCTACCATCTAAGCTTAATCTACATACAACTAATATTCGTGCATGGCACATATCGGCCCCTTATCTATGGAATAAACTACCACATAATCTACGCTCCACTCAATCCACCACCTCTTTTAAATCTCTATTAAAAACATATCTATTTACTCTTGCATATCCCTGATCATTTTTTTGTATCACTATCTATCAATATCTACAATTTTATTTACAATTTATATTAATGTTGAGTATTTTCTGTATTCCTATTTATATTATTATTAGTTTATTATTTTCGTTTATGTTCCGTTATATTGTTTTTTTTGTTTTTTACTTTAGACGCTTGATTGCTATGGCACAAAGAGTCTTTAAAATAAATTGAATTGAATTGAATTTGTCAATTCGTAAAGCTTGTCATTTGTAACAGATCAATGTCGTATTCAAACTTTAAATTCAATAATGACATTCCGAAGAGTAGTTGTACTGTATTTCGGCCATAATTTCCTTACGAAAGACATTAAAGAGTATCAGTGACAGTAGACAACCTTGTCACTGCTTTTTCATTGGTGACGTCAAATAAGGACAGCTCAAACATTATATTGAATTTAGGATATATACTACTATAGTAGTACGATTAACAGTATATTCTTCGTGGTTTAAAGATTTCAATAATGATTAAAATATATTCAACTATATATAATAATATAAGAATATATATTAAATATCATAATATATTATTATACAAAATCTAACTAATTAGCTACGTGATTATAAATTATAAATATATCTATTTAAATATACACTTATAATATGAATATTGTTATTTATTAATTATGTTCGTATATTTATTAACACGATTACACCCGCTAGTTTATAGATAGACGAGTGGCTACACCTAGCGGATATGGTCGGTACGAAGTTCTTCATCAACCTTCTCGTAGCCTGTAGCGTTACCATGACTATACTCGGTATTCTATGTTTCGGCATACGAATCTATCGTAGGAAAATACACAAGAATCGCTTGAAAATAGCTAGTAATACTAATCTAAATGAACACACGGACCAGGTATCGATGGACACTCTAAGAGATTCATCTAATAGCCCTATTAATGCGATCAATAAGAAACCGAAGAGAATAGCACCCTTACCACCCCGAGCAACGATTGATTCATCGATTAGCCCTGGTAATGCGGGCAACACGAAACTGAAGAGAATAGCACCCTTACCACCCCGAGCACCTATTGACTCATCGATTAGCCCTGGTAATGCGGACAAAACGAAACCGAAAAGAATAGCACCCTTACCACCACGAGGATCAGCTTCACCGCAACAACCGCCCGGACCCCAAGTAGATATGCCGACCGCTGGGAATACTAACGGAGCTAAACCCCCTCGTAGAAAAGCCCCTCCTCCTCCTCCTCCTCGTCCAACAGTATCGCCACACGGCGACGTAGTACCATCCGCACGACCCGATGACCCTAACTTTTGGGAAGAACCCGGTTCCAGAAACAGTTACGGGTTTCCCGCACCTAAATGGCCCAGTAACCCACCTCCCGCTGTACCGAGATCGCCTACAGTTGAACGACCACCACCCTATCTAGAAAATGATCCGGGATCCTCATTAAATGTTCCGTCGTCCGTTCGAAAACGAAGATCTTACCGGAGTGTTTCGGTGAGCGTCTCATCGAAACTAAGACCCAACGAAAATACGCCACCAAACAATGTTAAGCTATCGACGATTCAAAATCACGTGTTAACAAAACGTTCACCGGTGAATGTATTCGAATCAGATTCAATTTGGAACGTGAAATCGTCGGACCTAAAAATATTATCTAAATTAGATCATAAACTAGGACGAAATAATGACGAATCGAATTATATCCGAAACGAACTAAGCGATAACATTTCAGAACATCTTGAAGGTTTAAATAAAGTGCTGAGTTCTGACATAACATATTCGCACAAAGGAAAAACGAAAAGAGATTTAAACAATCTTAAATTACGAATATTCTCTTACAATAACATCAATCGAAGAAATAACAACGGTGATATGTAGGGTAGATGGGTTATTTAACTTGTTTGATATAAAGAAAAATATGTAGACTATAGTCTGGTGTACTTATATAGTTGGTTTATACAAAATAAGGAGAACATCATTATAGGTATATATATAGTAACTATATTATAGGTGGCCTAAACACACACACTATCTTTTGATATTTGCCGTATATAATATATTTTAAATACCAACTTAGTATCACAATAAAAATGATGATAGACAAACATTTAATTTAATTGAATACAATTAAATAATCTATTATAAATCTATTGTAAATGTTATTAATTAGTATATACTATTATATTATTATCGTTTATTCATATATATATATACATATTATTTTTATATAACTATCATATATATATATAATTTGTTGATACATAAATTATATATTTGTAATTATATTTATTATTTATTATATACCTATTATATGTATTCACTATTTATTATTTAATAATCAATTACAACTGTAGAAAATGTAATATAATATTATATTAATAATATATATATAAGCATAGATTTTCCAAAGGAAAGATATTGCACTTGTGTACATTTGTTTAACCTAATAATTTGATATGGTTATCTAGTGTTAATATTAATATAATAATAATTTGTTTTTATATAATAATATATTGTAAGATTCGGCGTTATATTGCGACTATAATGATCAACGAAAGTACTTTAGTACGTACTACCCAATTGGAATAAGAATCAAGAGTAATTCGCGAGAAGAATTTGATCTGGTTGTCAACAGAATATATAGACTATTTGTATGATTGAACAGAGTTCTTAAGCGGAGAGTTTATGTGGGTTAGTATAGTCACTATAATAAATCAATAAGACGGGTTTTCAACTAAGTTAAGTTTAATAGGAAACAACAAATTGATATATAGGTTAGAATATTACAAATAATGTTAGAATAGTACAACATAAATATACGAAAGGGGTAAACTCACCGTCGGATCATTTCTTAGGCGATGTTGAACAGTGCGGTCTCTTGACGATTCAGCTCTGGTGTATGTGAAGCCTGCATTGTCTTCAGATGTCGGTCAACGAGTGTCGCAAGGCAAAGTTGTATGGGTGAGAGATCGCTTTGGGTGATCTTCTTATATAGAAAAGGGGGCGCGTTCTTATTTAGTCCCGCCTCCTGAGTGACAGCAGTTCCGGAAGTCGTTCCCGAGGTCTTATCGTCTTATGTTATCACCCGTTTTCTGGTATAACGCTAAAGCAGCTATTTATTTATTAAAACTGGCGTCGTTTTTCCGTAATCTCGCCCGTTATATTTCGCCTGTTTTAGTTATTAATAAATGTTGCTTATATCGGTGGGTCTACTCGAGTGCAACTATTTAACTCATTAATCATTGAATCGAATCGTATTTATTAAGACTATAAAGTCTATAAAGTCTATAAAGTGAATATTTTACGATATAATATATTATAACATATGTGATATAACCCCGTGTTATATAAGTATGGTGATGATGATGATGATGATGATTAAACACAATAATATAATAACGAACGCTATTCACTGATGTGTATATGAACAATTATATTAAAAACGAATGATAAATAAATAAATATATATAATCAAAATAAATAAATGGAAAAATAAATATTATATAATTCATTGTTGTAAGCATATCGTTACGAAGTAGAAAGAATTTCTTCAGCATGAACTCAGACCGGTGGTCAAAAGAATCAGAATATGTATGTAACAATTTCTTATGTAGCTGGAGCATTACATTGAGTAGTATTTATTTATCTTAGCTATTAATAATCAATACAATAAAAAATGTCTATGTGTAATGAATATTAAACGCTTGGATAATAGTTTTCCAAAGTAAATATTAAAACAGAGTGGGTCAACTCACGATTAATTATTCGCTTCAGTCGATGACGATCGATACCGGAGCCCTCTAAGGAATGTCTAAGGAATGTCTAAGGAATCTCTAAGAAATCTCTAAGGAATGATGTACTGCGAGTCTGTCTGCGAAAGCGGAGTCGACGTTCTGGCCGGTGTACGCGGTGAATGGATGTGTTCGTTACGGGTGCCGGGGATAGATTGATTATTTCGCGTTTCCTATACCCAAGTATTGGGCAACCAGATGTTCCTAATATATCTATATCGTTACCGCTGCATGGAACCCTGTAACTGTGTTGCAAGCGACCCTCCTGGTCATGGCTTTGAATGATTTTACTAACTAGCTGAACTGACTATCTGGGTCGATTAATTAATCGTACATTTTGGTATTGGCTTTGGCGACTTTCAATAATTTATCGACATGTCAGTTTCTGGAACTATGGTTTATTATCTAGACGCCGCCTAGTATACCTATAGGCGGTCTTTTATCTCGAACGACATCTGGACGTATGCCTGCTTGTGTGTCGGTCTCACCTTTTGAACTGGGCGTTGGTTGGTCAGTTTTATTTAGGGCGGGATTTATCTTGTTTGATTGAAATGTAGGGGAAAGTAACCGAATACGGACACTCTCTGTATCCTAGAAACCATAAATCATACACAAAATGTTTAATAAATAAAATATTCATAATTATATAAATAGTATAAAAAAGTATTTTTTATTTTTTAATTATTAAAAATATTGCTGATATACAATAAACTGGTTTTTTTATTAAGTTTTTAAATTTATGAAAAACAATTTCAACTTAAAACCTTCTCAAGAATATACAAATGTATCGATATAAAATTTAACACAATATTATTAAAAATTAAAACAATCTAAATATTATATGTATATTTCTATATTTGTTATCATATATTCATTAAATTATAAGCATATATCTAGAGGTCATATAAGTCACTAATACGGACACTCTATACATCTTAATACGGACACCCTATAACCAATCAGAGCGCAGCGTATAAACTATTCTGATTTGCATTATGTTAATTTCCCCTGCTATTGAATAACTAATATTACAAAAAAGTGTACAAGTTAAATATTACTTTATTAATTAATTAGGAATAATTAACAAAATCTTAAATAAAAATAAAAATCTATTCATCAAATTTATAAATATTAATTTATTAAAATAAACATCTTAATTATATTTATACTAAATAGTATTAATAGTATTTAGTAAATACTAATATAACTAAACACAAGGTAAATTTATAATATATTAGTACTTTATTCATATTATGTATATATATATATATATATTTATAATATGAATAAAGTAATAATGTACAGTATAGTAGTTACGTCCATATATGGTAGTGTACTATACCATAGCATACTATAGTAGTGTTCTCAAATGAAATATATAACCCGGTATATAACAATAAAACAAATAACACTATATTTAAAATCCCTAATACACCCCTACCTTAGAGCGAAACGACCTCTAATGATAAGTCCTATTACGTATCTATAATACGTACCGCTAATATAACCCTATATCGGTATATATTGATAAACGCATAGGTGATACGACCAAACTATTGAGTGCATACAACAATAAGTAATTGCAAGCTATGCAAAGTTAGGATAACAAACGAAGGATACACTATATTTAGCCTACAGATCTTACGTAATAACCAATGAACTGTGAACTCTAAGGTTTATATAACATACGTCATCGATAGATTCTTCACCGCAATCACAATGAACTAGACACCTACACTTTGTTTGTGTATTTCATGTATTTACTATCATACCGTATAATGTATACACTATAGTGTAGAGCATATATGCTTCTACTCATCTTTATACTGTATGTAACTCTGTATACCTACTAGGGATGTAAATGATGCCGATCTATTGATGCCGAACCGAGACTATTGGTTATTGATGCCGAACCGAGACTTTCATTTTTCGAGAAAAAAAACGAGCCCGAGTCGAACCGAGACTATATCTAAACGAGCCCGAGCCGAGTTAAGACTTTTACAAAACTTTACCGAGTCGAAATGATGCTTTTTTGAAATTACATTGTAATACTAATTTTTATATATTTCACATTTACATCAATTTAAACAAAAAATATGCGCCAACTTCACGATTCAGTGAATAGTAATGTAAATTTCATCTAGTGGTGTAAATAATACCGAGCTTTTTGATGCCGATCCGAGACTTTTGGTTATTGATGCCGAGCCGAGACTTTCATTTTCGGGAAAAAAACGAGCCCGAGCCGAGCCGAGACTCTAGCCAAGCGAGCCCGAGCCGAGACGAAATTCTAACAAAATGAGCCCGAGCCAGGTTGAGACTTTATGTAACTGAGACTGAGACTGCATCATGCTTTAGATATGACTGGCATCATTTACATAACTAGTACCTACGTACCTTCAATGACTACACAATATACCTATTACATTAATAGTCAATAACTAATACGATCAAAATAATATATATATATTAATCAATTACTAGTTGAATGTAATAATATATAACATAATAATAATAATGGCAATACAAATATATACCTACATGGTGAAATGATTTATCGAATGAATCGATCTCACCGAGCGGTGTTCCTTTTATTGTTAAACTGGCTGTGTGGCTCAGTGGATATAGCCTTATAGGGCGTCAGACACATAATCAGTAGGACACGGGTTCGAGCCTCGTCCGGACCATTAATTTATTTTATAAAATGTGTCTTATAATATTATTTAGAAGTGATCTTATATAATTGTGTAAACACAAATTTATATATAAATAAATGATCGGCTCTCTTTAAAACCATGGATACATTAACATGAGAGCGGCTTCGAAGGGACATTAGAGACATATATGGTTATAAGTGAAAACTTCATCTAAGTTCCTGGATGGGATGAAAGGACTCCACCAAATAAAAAACAAAAAAACAAAAAAAAAACAATGAAACAAAATACGACTTATGAGATTTACAGACGATAAAAAATATATATATAAATATATATATATATATAAATATATAAATATCTATGACTATGCATCAACTGATCGTAAAGAAGCCTTCACATCAACAAAAGTAAACGGTTTATTTGGCGAATATTTAGTCACGGATATCCGCGAGAATGATTTTATCCGGATTTTATTATATTTTGGTATTAAGATGATACATATCTGCCGGATTTATTAATAACTTGTTATAAAATATCTGGCAGTTTTACAGATATTCGTGAACTTTCAAATTATGATATGTGAGAAATCGCAAATATACGTGAATTATTTTTAATTTTTAAAATTATTCTATTATTAATACACGTTTGTACAATACATAGTCAGAGCCTACTAACAAAATATCTCCTATAGAATTCATTTAATTATTATTTGATTAATATAAACACTGCATGATGAATTAAATAGAAAATGAATTTCAAAGATTATATTTTAGAAATTAATGTATTATGCCTAAACACACTTGAAAGAAAGGGTCAACTATGGATACACAAGTTACCGAACGGAAATAAAGTTCAGCTTAATTACATAATGATAAATAAAAAAGGGAAAAATAGTAGCAAAAACTGCAGAGCTTTTTGCTCTTTTGAAAGCGTAGCATCATACCATCGAATATAAACTGACAGTTTAAAACTGTACATTATAAATTAAACCTAAGATAAAATAAAAGGGGAGTAGGGGGAGTAGTGGTGAATCACATTCTTTGCCTACTGCTGCCTTCTATTCATAATAAGGGTTAGGGACAGAATGCACCATTTTCTCTTCCAACTATCTTTGTCGGCTCCTCGTGCCACTCCCTGGAAACCACTTCAGCAAGTGGGCTAAGACAAATGATGGGAGAATACCTGCACTGTATTCGAGCGGAAGAGTTACTAGTTAACCAACGGTTAAGAGCGGATGAAGATTTAATATCTCAACGGTCAAGTGCACATCGTATAGCCAATCTATCATAAACCATAGTTACGCTGATACGAATAGTCTGGAGAGGAGACAGGCACCGCTAGACTCTTAATGCCTGGAGTAAGAACACATGACAATTACAAATATAAAACATTCAATGCCGGATCGGCCGAGCCCCGGAATAACAACGCCCGCGCATCCCATCGGTAAATCCCAGGATGGATGTGATAAATCGACTACTGGATTGAATAATATATTAACAACACAACATAAAACAACACAACGAACGACAAAGACAATTAATAAACGAAGAATACAACTAGCAACGAATATTACAACGATAGGAACATGGAATGTTCGTACGCTTAACGGAGTAGGAAAAATCCAAGAACTAACGAGAGAACTTGATCGCTATAGATGGGATATTATTGGACTTGCTGAGACACGATGGAAAAACTCTGGTGAAGTAATAACAGACGAAGGTCATAAAATTGTCTATAGTGGACAAGAAAAATACCATCAACAAGGAGTAGCTTTTATCGTTAGAAAAGAGCTTACCACATCGATCCTCAATTACAGCACAGTTTCCAGCAGAATTATATCAATAAGATTAGCTTCACAGCCAGTAAATATGACTATCATTCAGATTTATGCTCCTACAAGCGATTATAATGACGAAGATATC
The DNA here is from genome assembly GCA_964019155.1 of Osedax fenrisi. Classification (NCBI taxonomy): domain Eukaryota; kingdom Metazoa; phylum Annelida; class Polychaeta; order Sabellida; family Siboglinidae; genus Osedax; species Osedax fenrisi. The sequence continues at coordinate 14,564,462 of OZ025244.1, read as the reverse complement.
GAAGTTTTTTATGAAGATATAGAACAAACAATGGCAGCGGTACATAAAAAAGACTTACTGATTATACAAGGTGATTGGAACGCAATAGTAGGTGATGCAAATAAAGATTGGAGTAATGCTGTAGGAAAATTTGCGCTCGGGAAAACAAACCCAAGAGGCATCAGACTTCTCGAATTTGCTACCAAACATAATTTTACACTTTCTAACACACTTCACCCGCAAAAAGATTCAAGAAAAGCTACGTGGCACTCGCCAAATGGTCGTACCCATAACCAAATTGATTATATTCTAGCACCATTGAGATTCAAATCAAGTATACACATGTCCTCAACTAGAACATACCCTGGAGCTGTAATAAACAGTGACCACGACCTTGTTCTCTGTAACATGAGACTGAAACTACGATCACAAAAAATGAAGAAAATCAATAGAATACGATATGATCTAGACAAATTGAATAATGCAACTATAAGCCTACAGTACAAAGAAGATTTGAAATCGAAGCTATCAGACATCAATATTAATGAAATATCAACTGACAATGCATATACGCAAATTTCACAGTCATTAACAAGTACAGCAGAAAATGTTCTAGGAAAATACAGAATAAAAAAGCAACCTTGGATAACTGATGAGATTTTAACGCTATGTGATAAAAGAAGAAGTCTAAAATCAACCAAACATCAGAGTACTGAACATGCAGAAGAATATAAACGAGTCCACAACCTTATTAGAAGAAGTATGAAAGAGAAAAAAGAAGATTGGCTTAAATCCCAATGTAATTCAATTGACCACGACCTAAAAAGAGGTGTTTATAGCAAGAGAGCGTATAACACGATAAAAGCAATCACTAACTCTATAGACAGGAAAATGTCAAATATTGAAGATGCTAACGGAGTACCAATAGAAGATGATAGTGCAAGATTAGAAAGATGGACGGAATATTGCAGAGATTTATATAAATACCCAATTAAAACTGATCAATCTAAGTTACATAATACTCGAGAAGAAAATGAAGAACAACCATTACCCATATTAAAAGAAGAAGTAATCAATGCCATAAGAACCTTGAAAAATGGTAAGTCACCAGGTATTGATAATGTGCCAGGTGAACTTATCAAAGGAGGAGGTGAGGCACTATACGATATACTTACCAAGCTATGTCAGAAAATCTGGTCTACAAACCAATGGCCTGAAGCATGGACGACTTCTTTAATTATACCTATTCCAAAGAAAGGCGATCTCAAAAAATGTTCAAACTATCGTACTATAAGTCTGATCAGTCACACGAGCAAAATTTTATTACGGATCATACTGAATCGCTTAACACCACAAGCAGAAGATATTCTGGCTGATGAACAAGCAGGTTTTAGAAAGGATCGCAGTACAACAGAACAAATTTTGAATTGCAGAATATTAATGGAAAAACATATGGATCATCAACGACAAGTCTACCACAATTTCATCGATTTCAAGAAAGCCTTCGATAGAGTATGGCATGATGGTTTGTGGAATGTGATGTCTGAATTTGGGATAGGCAACGACTTGGTAAAAATCATAAAGTCACTCTACGAATCAGCAAAAAGCGCAGTACTATTGAACAACCAGATAGGAACTAAGTTCAATACGACAGTAGGAGTTAGACAAGGCTGCTTACTATCGCCAGTTCTATTCAATATATTTCTAGAAAAAATAATGCAAGACTCTCTAGTAGATCAATCGTCAAGTATAGCAATAGGAGGAAGAAAAATCAACAACTTAAGATTCGCTGATGATATAGATCTCATCGCTGGTTCAGAAAGTGAGTTGCAATCCCTCACAGATTCTCTAGAAAAAGCTTCGACATCATACGGTATGGAAATTAACCATGAAAAAAGTAAAATTCTTGTAAATGGAGATCATTCAACACCACCTGTGATCACTATGTACGGCAAACAACTTGAAAATGTTCAAAATTTCAAATATCTGGGAGCAATGCTAACCGACACCGGAAATTCAAAGAAAGAAATCCAAATAAGACTAGCGACAGCAGTTACAGCCCTTGTGAAATTGGAGAAGATCTGGCGTAGTGGAGAAATTGATTTCAAACTTAAATACAGACTCTACATCTCTCTAGTTATTTCAACATTGTTGTACGGATGCGAAAGCTGGACCTTACTAGAAGAATCTAAAAAGAAGATACGTAGTTTCGAATCAAAAGCACACAGACGACTTTTAAATATTAGCTATAAACAAAGAAAAACTAATATATTTGTAAGCAATGAAATTAATAAAAAAGTCGGCCCATATGTACCACTTCTGGATATTATCATGAGAAGAAAAATGACCAAATTCGGACATATAACTCGTCACGATTCGTTAGCTAATACTATTCTTCATGGATATGTCGAAGGTGAGAGGAAAAGAGGAAGACCTAAAAGAAATTGGATGAATGATATATTCGAATTTTCCCATCTTTCTCTTAGGCAACTTTTAGATATTGCAAAAGATCGTTCGAAATGGAGAAAGTTGTGCTATTCATTATCATGTATTCCCCCTACGATGGCGACGTCACGGGACTAAGTAACTAAGTAACTAAAATAAAAGGAAGACAAATAAAGCAGCAAATCCTGATTGGACAAGTCTAAACAAACCTGAAAACGAAATAGATTTGTGAATGCAAAACATCCAACATATCAACCAATATCATATATGAACATTTATTGAAAAATATATAATACCGATTAAAAAAAAATATTTTAAAGACAAATTAAAAAGAGAACACCTTGGGAAAATCGAGATATATGTATAAAAGAAAAAATCTACATGAAACTGCACAATTAAAAAACTCTTGTCCATCTGAAGAAAATATGGAGTCTTATAATTTGGCACAGAAATTACTATACGATAAAGAACAAGAAATCTACCTTCAATCGAAAATAGATGAAATCAATATGTGAATATCAAACAAATAGTCAGCTATCGCTTGGAAAGCAGTTAGTGATGTTAGTGGAAGAAAAAATAGTAATAAAGCTAAGATAAAAGCTGGAGAAGAAAGAATAACTGTGTGGTATAATCACTTCAAATATCTTCTTGGAAATCCACCTGAAATAACCGTTTCAGCTATATCAAAAATAACAAATCGTTTAAATATAGAAACCGCCATTTTTTTTACAAAGTATGAACTACTAAAAGCAATAAACACTATCAAAAATGGAAATGCAAATGGACTGGACGAAATCCCTATAGAAATCTGGAAAATAAATGAATTTCAATTGTATTAATCTGATGCAATAAAGTATATGAACAAGATCCAATCGATATATGGAATAGGGGTTTTATAATACCTTTACCAAAGTAGGGAGATCTGAGCTATCAACAACTATCGTGATATTACTGTAACATGCATAGATGCAAAGATATAGGTTAATAGGATAAAAAAATACAATCTAATGTTACTAAATAGAATAAGACCTGCGGTAGACATTATATTACGAAAAAAATAAGAATGGTTTTAGAACTAATAGATCTACCACTGGGCAGATACTTACTATTAGAATAATTATCGAAGGCGCAAATGCAAAAAAAATCTGACAGCTACTATCCTTTTCATCGATTTATCCAAAGCTTTCGATGCCATACATCTGGTAAAGATGGCAGAGATACTCGATGCGTAAGGTATACCAGATGATATTATAAGTGCTATCATGATAGCATACACAAATACTAAATATACTGTGAGAACTGACGATGGTGATACTGAATTTTTAACATCTCGAGTGGATTTTTGCAAGGTGATACACTAGACAATTTTTTTCATAATTTGTCTTGATTATGTTTTGAAGAAAGCATTAGACCGAAATAATGATATTGGGTTTACCCTCATTGAGAGAAGGAGAAAAAGATATCCAGCAATACAAATTACAGATATTGACTATGTGGATGATCTAGCTATAGTAGCCGATAAAACTAACGAAGTAATAATACTTTTACATAAAATTGAACATATTGCAAAAGAAATTGGGCTATCTATAAATACTGGAAATACGAAATTCATCAGTATAAATCCAGGACAGATGAAGTTATAAAAAGCTTAAACGGTAATAATATTAAAGAAGTCTCTGATTTTAAGTATCTTGGAAGCTATATCCAGCCAACAGAAAAAGATATCAATATCAGATTAGTTAAAAGATGGGCAGCCTTAAATAAGATGAACTCTATGGAAACTACCTGGTAAAATGAAAACAAACTTTTTCAGAGCAACTCTTGAGTTTGTGTTAAAATATGCTTATGTTACCTGGACTAACAAAAGCGATTGAAAAAAAACTCAATGGAAATTATACTCGAATGCTGCGTGCTATCCTTAATAGATCTTGGAAATATCATCCACACATTTAAGAGATATACGGAAATATACCGATCATTTACACTTCGATAAAACAGCAAAGATTGCGTTTTTCTGGGCACTGTTGGAGAACCAAATTGGAACTGGCATCATATTTCATAATCTGAAAACCTACACATGGTAAAATATAAAAGATGTCGACCCCGCGAGACCTAAGTAAATCAGCTGGTGGATGATACACTATGTGATGCAAACGAAATAAAATGGTGATGGAAGATAGAGATGGTTGGAGGAAGATAGTCAAAAATGGTAAGGTATACTGCAAACTTATAATATGCTTATCAAGCATTAAACTTACATCAAAAACTTAAGTTCAACTTAAGTCGATGGTAACTATTGATGTAAATTATGCTCAAATATAAAGCATGATGCAGTCACAGTCTCAGTTACCTAATGTCTCAACTCGGCTCGGGTTCGTTTTGTTAGAGTCTCGGCTAGGGCTTGTTTTTTCCGAAAATGAAAGTCACGGCATCTAAAATCTCGGTATTATTTACACCACTAGATGAAATTTACATTATTAGGTATAACCTATTACCTATTCAATGAATCGCGAAGTTTAAATTGATGTAAATGTGAAATATATAAAAATTAGTATTACAGTGTAATTTCAAAAGAGTATCATTTCGGTTCGGTAATGTTTTATAAAAGTTTCAACTCAGCTCGGGCTGGCTAGAATATCGGTTCGGTTCGGACTCGTTTGGCTATAAACTCGGCTCGAGCTCGTTTTTTTCCGAAAATGAAAGTCTCGGTTCGGCATCAAAAACCAAAATTATCGGCTCGGCATCATTTACATTATTAATGGTAACTAATTAACTTAAGTTCAACTTATAACCCACAACTTAAGTTTATGAGTTAATTAGTAAGCTATAAGTTTATAATCTAATGTATATTTACAATTTTATTATATATTTATTAGCAACTAAGTAGGTCATATTAACTCATATATTACAATATATTGCATTTAAGTTAGCTTTAAAAATTAAATTCAATAATAATATCATTTTAATATTGAATATAATATTTAGGATTATTATAAACCTATTCAATATTCAATTTTTATATATTAAATATTGAGCAATTAGGTTAACATTATTTCCAATTGTATTATCAATATAATTACGATTATAATTGTAGTTGACAACATTTCAATTGAATGATATTATTATAATTATGAAAAATCCATAAGATTACTTAAATAATTTTAGTTTTTAAAATAATTATTTTATTTATTAAATTCTGTATATTAACTTACATATAAAATTAAAATAATAACTAATATAGTTTACAGGTAGACGCGTGGCTACACCTAGCGGAGATGGTCGGTACGAAGTTCTTCATCAACCTTCTCGTAGCCTGTAGCGTTACCATGACTATACTCGGTATTCTATGTTTCGGCATACGAATCTATCGCGGGAAAATACGTAGGAATCGTTCGCGAACGGCTAGTGATTATAATCTAGATGAACATACGGACCAGGCTTCGATGGACAGTGTCCAATCGAATAGTAATAGTGGGACGATGCTTAGTGGACCGTCAACTCGGGAAGGATCGCGACGGTCATCGATACAATCTTCTAGTAATCCTTTTAGCGATAACTACAGACCTCCGAGAAGACAAGCTCCCCTTCCTCCTAGAGAGCCAGCATCACCGCGAGCTCCACACAGCAATATCCCTAGCGGTGAGAATAGTAACCTACCTACATCGACTCGTAGGCGAGCTCCACTTCCTCCCAGAAGGCCAGCCCCACCGCGAGTACCGTCGCCTACCGCTCAATCAGTTACCCCGAGATGGTGGGTCAATGAAATGGCTAGACCACCCCGTAGACCGGCTCCCCCGCCACCCTATGTCCCTAGAGTACGACCGGACGGTAATACGGGTGGGGATAACGCACCCAATAACCCACCTCCCTATGTACAGAGATCACCAGATCAAGCGCCGCCACCCTATGAAGCCGATGCCCCCGGGGTTTTGTCAGAAAGAGGTGGGGATGGATCACCTCCTGTTCGACCACCTGATGCAATAAAGTATATGAACAAGATCCAATCGATATATGGAATAAGGGTTTTATAATACCTTTACCAAAGTAGGGAGATCTGAGCTATCAACAAATATCGTGATATTACTGTAACATGCATAGATGCAAAGATATAGGTTAATAGGATAAAAAAATACAATCTAATGTTACTAAATAGAATAAGACCTGCGGTAGACATTATATTACGAAAAAAATAAGAATGGTTTTAGAACTAATAGATCTACCACTGGGCAGATACTTACTATTAGAATAATTATCGAAGGCGCAAATGCAAAAAAAATCTGACATCTACTATCCTTTTCATCGATTTATCCAAAGCTTTCGATGCCATACATCTGGTAAAGATGGCAGAGATACTCGATGCGTAAGGTATACCAGATGATATTATAAGTGCTATCATGATAGCATACACAAATACTAAATATACTGTGAGAACTGACGATGGTGATACTGAATTTATTAACATCTCGAGTGGATTTTTGCAAGGTGATACACTAGACAATTTTTTTCATAATTTGTCTTGATTATGTTTTGAAGAAAGCATTAGACCGAAATAATGACATTGGGTTTACCCTCATTGAGAGAAGGAGAAAAAGATATCCAGCAATACAAATTACAGATATTGACTATGTGGATGATCTAGCTATAGTAGCCGATAAAACTAACGAAGTAATAATACTTTTACATAAAATTGAACATATTGCAAAAGAAATTGGGCTATCTATAAATACTGGAAATACGAAATTCATCAGTATAAATCCAGGACAGATGAAGTTATAAAAAGCTTAAACGGTAATAATATTAAAGAAGTCTCTGATTTTAAGTATCTTGGAAGCTATATCCAGCCAACAGAAAAAGATATCAATATCAGATTAGTTAAAAGATGGGCAGCCTTAAATAAGATGAACTCTATATGGAAACTACCTGGTAAAATGAAAACAAACTTTTTCAGAGCAACTCTTGAGTTTGTGTTAAAATATGCTTATGTTACCTGGACTAACAAAAGCGATTGAAAAAAAACTCAATGGAAATTATACTCGAATGCTGCGTGCTATCCTTAATAGATCTTGGAAATATCATCCACACATTTAAGAGATATACGGAAATATACCGATCATTTACACTTCGATAAAACAGCAAAGATTGCGTTTTTCTGGGCACTGTTGGAGAACCAAATTGGAACTGGCATCATATTTCATAATCTGAAAACCTACACATGGTAAAATATAAAAGATGTCGACCCCGCGAGACCTAAGTAAATCAGCTGGTGGATGATACACTATGTGATGCAAACGAAATAAAATGGTGATGGAAGATAGAGATGGTTGGAGGAAGATAGTCAAAAATGGTAAGGTATACTGCAAACTTATAATATGCTTATCAAGCATTAAACTTACATCAAAAACTTAAGTTCAACTTAAGTCGATGGTAACTATTGATGTAAATTATGCTCAAATATAAAGCATGATGCAGTCACAGTCTCAGTTACCTAATGTCTCAACTCGGCTCGGGTTCGTTTTGTTAGAGTCTCGGCTAGGGCTTGTTTTTTCCGAAAATGAAAGTCACGGCATCTAAAATCTCGGTATTATTTACACCACTAGATGAAATTTACATTATTAGGTATAACCTATTACCTATTCAATGAATCGCGAAGTTTAAATTGATGTAAATGTGAAATATATAAAAATTAGTATTACAGTGTAATTTCAAAAGAGTATCATTTCGGTTCGGTAATGTTTTATAAAAGTTTCAACTCAGCTCGGGCTGGCTAGAATATCGGTTCGGTTCGGACTCGTTTGGCTATAAACTCGGCTCGAGCTCGTTTTTTTCCGAAAATGAAAGTCTCGGTTCGGCATCAAAAACCAAAATTATCGGCTCGGCATCATTTACATTATTAATGGTAACTAATTAACTTAAGTTCAACTTATAACCCACAACTTAAGTTTATGAGTTAATTAGTAAGCTATAAGTTTATAATCTAATGTATATTTACAATTTTATTATATATTTATTAGCAACTAAGTAGGTCATATTAACTCATATATTACAATATATTGCATTTAAGTTAGCTTTAAAAATTAAATTCAATAATAATATCATTTTAATATTGAATATAATATTTAGGATTATTATAAACCTATTCAATATTCAATTTTTATATATTAAATATTGAGCAATTAGGTTAACATTATTTCCAATTGTATTATCAATATAATTACGATTATAATTGTAGTTGACAACATTTCAATTGAATGATATTATTATAATTATGAAAAATCCATAAGATTACTTAAATAATTTTAGTTTTTAAAATAATTATTTTATTTATTAAATTCTGTATATTAACTTACATATAAAATTAAAATAATAACTAATATAGTTTACAGGTAGACGCGTGGCTACACCTAGCGGAGATGGTCGGTACGAAGTTCTTCATCAACCTTCTCGTAGCCTGTAGCGTCACCATGACTATACTCGGTATTCTATGTTTCGGCATACGAATCTATCGCGGGAAAATACGTAGGAATCGTTCGCGAACGGCTAGTGATTATAATCTAGATGAACATACGGACCAGGCTTCGATGGACAGTGTCCAATCGAATAGTAATAGTGGGACGATGCTTAGTGGACCGTCAACTCGGGAAGGATCGCGACGGTCATCGATACAATCTTCTAGTAATCCTTTTAGCGATAACTACAGACCTCCGAGAAGACAAGCTCCCCTTCCTCCTAGAGAGCCAGCATCACCGCGAGCTCCACACAGCAATATCCCTAGCGGTGAGAATAGTAACCTACCTACATCGACTCGTAGGCGAGCTCCACTTCCTCCCAGAAGGCCAGCCCCACCGCGAGTACCGTCGCCTACCGCTCAATCAGTTACCCCGAGATGGTGGGTCAATGAAATGGCTAGACCACCCCGTAGACCGGCTCCCCCGCCACCCTATGTCCCTAGAGTACGACCGGACGGTAATACGGGTGGGGATAACGCACCCAATAACCCACCTCCCTATGTACAGAGATCACCAGATCAAGCGCCGCCACCCTATGAAGCCGATGCCCCCGGGGTTTTGTCAGAAAGAGGTGGGGATGGATCACCTCCTGTTCGACCACCACCCTATCAACCCTTTGAACTGAGGTCGCCATCGAATGAGCCGTCGGCCATAAGAAAACGTCGATCTATTAATCGTTCTAACGATATAACATCGAGTGCCTCGTTGAAACTAAGCCCCGTAGAGCTAGAGAGAAAGAGAGATATTCTCTCTAGCTCTATGCTAGGCCCCGACGAAAATACGCTACCGAATAATGTTAAGGTGGCAACGATTCTAAAACATTCGCCGATGAATTCATTCGACTCGGATTCAGTTGGTAACGTAAAATCATCGGCCGTTACGATATATTCTAAATTAGATCATAAACTAAGACAAAATAGTGACGAATCTTATTATATTTGGAACGAACTAACTGATAAAATTGAGGAACCTAGCGAACATTTAACAAAATTTCTGAGTTATAATATAAAATATGCGGGTAAAGGAAGAACAAAAAGAGATTTAAACTATCTTAAATTAAAAATACTCCGCTACAATATCATTGATCGAAGAAATAATGATAAGGATACGAATGTTAACGAATCTAGGGTAGACAGGTTTATCTAACTTGTTTGATATAAAGATAAATATTTAGATTACTTGTTTATGAGGGTTACAGAAAATAAGGAAAACATCATTACATACGGTGTAGGTCTAAAAAGCCACAATTATATATTTACTGTATATAATATTTTAATACCCAACTTCGTAATACAATTAAAATGATGATAGAAAAATATTTTATTTAATAAAATTAAATAATCTATTATAAATGTTATTAAATATTATACTTAATTGTATAATTATCATCCATACATACCTTATATGTTTTACATAACTATTATATATGTATATAGGTCCTATACCGGTAAAGAAACGAATCGTGTACAAATTATGCACACTTATGCATACCGCTATCCACTATGGAACACCTGATTATTTATGCCTGTTAATATCCGTAATTCAGCAACATAGGAGTCTCCGTTCTCGTCACATATTCCGAGTAAAGGCTATAGAAGTTTCAGCATACAGCAATACTGGCTCATTCGTCGAATATGGAGTAAAGGCATGGAACGAACTTCCCGATATTCTGCGGTGCACCACATCAAGAACTGAATTCAAGAGAGAATTAAAAACTCACCTTTTCTCACCTTATGAATGATACATGTAACCCTTATTTATTTTCCATCGTTTATATAATCCATGTAATCACATATTTTTTATGAATGTGTACACACCTTTGTTAACGTTTATTTTATGTTTAAAAAGTGTTTAAATAAAATTTAATAATAATAATATACAATAAAGTTCAAAGTTAAAATTAAAATGTTCCCATTGAGAAGTTCATATTTAACAATAAATTAGAAAAATGAATAAAATTAATGCATATCATTTATAAGTTGACACTCCTATATTTCACCATATGCAAACTATTATGCCTGTGACGTGATAAATATGCCGTTATTTATATACAAGTATACACATATTCATGTTAATACTTACAATGTATACTATTCAGAGTGTATTTATTAATAATTAATGTTGTACAGAAAGAGGATAGAATGATAATATTTCAGATAATATGAATTATCTGAAAGAAGACCGCAAATTATTATTATATATAATTCTTATAAGAATTGCCCTGTTCAAAGTGGGCGGTACTTATATATGTCACTCAAATACATTACTTATGCACTATTGCAAAATTCAAAATAATGTTAACATGTAATGCATTATACAATACTTTAAAGGATTATATGGGGATATAATACAGCTTAAAAAATACAGAAAAATAAACCAAACAAAAGAAATCAAACAACCCAAAAATATCAATCCGCAAATATATATATTAAATATTGTATTAATAACAAATATGTGGTCCACTTAAGTAGGATCAGATATCGGAAAATGTGTTGTTTATAATGTCAATTCTTATCAACTATACACTTTTAAGATGTAAAATAATGTTTTTAATTATTATTTATATGATTAAAACTAAGGTTTCATTACTAATATATAACAAAGCAATAGGATATGTTGGTTTTAAATTCTATAAATATCAATGTGGCAAGTAAAAGCTAATTTATATTGTATGTAATTTAATAGAGCAATGATAACATCATAGTATGCAAATTGCGGCAAACTTAAATCTATTTCAGTGATTTCGATACTACTGCTAGCAGCGTAATGTATGAATATTAATCACGTTGAGTAGATAGGTAGGTTTATATCTTTGCTTCGCAAACAAAATTAATATTTGGTATTTATATCGAATTTATTTACAAAAATAAAATTACCGATACATCATTTATATAGTATGATATAGTTAAGATGATTTTTAGATTTTTGTAATTATTCATAACATTTTTATTTATAATTTCATATATAATATATTATTATTATAAAGTATATATTAAATTAGTACATATCTACAAATGATTTTAATTACTTCACAATCCTGTGTCAATATAATTGTTATAATATTCCATATTTAATTATAGAAAGTAATACAACATACAGTAACATATGATTATATTTATTAATAACAATTAAAACGTAATGACATCTATGTTATACTTTAAAACGGTGTCTGTAAATACTGATTAATAAATATATAACATATAAATAAATAAATGTATAGATTGAAATATAATATCCATGCAAACTTATATAAGAATATATTAATATAACAGAGATCATATATAAATAATAATCGATAATAAATGTTTGCGTAAAGCAAATCGAATAAATATAAATTATTTATCAGTCTTTAAAAGTATGATCATTATTTATAAAATTGGCTGAAACGATTAAAATATATAAACACGTATATAATAGGATGTAAGGGGTTATACAAAAATATATTCCAAACAAAAGTGAATTAAAACCTAACTGTAAGCATATAACATATACAACACGCATTGATTAATATGGCTTTTCTGACTCACTCTCTCTGACTCTCTCTCTCTCCCTCTCTCTCTCTCTCTCTCTCTCTCTCTCTCTCTCTCTCTCTCTCTCTCTCTCTCAGGTAATACTACGTTTATCATGAAACAATGACTGTGATGACGGGTGATCGGAGTAACGTGAGTGGACGACGATAATAGTGGGCGTGGTGTGTGGGCGTGGTTTAGAGTTAAAACGATGCGATGATCGGAGAGAGGATCACTCTGTTTGGAAGACGGACGATCGACTCTATTCCGAATAAAGTCGGTTATATAGATCTCCAGTCCGATTCAGTGATGGTTGACTATTAACTCCAGTCCGATTCAGTGATGGTTAACGATTAACTCCAGTTTGATTCAGCGACGGTTATAAATCCCCGGCGGTGCTCTGAGTGGGTTTCGATAACGAACAAGAGGTCATAGCCGCCGTGACCTCGTTGACCTCTACAGGGGTCGCGCGGGGTGCATCGCAATCTTCGAGAACCTCTTGCGCCGGTTCTATAGGTGACACGCTGCGGCCTCTAGACGATGACGAACCTTTGAGTGACAGGTGTGATAATGTACATTTGAGTGACAGGTGGGATAATGTACATTTGAGTGACAGGTGTGATAATGTACATTTGAGTGACAGGTGTGATAATGTACATATGAGTGACAGGTGTGAAAATGATAAACGTGAGATGGTCATGTTTAACGGGTGACAGCGACGTAAAATATTCTTATTATTATGAAACCATATTAAAAATAAAATGCATATTAATATTATAAACTAGTTAATGAAACAGAAAACGAACACAATTATTCTAATAAATATTATTATTATTATTATCATGATTAATTATTCAATCAAAAACTAAAGAACTCGCTCACGACATCTAACTTCTATCATATTCATTGTCATCACTTTGTAAATGTATCTTTACTAGTTATTACTATTACTACATTTTATTTATTTTATTATTGCCTTGCACATTATACTAATTGTATAATTATACAGTGTTTAAATAACATTATCTATCTAATCTTTGGATATATGAAATATTATTGTATATAAATGCATTTATATACACACACACACACACGTATATATATATATATTATGTAATGTTATCAATTAAATGCAACTCCAATGACTCGAATAATGAACTCTGACCTTTACCTTTGTGATTAGGAGACACATGACGTTTGGCCTGAATTTGAACCCAAGCTTGTAAAGATTTACTACCAGCATCTGAACATTGTTATAATGAACGTTATTCGAAATATAAATAATTAATAAAATTATATATATAATCGTATATAGTTATGTATAAATAAAGTATTGGCTCTCGATAAAACCGAGAATGCATTAACACGAGAGCGGCTTCGAAGGACCATATAGCCATTTGGTTATAAGTGAAAACTGTATCCGCAATAGCCATTTGTTTACACGTAAATTTGAATAATATATTATTATTATAAATGAAATGTTGTTTATTTTTAAATACAATAACAATTGAATTTATAATTTCTAGAATATAACATTATTTTATAAAAATAACCATTTTTCTTATAATATGCAGCTAAATTCGCGATAAATAAATACGTTAATTTTCAATGTAAATACTCCCTAAATAATCGGATAATAGTTGACCAAATACTTTATGTATTTTTATATTAATACTAATATATACTAGTATATATATATATATATATATATTATATGTAATAGTAATAAACATATCTATATATATATATATATATATATATATATATATATATATATATATAATTTAGGGAAACTAGTTTATAATTAAATAAATATATAGAATTAAATATCTATATAATTAATTTGTTAAATAGATTTTAATTAAATTTCTATATAATAATTAATTAAATATTAAATTAGTGTCCAATACATTAAATAACCGATACTGTATTCGCGAGTGTTGATTCCTACGTGTTTCAGTATGGCGTCCATCTTCTTCATGTAGTCCAGATGTCCTGTGACCTGTCCATCATGTGTGTTAGTCATGTGTTAGTCATGTGCTAGTCATGTGTTAGTCATGTGACTCGTTTAACTCGCATTCATTTGTACGCTACTACTTGATATAAATATATAACACACAATACTAAATTTCATTTAATTATTATAATTCAAATTCGAGAAAAATATTTTTAGCTGAAATTTACGATATATATATTCAACACTTTAATTTAAGTATAGATTGACAATACAAATATAATTAATATATGTTGTTTCAAAAAATGTTTAATTATTAAAAATATTCAATTTAAAAATATTATTTCTCATTTAAATAATTTGTTCACTTATCTATTGTATACTAATAGGAAATATATATATATATATATATATATATCCTATAACAACTTAGTATATTATAATATATATATATATATATATATATATATATATATATAACAATAAAATATATTTAATAGACATATTAGATATTAATTATTATGTACAATTTCTAAAAATATAAAATAAATTTATAATTTTTTAAAATTATATAAAAATCTCCTACAAAATTACAAATATATTATAAAGGTTGACAAAATTATAAATGTTATCGCTATACCATTATTTAATTATAATTATCAGTATAAATGATGATAAACTTAATATTAAATATTGTTATATCCACTCGATATACAAATATATACTTATATATACTTAATATATACTGTATGGTTAAAACATAGTGAGAATGGTGTAATTGCGTACAATCAAAATGATTGCAAAATAAGCAGCTTGATAATAATTAGTGGAGATACATTTTAATATGTAATACTAGAATAAGCGCTGGTTGTAAGTTGTAGTATCTATCTAGGTTTAAGTAACTAACACCACTACTAGAGGGAGCTGTTAGTCTATATAAGTGTAAGTAACCACCACCAGATGGAGTTAGCACTTACTATTTCACTGAGGTCGATGTTCTGTATTCTATTGTGTTTGTGCTCGACCTCCGCAAGGCCCGCTATAGACATGGCGGCGTTAGTGGCTCGGTACACGTAACCTAGCAACCAGTCGCCGCTGTCAATCATTATCGTATAGTTAGTGGGAATGCTGCTAGTGTTGGTACGGGTGGGGTTAGATGTCGAATAGTGACACATTATTAATGTTTATCTATTCACCATTTAACATAGTAATTGTGTTGTTTGTAAATGTTACATATAGAATAACAAAATATATATTAATATTTGGACTCATTTCTACACTACCACTATTACTATTATATTGTAGTTGTTATTGTCTTTGTTATTTGGTGGAGTTCTTTCATTCCATCCATGAAATTAGATGAAGTTTTCACTTATAACCCATATGGCTCTAATGTCCCTTCGAAGCCGCTCTCATGTTAAGGCATCCATGGTTTTAACGAGAGCCGATCATTTATATATATATACAATTATATAAGATCACTTCTAAATAATATTTTAAAACCCATTTTATAAAATTAATTAATGGTCCGGACGAGGGTCGAACCCGTGTCCTACTGCTTGCGTGTCTGACGCCTTAGCCAGCTGAGCAACACAGGCAGCTCATTACTAAATGATCCCTATAGTATATATCTAGATATATACCTCTACATAACTATGGTTAGAGGAACACTCGCACACCACTAGTGACTAATGTCCCCCTCTCACTCCGACCCCTGGATGACCCCTGAATGACCCCCACCCGACTGACCTGCAGTATCCGTTGACTATACGACCTGCGACGACCTTGGGAAGCAGCGACCACTTGTCCGCGCTGCCGGTGACAGGCGCGCCCAGCATGTAGACGTCTTCAACTATACCTTGACAATCTAGCGATGGGTAGGGTAGTGAGAGAGGGTAGGTATGAGAGAGGGCTGGTGTTAGAGAGGGTAGGTATGAGAGAGGGCTGGTGTTAGAGAGGGTAGGTATGAGAGAGGGCTGGTGTTAGAGAGGGTAGGTATGAGAGAGGGCTGGTGTTAGAGAGGGTAGGTATGAGAGAGGGCTGGTGTTAGAGAGGGTAGGTATGAGAGAGGGCTGGTGTTAGAGAGGGTAGGTATGAGAGAGGGCTGGTGTTAGAGAGGGTAGGTATGAGAGAGGGCTGGTGTTAGAGAGGGTAGGTATGAGAGAGGGCTGGTGTTAGAGAGGGTAGGTATGAGAGAGGGCTGGTGTTAGAGAGGGTAGGTATGAGAGAGGGCTGGTGTTAGAGAGGGTAGGTATGAGAGAGGGCTGGTGTTAGAGAGGGTAGGTATGAGAGAGGGCTGGTGTTAGAGAGGGTAGGTATGAGAGAGGGCTGGTGTTAGAGAGGGTAGGTATGAGAGAGGGCTGGTGTTAGAGAGGGTAGGTATGAGAGAGGGCTGGTGTTAGAGAGGGTAGGTATGAGAGAGGGCTGGTGTTAGAGAGGGTAGGTATGAGAGAGGGCTGGTGTTAGAGAGGGTAGGTATGAGAGAGGGCTGGTGTTAGAGAGGGTAGGTATGAGAGAGGGCTGGTGTTAGAGAGGGTAGGTATGAGAGAGGGCTGGTGTTAGAGAAGGTAGGTATGAGAGAGGGCTTGCGGGTATTCTATTCACGGTAGGCATGGATGAATAGTATTTTTGAAAATCATTTAGAATAGATATTAACTTTTAAATTGTATAACCCACGATTATACATTTTGTATTGACTGTCGTTGTGATGTGTATTAGGATATAACTGAATAATAGGTTATGAGTTATTACGTAAGACTATGTATAATTATTAGGGTGGTGGGTGACGAGTATGTCTATTGGTAGATACATGAAGTCTGTGACTATTGGGGGGATATATTAGAGGTAGTTTTATTAGGAGATATATTAGGGGTAGTTCTATTGGGGTATATGAGGGGTATTTCTATTAGGAGATATATGAGGGGTAGTTTTATTAGGAGATTTATTAGGGGTAGTTCTATTGGGGGATATATATGGGGTAATTCTATAGGCAGATATATATTGGGTAGTTCTATTGGGAGATTTATGAGGGGTAGTTATATTAGGGGATATATGAGAGAGGTGGCAAAGAGATGTTGCCTACTAACTTGGTCTGGTGTAGAGTTCCATTAAACATTTGAAGATAACTCTGGCTCCGAGACTGAAGCCTATCAAGGTCACCGGTCGCTTACCCTATTCGTTAGAGGTCAACTATTACGTAATCAGTATAGTATACATATATTTAGGTATCACTATCTTTTACGAGCAAAGATATTTTGAAACCCATAATTTAGTATTATATCTATTTATTGTGATATCTAGTCAGATATTCCGAGTGATTTAACTATTAGACTCAATAAAGTGATCATTATTACTATTGATCGATTGATTGAATGTTTATTTAGACACTTAAATAAATCATAAATGATTTCTCAAAAGTGTATATATAGAATACAAATAATAAAAGTCGGTAAAACAATAAATACCATTAATAATAATAAAATAGAATAGAATAAGCCAATTACTATAATACAACGTAACATGCGCTGGGTGCACATACACCACTCGTGCAGCGGCGCAACCACCACCGTACACTAGCGATGCACGATGCGCGTACCTGTTGCCTGGAGACGAGCACATCGGCCAGCAATACGCCGGCTTCGTCCGTACGCTGCATGCACACGCTCCACGGGTTGTCTATGACGGCCGCTGCGCTGATCGCTGCGACGGGCCACGTCACCGCCACTAGTAGACCTGTGTTGCGGCCAGAGTTGAACACGCGCTGAACACATGTGGTTGTGTGTTGGAGAGTGGCAGTATATGGAACATGTGTGTGTGCATGTGTTGGAGATATGGAACATGTGTGTGTGTGTGTGTATGTGTGTGTGTGTGTGTTGGAGATATATATGCTGTACAGCAGTGTTACAGATATATGTATTGTACACAAGTATTAAACTCAGGTACTATATACATGTGTTGTACATATGTGTTGTAAACAGTTATTGAGATGCATTATAATAAACAAGTGTATTTCTTTCTATACAAATACATGTGTATACATTATATATATATATATATATACTATTATGCATATCTATATTACTTTACATATTAAATGGATAGCTTTAATTATTGTATTATACAATTATTATTATTATATTCTTCCATATTGTATATTCTCTCATGTATATATATCTATATATATCTATATTATGAAATATATAAGTAAAGTGATCGCATACGTATATTATAATTGAATACTACATAACATATGATATATATTATATGATATATAATATATGAAAATTCAGATAATATAAATATATATTAGAAAAAATAAAATAAAATAACAAAAAGATATTGTTATTATTCCATATCTAAAGAATGAAATATAAAAACTTGGATTATTTTTAAAAATACAATTTAAAAATAAGATGACGATATTGATGATGCTAATGATAATGATGATGATGATGATGATGCTGATGATGATGTTAATGATAAGGTACAAACTCGACAGGATCGTGTACTTGAGTACTTCTTGTGTGGCGGTACTCAGCGCGAACGTTAACAAGTAATCGAGCGAGTTACCGAGTTCCATGAGGTACTTGGATTCGTACTTGAGTACGTACTGTTCCCTGCTGTTAGCCAGACCTAGCCAGATCTGCTTAAAGTCTGAAAATAGGTGTGTGTGTAGGTATGTGTTTGTGTGGGTGTATGTGTGTGTTTGTTTGTGTGGGTGTATATGTGTATGTGTGTATGTGTGTGTGTGTGTGTGTGTGTATGTGTGTGTTGGCATCGACTATAAGTTGTTATCTATATATATATATATATATATATATTGTTATTGTTATTTTGGTGGAGTGCTTTCATCCTATCCAGGAACTTAGATGAAGTTTTCACTTATAACTATATGGTTATAATGTCTCTTCGAAATCGCTCTCAGATATATATTTTTATATAATCTATATAGCTATATTCGCGTTGTCGTGAAATAGTAATTATTTCAGTGTCGGTAGTGATTACTATAGCGTTGGTCGATATCATTATGTCATATTGGAAGTCTTTAGTAGTGTAGCAAGGCGTTATGCATTCAAATTACACGCATACAATATATATATATACTTAGATGTGTTTAAAGAAACTACATTATAATTACGATTATAATTACACCCAATACTAATATATATATATATATATATATATATATATGGTATATATCATATACACGTAGTTAATGAGCGACATGTTGTGGGGAATATTGTATCTATATGTTGTTTACAGATAATGAGAACCTATATATTAAGCAGGTATGATTAGTAACACGATGAAGTATACAAAATATAATAACTCATCATTGATAAGTAATATTCGACTGTACATAGTTAAATTAAATATAAATATGTAATGAATATACATAGTTACTATATCTCGATATAGAGATATCTATTTAATCATATATAGCTGATGTATTATGTAGCTGATATATTATGTAGCTGATATATTATGTAGCTGATATATTATGTAGCTGATATATTATGTAGCTGATATATTATGTAGCTGATATATTATGTTGACGCCATTTATGAATATAATGGTGGCCACACGTAAGTGAAATTTCACAGTGATAACTTCACATTATTAACGTAATATCTCATAAGTTAGATAATGAATTAATAATGGAATATTATTCTAAATTATCCTAATGATTACTATAAAATTCATTATCTGAACTAAAAAGTATATCTTATATTTTATTTTTCTAATTATCTAAAGTTATATATTTAAAGTGAATATAAAATAAATAAATAAACAAGTGTACTACTCTTTACAACGTATAATAAATGTGAATAATTGTATTTGTATATTGTAGCATTTAAAAATATATAACATATTTAGAATTCCTACTTATAAATTATAAATCACAAATATTATTATATACATAAATTATGTATATATTATGTGACATACTATATATATATATATATATATATATATATATATATATATATATATATATATATATATATATATTATCTGGGGTCTGTGGATCAGTGGGAAACCGAAAGCTAGTAAGCCAGAGGTCCCGGATTCGACTCCAGGCAGTTCTTGTTTTTCTCTTTTGTTTATCAAGAACTTAATAAATGACAAATCAAAACACAAGGAAAAAATTGTACTATTTGTATTGTATTGTCCGGGGCCTCTCACAGTTATTTATAACATGTACAAGTATATGACTTCTTGAGGGGTCCATTTGAATCCACTATTTGTATTGTATTCAATATATATATATGATATTTGATGTATATAATATTATTATTATATATATATTATGTGACATAATATATATAGATACATAAAACACGATGATCGCGTGTAACCTTTGTTCTGATCAGTTAGCCACCCAGCTATAGCAATAGTCATGTGTAACTGGCTTCCATCACTGAGGGGCTCAAACTCAAACTCTTCAACTTCCCCGACTCTCTTCTTCATTTTGTATCCTAAATATCATTGTTTATATTCACATTTATTCTACTTGTTTTTCTTTTATTATATATTTGTTCTTTCGTTATCCTAATGACGAATTTATAAAGTATGTATATAATATATATATATATATATATATATATATATATATATATCTTTAATCTGATCTGATTTATTCACATTATCACATTTATAATCACTGTTATACACAAACCCAGACGCACCCCCCCCCACTACTAACCTCCGAGTCCAGCCCCCGCCGCCCCAAACAGACTGCCGATGATAGCTACCCCCGCCGCAGACCCCAGAGCGGTGGCTCCAGCGGTACCTATGACAGCCCCCGCTCCGGCGGCTAGTAGAGGGGCAGCCAGACCACCGGTCAAACCTATGATGTGGGGGGGGAGGGGGTAGAGGTAATGTGATGTAGGGGGTAGAGGTCATGTGATGTGGGGGGTATAAGTCATGTGATGTGGGGGTAGAGGTCATGTGATGTGGGGGTAGAGGTTATGTAATGTGGGGGGTATAGGTTATGTGGTGTGGGTAGAGGTCATGTGATGTGGGCAGGGTTTTTGGTTTTTGTGGTTTTTTTGTGAAGAATAGTGGTTTTTTATATATTATTTAAATAATTGTTATATATAAATTGTTATATTAAATGTTATTTGTAATAAATACTTCTATATATATATATATGATTATTATTAGATATTTCGTGTATATTATATTAAAAAGTATTATAGTATAATTTATACAAAGATTCAGTAAATTCTATCCACAAATTATTTTTCTTTCGGCCAGTCTTGTTTATTAAATGAATACATTTATATAATACACATAATCTATACATTTATTAATATATTGATAGGTTGTTAATTTTGTTTTTTTTATTTTGGTTTTTTTGATTAATTGGTTTTTTTTTTAAATATAAAAACCAATAACACTGCCTTATATAATTTAAAATTATAAGGTATAATTTATATAATATACATAATATATACTATTATTATTAATATTGATACTAATTTTAAATGATATAATATTGAAATTAATATATTTATCATAATTGTATACATAAATCAAAAAAACCGTCAAAAAAACCGATACAAATTATTCGAACAACCCTGGATGAGGGTATAGGTAATATAATGTGGAGGTATAGGTAATATGATGTGGGGATATAGGTTATCGCTTACCCTATACTATGACCTACATAATTACCTAGTATAGCTCCACCTCCTCCCCAGTACCTCCTACCCTATACTATGACCTACATAATTACCTAGTATAGCTCCGCCTCCTCCTCCCCAGTACCTCCTACCCTAAACTATGGCCTACATAATTACCTAGTATAGCTCCACCTCCTCCTCCCCAGTACCTCCTACCCTAAACTATGGCCTACATAATTACCTAGTATAGCTCCACCTCCTCCTCCCCAGTACCTCCTACCCTAAACTATGGCCTACATAATTACCTAGTATAGATCCACTTCTCTTACAGTACCTCCTACCCTATACTATGGTCTACATAATTACCTAGTATAGCTCCGCCTCCTCCTCCCCAGTACCTCCTACCCTAAACTATGGCCTACATAATTACCTAGTATAGCTCCACCTCCTCCTCCCCAGTACCTCCTACCCTAAACTATGGCCTACATAATTACCTAGTATAGATCCACTTCTCTTACAGTACCTCCTACCCTATACTATGGCCTACATAATTACCTAGTATAGCTCCACCTCCTCCTCCCCAGTACCTCCTACCCTAAACTATGGCCTACATAATTACCTAGTATAGCTCCACCTCCTCCTCCCCAGTACCTCCTACCCTATACTATGGCCTACATAATTACCTAGTATAGCTCCACCTCCTCCTCCCCAGTACCTCCTACCCTAAACTATGGCCTACATAATTACCTAGTATAGCTCCGCCTCCTCCTCCCCAGTACCTCCTACCCTATACTATGGCCTACATAATTACCTAGTATAGCTCCACCTCCTCCTCCCCAGTACCTCCTACCCTATACTATGGCCTACATAATTACCTAGTATAGCTCCACCTCCTCCTCCCCAGTACCTCCTACCCTAAACTATGGCCTACATAATTACCTAGTATAGCTCCACCTCCTCCTCCCCAGTACCTCCTACCCTATACTATGGCCTACATAATTACCTAGTATAGCTCCACCTCCTCCTCCCCAGTACCTCCTACCCTATACTATGGCCTACATAATTACCTAGTATAGCTCCACCTCCTCCTCCCCAGTACCTCCTACCCTAAACTATGGCCTACATAATTACCTAGTATAGCTCCGCCTCCTCCTCCCCAGTACCTCCTACCCTAAACTATGGCCTACATAATTACCTAGTATAGCTCCGCCTCCTCCTCCCCAGTACCTCCTACCCTATACTATGGCCTACATAATTACCTAGTATAGCTCCACCTCCTCCTCCCCAGTACCTCCTACCCTAAACTATGGCCTACATAATTACCTAGTATAGCTCCGCCTCCTCCTCCCCAGTACCTCCTACCCTATACTATGGCCTACATAATTACCTAGTATAGCTCCACCTCCTCCTCCCCAGTACCTCCTACCCTATACTATGGCCTACATAATTACCTAGTATAGCTCCACCTCCTCCTCCCCAGTACCTCCTACCCTAAACTATGGCCTACATAATTACCTAGAATAGCTCCCCCTCCTCCTCCCCAGTACCTCCTACCCTGTACTATGGCCTAAATAATTACCTAGTATAACTCCACCTCCTCCCCAGTACCTCCTACCCTATACTATGGCCTACATAATTACCTAGAATAGCTCCCCCTCCTCCTCCCCAGTACCTCCTACCCTATACTATGGCCTACATAATTACCTAGTATAGCTCCACCTCCTCCTCCCCAGTACCTCCTACCCTAAACTATGGCCTACATAATTACCTAGTATAGCTCCGCCTCCTCCTCCCCAGTACCTACTACCCTAAACTATGGCCTACATCATTACCCAGTATAGCTCCACCTCCTCCTCCCCAGTACCTCCTACCCTAAACTATGGCCTACATAATTACCTAGAATAGCTCCCCCTCCTCCTCCCCAGTACCTCCTACCCTGTACTATGGCCTAAATAATTACCTAGTATAACTCCACCTCCTCCCCAGTACCTCCTACCCTATACTATGGCCTACATAATTACCTAGAATAGCTCCCCCTCCTCCTCCCCAGTACCTCCTACCCTATACTATGGCCTACATAATTACCTAGTATAGCTCCACCTCCTCCTCCCCAGTACCTCCTACCCTAAACTATGGCCTACATAATTACCTAGTATAGCTCCGCCTCCTCCTCCCCAGTACCTACTACCCTAAACTATGGCCTACATCATTACCCAGTATAGCCCCGCCTCCTCCTCCCCAGTACCTCCTACCCTATACTATGGCCTACATAATTACCTAGTATTGCTCCGCCTCCTCCTCCCCAGTACCTCCTACCCTATACTATGGCCTACATAATTACCTAGTATAGCTCCACCTCCTCCTCCCCAGTACCTCCTACCCTGTACTATGGCCTACATAATTACCTAGTATAGCTCCGCCTCCTCCTCCCCAGTACCTCCTACCCTATACTATGGCCTACATAATTACCTAGTATTGCTCCGCCTCCTCCTCCTCAGTACCTCCTACCCTATACTATGGCCTACATAATTACCTAGTATAGCTCCGCCTCCTCCTCCCCAGTACCTCCTACCCTATACTATGGCCTACATAATTACCTAGTATTGCTCCGCCTCCTCCTCCTCAGTACCTCCTACCCTGTACTATGGCCTACATAATTACCTAGTATAGCTCCGCCTCCTCCTCCCCAGTACCTCCTACCCTATACTATGGCCTACATAATTACCCAGTATAGCTCCGCCTCCTACAGTAGCCAGTCCAATCATGAAGTAACGTTTTCTCTTCTTGCTCTTCACCATCTTAGCCTGCCTTTTCTTCTCCTCGCTGTCAACAACATGAGTCATGGTTACTTAGGGGATATCGCACACACACACACTTGAATAGATACATAATACAGGAGTGACAAGTTAAACAACAATAACAATAATGGCATTAGGTGTGATGCCATGAGATAGATGTGGAGTTAATGAGCTAACGATCTATAACAGGTACTAATAATCGTAATATTCCAAAGGTATTATATTACTACTATTCCATAGGTACTATATCTATATTGATATTTGTGAAATAGATGAAGATTTAATTGAATGTACAATGTACAATGCACTTGTTTATATTAAATACTTTATAATAATTCAGAGCAGCCTTTAATACTCACTAGTATAACTACATACGTGAATGAGGCATATATGTTGTACATTGACCCACTGACACCATGATTTACTACACATTAGTGATTATGATTGATATCATTAAGGTGGCATGTTCGTTTAGGAGACAAACATATTGTGAAACATAATTATGTTTGTGTGAAATCCATAGAGTGATATTAATATTTAAACTTAATAAATGTATTATCATCATCATAATCATAATAAACTTATGGCAAAATTATGTTGTGAAATTAATTTCAATATTTTCTGACGTAAAGTAAAATTGTTTTTACTTCATTAAGATTAATATTGTTTTATATTTATTTATCGAAATTATTTAAATCAACATGTTATATTTATTTATTTTCATTTGTTCATTTTTATCACACACTGTTAAGTAATGTAATTCGTTTTATATTTTTACTGTGTATAAATAAACATTCAAATCAAATCAAATCAAATCAAATCAAATCAAATCAAATCAAATCATCATCATCATCATCATCATCATCATCATCATCATCATCATCATCATCATCATCATCATCATCATCATCATCATCATCATCATCATCATCATCATCATCATCATCATCATTATTATTATTATTATTATTATTATTATTATTATTATTATTATTATTATTATTATTATATTATTATTATTATTATTATTAATTGTAATCAACCAAAGCATTGTGGTAATGTATCGTGGATACTATAAAACCTGTCATAATTACTAGTTGATAACCTGTAATAACACAATATCACACACATATAATGACCACGTTGTAATGAAACCTAGAATAAACATTATTCTAAAACAGCGATTGCACAACATAATAATACGTTACGCAACACTCTTATGCAATAATATGTTACGCAACACTCTTATGTAATCCGGTGACATATCATTATGATGTAATCGTACGACATAACACACACACACTACAATAAGAGTATATATATATATATACTTATATTATATAACATTTCACACATGACACACGCATGCGCACCGGTCTATTTCTATAACAATGTGCATATAACCGCACAGTAATAATTATATCACTACAACGCTAAGATAGGACACCTCAGCAGTGCTATATATAGCACCATTAGAGAATGTTGCGCTTGTTGTTATAGATATTCTTCCACCTCTCCCCCTTCATCGTATACTGGTTGGGCGTTGTACGTTATCGTTGTTAGGGGCGCTGCAACAGAGGGGACATTTCCCCCCCACTTTAAAATCTAGGGGGACCTCCTATGTGTTGGTCCCCCCTTACTTTTACCACAACATTTATTTTGATTGGTTGGAATCGAATACAAAATCGTTCAGACGCCCCTAATTGTTGCACAGCGTGTAGTGATAACGAGGTGAATACTGATAATACAGTGAGATAGGTGTGGGGGTAACTACCAACGGGGTTAATATCAATGGGGTAACTCCTAAAAGGGTGACTCCCGGTAATCAGAATGTAATACGCATGTCAACAGTTGTTAATGTTAATGTTTACCCTAAATCATGTTGTCAGTTGTATTCGGGGTTGGGTTCTATCTGTATTTACATTTGTTTTATATCAATTACAATATTTTACACCTAAATCGTATACACTCGGTATCCAGACTCTATAATGTTCATTGTGATCTTACATGTATGTATATTTACTATAATCTACGACAGGCGTCTATTTGGCCATCTGTATGATTATACACTGATTTGTATTTGATTGTCGTACTTGGTATATTTTATTAAATACACAATTAATTACGCTATCGAAATGCATTTAATTATTAATATACTCAACAAATATATAATTATTATTTATTAATCAATAATAACGGCCCATTTCAATCCATACCCACAGATATCAACAGCTTTTTTAACATTTATATTTTATATTGGATGCGTAATTGGTATAATTAATAAATATAATAATATATTATAACAAATAAGTATATCAAAAGGTAATTTTAATTAAAAATATAATTTATTATTATTTAAATGTACAGCTTTAGATGCCGGAATAATGCTGCACAAATCCCTGATGCGGTAATGTATACTATGATACTTTAGTACAATAAGTATATACTTATAGGTATATACCATATATATATATATATATATATGGTATACTTATTGTACTACAGAATCATAGTACACATTACCGCATCAGGGATTTGTGCAGCGTTATTCTGGCATCTAAAGCTGTACATTTAAATAATAATAAATTTTAATTTATTTTTATACACATATATACACATACGATACCGTACCCAGCTATTATTACAGTAACCATGGTTACCGCGGCGTGCACTAACTCTGAGATCTCGTGCGGAGACTGCTGAAAGTAGGCCATGGCGTCGTCTTCGATGAGTTCCGCCCGTTTCCATGGAAACCGCAGCACGGAACACATCCTGCGGATGAACACCCGGGTTCTGGAGTCGTACTCGCCTAGGTTAGTCGGGTTGGTCGTGTGATTGATTGTTATGGTATCCATTATCACCGTTACTATTCATTAATATGTGCTGTTTAAGCATATATATATATATAGTCAAATATATAAAGTTTAGCATTGAAATATATTACAAGTATGCGTACATTATTGAAATAAACAATGAATAATACGAAATTAACAAAATAAACAATATAAAATTATTTACAAATATCATAAGAATACGAGAAAAACAATCGAAAATAGAAAATATAATAAATCAAATGCATTGTTTGGCAATCAAAGTATTTTGAAAAGTCACTAATAGATATTAAATGAATAAATTGAATTAAATTATTATTATTATTATTATTTTTATATTATTAAAATTAGTATCATTATAATTATTATTATAGTATTATAACCTAATTTAAGATCAATTAAGCAAACTCTAGTGATCTTATTATTATCTATATCTATAATTGCCATAATTTATAACGTCTTTATGGAGTATTAATTAATAATAATTTGTTAATAAAATAATAATAATTTTATTTTAATCGTAAATAAAAATTAAACATTATCAATAACATTAATATATTAACTCCTTAATATAGACCGTAATCAAAGTTTTATTAATTTATTCAATATTGTGTCACTGGTGAAGACATATCATATATAACATTATTGTTGGTGTTTTTATTTCTAATTAATCAATAGTTACAAAATAGAATAAGCTAAGTTAGAAAATTAGTATAAGTGAATAACATTTTTAATAAGATGCGACAAAGTTCATCAAATATGATTTTGAAATATATACGTAAAAGTGCGTAAATCAAGTGTCGAATATATGTTAAAGTGAGTTTAGCGCGTGCCAAATATATGTATGATCACATGCGAGGTAAAGCGATACGAAATCATTAGAGAAATGCGAGCGTAAAGCCGACGTAATATACTGTGTATAAGGTGGTAACGGCAATGACAGGAGGACTAGTGAGATACTAGGTTCGTGTCCACATCCATGAGGATAACTCCCCTATTTCCACTAGTGTATATTATAAGTATGCACGTATATATCTATGTATATGTTTACGTATGCTGGTATGTACACTTTCATAGGTGCGGTACACACCCGAATGTTCATTAATGGCAACTATGTTTGCCGATTATTGTATGATTGTTGTAGCGATTTATTTATTGAGTTAAAATGTTAACGTCACTCAATGGATGTCACAAACTAACGGTTTCCGAATAATACACAAATAATATGACCCTGACTAAATAGTGGGACAGTATTCGACATGTAAGCTATACGTGATATATGTGCGATGTGTTATATGAAAAAGGTGATCTCGTATCTTGATAACGGCTGATTTATACTACACGCGTAATCCCCCTAGAAATGGGCAACGAGTCATTGCCCATTTAAATACTCGTTGTTAATATGGCTAGAACGTTCCGGTAGTAGTGTCTATGGTGATACTGATACAGGTTAATATGAATGGAGTAATGTCAATGAGAGACCCATTAAGACTCTGCATTCTTTTTTATCACGACAATTATTTTGATATAATAGGTACAAATAATTATTTATCTTTATAATGATGTGTTTCATTGAAAATTAAATATGAGTTCCTTAATTAACATTATATACATGCACTTGTAAAAAAAATTGATGTGAAATATTTATAATATTGAGTACACTTCAATGATTTATAGCATATACGTACTATTAAAGCTTAGACAATCGGAGATAGTAAATGTTAAATTAGATATGTATTATTTACATACTAAAAAAAAGATTATTATTTCATATATTAGTACACATAAAAAATACTTTAGAAGATTATATCCTAGGACTTTTATTTTTATTTTTATGATATATATAAATCTGAATAGTTTTTGTTCCCTTTGACGAATCTTTATACAATTTTCAGAGTATACACCTATATATAGCTAATACAATGTTAGCCTATTTGATAATGTGATATGATTTTAGATACTATATAGATACAATTATGTTTCAAAAACCGACAAAAAAATTTGTTTAATTATTGTTTAGTAAAAATTTACTAGATCAACTTTTTATTATCGTATACATGATATAACACAATTATAAGGGCATACTATTAATAGATATGAATATTATCTAAGTAATAAGAAAAGGTAAATATTATTTCGTACAAAATCTCAATATGTATAGGTATTATAATAGACATCTTAATTCCTATGTTTACATGTAACTCCGTGAACTAACAACTACCCTTACATATCACCTCACCTCTCCATATCTCTTATTTATATAGCAGCGAAGGTATCGTAGCGATACTAGGCACACCACCTATGTACGAGTGCGGCGTTAAACAATAATGTAATTACGGCTCACCGGCCGGTATAGGAAACAATAGAGTGTTCTTAATTCACACGCGCCCGCATTAATACATCAATCTTTAATGCATTCATCTCATTATGAGTGTGGCGTAGGTGTGCTGAATTATTAGTGTATAGCGATCTATATATGTATGTATGTATATATGTATGTATGTATGTATGTATATATATATATATATGTATCTATGTATATGTATATATATATATATATATATATATATTGACATATCACATGACACCGTACTAGGTGTGACACATCACATGCCACTATACTAGGAGTGACATATCACATGACACCGTACTAAGTGTGACACATCACATGCTACCGTACTAGGTGTGACATGTCACATGCTACCGTACTAGGAGTGACATGCTACTGTACTAGGAGTGACATGTGAAACATCACATGACACCGTACTAGGTGTGACACATCACATGACACCGTACTAGGAGTGACATGTCACATGCTACAGTACTATTGCTATGTTACAGATGAACTGTACCGTGTGATCGAGTGTTTAAGGGTAGTGATGATTAAGCTATTCTCGGTGAGGGCTGAGTGAGTGTGGTTGTCAGGCTGCATATCTCACGGTATTGATTATGTGTGTGTGTGTGTGTATGCGTGTGTGTATGCGTGTGTGCGTGTATGCGTGTGTGTATGTGTTCGTATGTGTGTTTCAATTTTGTCAATTATATACTAGACTATAAAACTATGGAAAAAAAACAATATTTAAATGTATATATATATATATATAGAAATATATCCACATATTTGTATGTGTGAATGTATATGCATATGTACACAAATGTAGTTTACAATGGTAATTCCCCTAGGACTCGGGTGCACTATAATTGTGTATCTATGGAGATATTCATAATCATGTGTCTAGGGTATACTCTGTGTGTGTGTGTTTGTGTGCAGTGTGATAACCTTGTTAGCTTTAGCACAACAATGAGCTTGATTGTTGATATACACATTCACACACATGAACACATACACACATACTAACATAATCATCTCATATACAAATATACATATATACATACACATATTTTACATTTTTTGCTTTACTGATTGTAAACTGTGCTTATAAAACAGGGGCATGGGCGAAACATTGGCCATCATCCAAATTAACATATATATATATATATATATATATATATATATATATACCATGCACTGTTGATTATAACTGTAATGAATTTCTAGTCTATCCATTACATGTTACAGTCGCTGCTATATTGTATATACTGCCATCATTAATATACTGCTCAATGTCCTGCACTAGATGGTATAACAAGGATTCACTATATATATATATATATATATATACATATGATGATAATGTTGATGATGATGATAATAAGGTTTATTAGCACTTATCATAGGTGTGACCACCCCTAGTAGGTGCATATAACAATATAGAACTATATATATATATTTATATATACGAGTATAAGATGATAAATGTATAGATATATAATTTATTACAAGTTACAAATTTGCTCTACCTTCAGTATATTCAGTGAATATTATTCACAGACTTTAGAATTACATCTTTTTAATAAGTGCTTATTTTATACTATAGTTATTAAGGAATATTTCACATAGGAATATTTTTACATAATTGTAATCATAATAATTAAAAAATTCAAATTTACTAAACAAAATTTAAAAATAATTATTTATATGTAATTTGAGTAGTCTCCTTAAATAATATATAAAATTAAAATATTATTTTATATATATATATTTAATTTATTTATATTGTTACAAGTATATTAATACATATATATTATTGAATATATTTTATTTCAATTGTAATTGTCAATGTTAATTTATATTTTATATGATCATTTTTATTTACTAAAATATCTATAATGAAGTTATTTTTAAAAATAAAACAATTTCGAAAATAATAACTTATACAAATAATTATTTTCAAAAGAAATGAAATTCCCACAATTTTGAATACGTGATTCCCAAATCACAATGAAATACACGACTACCTGGCTTACACATGTAATACCTGACTATTCACATGTACTGATAGGCTATAACAGGAAGTAACACGTGCATTGGGGCGAGAGTTTGAAGTGAGTGACAATTTGAGTTCTAGGTGTTTGCTTACGTCGTCATATCACGCATCACGTTATCATTATATAACACTGATAATAGAATATTCGTTAACGCGGTCGAAGGGTATTTATTGTTGAGGGAATTTGCACTGCGGAACTGATATATTCGTAGATATATAAAACATAGTATATTACACCGTCAAGCATATGATTTAATGAGATTTACTCTCAGAAAGACATATAATAATGTCACCCGCTATCATTATTGTCATTAACATCCCATTAGGAATATAAATATGCATGAGACTAAGCCAATCATTTCCCTCACATTATGTCACATGGTCTCCTCGTGGTATTATTAAGGGAAGTAGCGCCACCTGCTTTATCATAAAATTTGATTCTATTTTTTTTTTGAGAATAGATTTTTAATTAATTACTTTTACATCTAATAAATGATATTGTAGAGCCTATTTTTCAAAATATTATACAAAATATTTAATAGATGGGAAAACACTAAGCTGATACAAATTTTCACAATGATAATAGAACTACCTACTAAGAATAGACACCTACAAACAAATACAATAGTGATATTGTAAACAATAAAAAAACACACAGACAGTAAAGTGGACTATATATTCTATACATTATTAATACAGTCTATCTAGTAAACTCATATCATTTACAATATGATTATATATATATATATATGTGTACGTATATTATAATAAATTATTATACATACATACGAATAAGTAGGAAGTTTTGAAAGGGGGGTGTGGTTTGTAGGGGGAGTGGCTAATTCATCGAGTACAATAGAAAGTGAGTGCATGCGTACCTAGCAGGTGAACTAGGTGATAACGACTAGAGAACGGCAAATGGAGTAACCTGTTATTATTCCTATATCGCGTGTGTGTGTATGTGTGTGGTGTGTGTATGAGTGTTTCGATTGATATATATATATCTATATATATATATTTAAACATCATGTTAGAATCAGCGATGTAGAAACGATGGTTTCAGAGGAATAAACAGTAAAACAATATTACATAATTATTCCACAATAATTGTACTTTTATCATAATACATTTCAATTCTATTCCGAATTATTATTTATTTTGATTTTGGTTGAGTCCTTTCATCACATCCAGGAACTTAGATGAAGTTTTTACTTATAACTATTTAGCTCTAATGTCTATAATGCTCTCGTGTTAAGGCATCCATGGTTTTAACGAGAGCCGATCATTATTGTATACAAATTATATATGATCACTTGTAAATATAATAATTTTAAGACCTATTTTAAAGGTCCGGACGGGGCTCGAACCTGTGTTCTACTGCATATCCGCCTTAGCCAACTGGGCTATATAGATAGTTAATATAAACTAGAACACAATGAAACCACCATTTACAACACAGTAATAGTTAGCATATGTATACCAGGCATATGCTCTGTACACATTACGGATAAGTTATACGTATATAACATTGAATATTGGATACAAAC
Source organism: Osedax fenrisi (assembly GCA_964019155.1). Classification (NCBI taxonomy): domain Eukaryota; kingdom Metazoa; phylum Annelida; class Polychaeta; order Sabellida; family Siboglinidae; genus Osedax; species Osedax fenrisi. The sequence goes on along the minus strand of OZ025244.1, from coordinate 14,530,877 downwards.
ACATCATAGGGCATACTATTAAGATATAAGAGAGAATAGCGTAACTATCGCTGCTGTATGTGTGTATGTACAGGTATAGGTGTACTATAGTATTGCGGCTTAATGATTCTACATTATTAGTGATATAGGGGCGGTATTATAATACTGCATTATGGGTAATATAAACTGCATTATGGGTAAAATACTGAATTATGGGTAATATACTGCATTATGAGTAAAATACAGCATTATGGGTAATATACTGCAGTGTTATAATACTCTATTATTGATAATATATTGCATTACGGGTAAAACTGCATTATGCATACTATCGTAACACTTGAGATATATTATTAGAAGACTTAAATATCGGCCACCAGGTGCCAGCAGCAGTACTTACTACTACTACGATGTTATTACTGCAACTAGGGGCAACGCTGGAACGATGGTGTGTATGTAGGAGGAGGGGGGGACTGATACATAGGAGGTAATCCTAGATATTAAAGTGGGTGGTGGGGGCATATCCCCCCCTGTTGCAGCGCCCCTAACTGCGGCAGTTCGCTTATAGTACATAGTGCTATGATGCAGGTCGTACGATAGAGAGTGGTGATCGAGCGCGCGGAGGACATGCCCGAGGACAGAACCTTTAGAGATGGCCACGTGAACCAGGAAGTTGATTAAGTTGGCGACGCCGTGTTCGACGATCACTTCCTGTTCGAGGATGAGCTGGACGAACGGACTGCACGATACCTCGGTGTCGAGCAGGGAGGAGGCGCACTCTAGTGTCTGGTTAGGGCGATAAGGGGCGGTTCGTTAGGCTAATAAGCGGTAGTAGTTGTCGTGACATGGAATAGTACTGACGTGGATTATATCTAGAAGCTGGAATAAAAATATATTATGATCGATAATATTATTGTTACTTATTAGAAGTTTTATCATGTGTTGTTGTTTATGATAAAATAAATATGAATACAAATATTCTGGTTTTTATTGCTTCTAAAGTGGTTCGAAATGAGAATATATAGATAAATAAATCTTTATATTATGTTCTCCAACCCAATACTATTAGCATTGATGTTATAGCTATTATTATTATTGATCAATATAATTATCATTGTTTTCACATATTAACTAGAATTATTTTCCCATACCGCCACATCATTGAAATAAACAAATACCTTCCATATGAAATAGGAAATATAGTGTAAAGAATATTAGTAATTATATAGTGAAACTTGGTTAGCGTAAATGATCGATACATAATGTACCTGGCATACTAATTAGATGAGGGTTGTTCACATTATTACCAAGAACAAATGGTTATTTTTATACATTTATATTATATTATATAATATTGTAATAACTTATTATTGTAATAGGTGTATAATCAGTATGAGACATTCTTTAAAATATTACAGTGGCGGAATGTAGTGAATAATAGATGTGCATGAATATAATATATCTCCGAGTACAATAATCGCTAGCTAATGATCATTGGTAAATACATAGTGTATGTTTATGTATGTTGGCTCCTGTGGCACCTATTCAAATTTAAGAATATTTAGTATATAAATATATTTATTAGGCGAGATAACATTTTTAAAACATTGACCTGTATTTAAAATATATAGGGAATAAATTAATATTAAAGGTATTTAAAATAACTATTTATATAGAATTGAACCCAAAATGTAGTGAATTACATTATTACTAAGAATACCATTCAATAAAAGTACATAAATTAATATTTATTCATTTCAAAAATTATAAATAAATGAAACTTTTAATAGCACACAGTTTAAGTATGGAACAACTTATGTACGTATCTTTAGAGTGATAGGGGTCAATCTTGTACATTTAGAGGTCAATCTAGGAAAATAGGTGCTTATTCCGAATAATAAGCGATCTAAATTAGAACAGTCTAAATAATGGTAATCTATTAATAAAACAATAACAATATAGTATTATGAATAATGTATAAAAAATTATGCATAAAGAATGTAGGAAAATCATATTGGAAATCAAATAGAGGCATTAGATATAGAAAAGAGATTATATATTCAGAATATATCGAACAATATATAGAGTAGAATGGAGTCAGTTATTAGATTATTGCATTATCCTCACAAATCTTCAATCATTCATTACTGAAATACTATTAAAACAATAACTATTGTTCTACTATACACACACATATAACACACATACATACATAAATACATACACATATATATATATATATATATATATATATTACTATGGTTCTACAATTTATTATTATTACTAATATAATGTATTCGTATGTTTTACACTCTTAACTAGTGCATGAAAGAAGGTCTCTCAGTGTACATTAGAGCGGCTTGAAAAATATAAAATTTTCAGATAATGTATCGCTTCAGTAAGATAATATTATAAAACATGTAATATAATTCAATACAAAATAAATTATCTTAATTCGTAAAATATTGAATAGTCAATATGACTTTCAATTTTAACATAGGATTGATAGGAAATCTTATAATGGAGTATATACAAAATTAATTCAATACATTTTTTAATATACTTCCTATTAATGCATTTTATCATACGATATATATGTACTAGAATTAAATATTATTAACAGAAAAGAAGAAAAAAAAATGTTTAAATAATAATTTCTTTATAATATTATCATTTCTAGGATTGAACTTTTTATGTTTATTATTTATTGAATATTTGTTGTTTTTTGTTTTTAATCAAAAATAAAATTCAGATCAAGTTTATTATATTCTTAATAAATGTATAATATATATTTACTATATATGATTATAAAAAAAAATTTGTTCAAATATTTTATAGGAATAATTTGAATTTTAATGATTTATAGAAAAAATAAATATTTTCAAGGAAAGATGAATAAAAAATTTCTAGGACCTAGTCAATTTTATTTTTTTTTACCATAATATAATTTTAATTATCATTGAGATGACCGCAATAAAATGTTGTTTATATTATATTTTTTTCTAATTTTAAAAAAATAATTTTTTTTTTAAATATACAAAATTTAAAATCTGAGTTTGTTAGATCCATATTTTGATTTAAATATACTTAAGTCTCTTAAATGCATATTAAATATATAATTAAATTAGAAGACGATATAAATTAATTGGTTGCCAAGGTAAAACTAAAGGTAATTAAATGTTGCGCATGCGCAGTAAATTTAATTATAAACAAGTATGTTTCTATAAAATATCAAATTAAACATCAAATTGACAACTCAATTGAGTATAACACAATTTTTAGTTGTTACACTACTGTTTATATATATTATATGTTTATAATGTTTACTGAAGCAACATGTTTAATGACTGACGAGCCACCCTAGTGTACATGTGTAATTCACAATTCATCAACATACATACATACATACATACTTACATACATACATATATATATATATATATATATATATATATATATATATATATATGTATATATATATATATATATATATATATATATGTATAATATTATATAATACAAAAGCCAATATTATAGAATATACTATAAGGTTAGCATGATCACTAAGAGATAATATACTAAGAACGCCGATATATTTTAAATATCCGACTAGAAGTTACGCCTTTATTTGTTATCAATTTAATTTAATGTGCGTACATATTCCCACGTTTATGAGATGTTACGATTAACGAGTGTTTTTAAACGAATGCCCTACTTACTAACTACTAAAGCAATGTAGTGATTATGCTATGCGTTATAGTGTATCTGAGACGAGGTGTGTTGAGACATGGTGAGATGCGTGTAGTACAGGAAAGATTGACATAACGTCTTAGTGGATGTATTACATAATATGTAGACCATTCGCTAGCTAGTAGCTAGCCATTCTACAGTGAACCATATTCATTAATCCTCTCTAACCCACCTTTTTAGGTCAAACTAAAGCCATTAATATATACAGGTGTAACATACAAATATTTGTATATTACATATGTATGTATTAATGGCTTTAGTTTGACCTAATAAGGTGGGTTAGAAGGGATTAATGATTGTGTAGCTAGATAAGGTTCTACTACTAATAGTACACTACTACTACTACTACTACTACTACTACCACTACTAGTACTACTAGTACTATTAATTATTCACTAAATAGTGAAGAGCAGTGCCTTAGACTGCTTGAATACACAATCAATAAATAGTGCAGCATATGGGCACTGAGAAAAGCTAATGACATAGAGGGATATAATGATGATGGTGATGATGATAATGATGGTGATGATGATGATGATGATGATACTGTTGATGGTACTACCAAAGATCAAATAGGAGATCTATAAAGGATAAGGCTGATTATATATATATATATATATATATCTAGTATACATACATATATATACACATATTCATACATACCTATATACATATGTACATAAACACTATCATTGTTGATATAGTAGTACTAGTATTAATGGTATTACTGGAAAATACACAATTAGAATATTATTGATTTTTGTGTCTTAATGGATCTTAATTAGTAAAAAGAGCATTTACTAAACATACCATATAATATATGGCATATATACATAGATTAGTATATATGTGTATTTTTGGTTATATATATATATATATATATATATATATATATATATATATATACTTGCCTATTATATACATATAGATATATATATATATAAATATATATATATAATTTATGCATGACCATGGTAAATGAAGAATTGCTTATCTAGTCATTTACCTGTTACACTTTCCAAAAGAATATTCATGAGGAGAACATTATAGTAAAAATAAAATTAAGATAAATATATGTTTAGATTTAAAATTAGTAAAAGAAAAATATATACAAAAGAACAACATTATTAATAAAAATTTAATTATTTAGTTTTCTATTAGAAAAATATATTTATAAAAAATTAGGGATGTTAAATTATTAAATGTATATCCACAGTGGTCAAACGTAATTGAATAATAAGGATAGATGGTGTATCAACTTTGAGGATATAGGTGCATCAGATCCAATGCCTTTAGGGATCCTATTTGTGCCATGAACAAGAACACTGACAATACTTGCCTCTCACTACAAGTATATCCCTTTTCCCGATACGTACTACACCCACATTAACATACAAATAGTAGCCACTTGTTATAAAAAAAACACACAATATAAAATAGATTCAACATTAATATAAATGTATATTCAAATAGATTACTTTTCATAATGGTAATATTTATTATAAATATTATTCAAATAGATAGTATAAATTTAAAATACACTCCTAGATGAAAAACCTATTGTTTTAATATTTTACATATATAATGACTAATATCCGTTACAATTCAACGTTGTCATATTGTTAATTTATCGATTAAAGTGCCATTCACGTATCTATCTTTTACGCGCATTGCGTGCGTCAATTGCACAGGTCCACTTTCTGTATATCATACATCTGATTATTATTGTGTACACTTATAGTTCACATTTCATTGGTTTGAACTCCGGTATAGTTAAATAAAATACAATATTGAGGGTATAACCTTATGGAGGTATGCCGTACAGTGGGGGAAAATTCCAAAAACAATTATTTTATTTTCAATTTTATATAAAAAACAATTTAATACATCTACTGATTTATTATAAATAAATGAATTGGTATAATTGATTACAAAAAATCTGTTTTTTAGACATACATTTAAAGTGGGGGCAATTGCCCATAAAATACCCCATCAAAATGGCACTGGAATTGCATACACATAACTAGATGTGTGATTATCACGTTGCAGGTACCATAGGGAGGAAATTATCTAAGTCACTTAAATTAGTGCACATTCGTATATACATTCATTAAAATGAACTATTTGTAATAATACATACTACCTATTGATAAACCTTATTTTAACTTAAACATTAATGATAAATAAATAGTAATTTATCGATTAAGTAATTAATATACATATTATTATGTAACATATGCGTTACCGTGTATTAATATGTTACAGCAAATTAATCACCTATATTTATATATAGAGCATGCTATCAAATCGTAATAGTATATATAATCAATTGATGATGTTATAATTACATTGTTTACCACTACCGTAACGTTGATATCACATGATCACGTGAAAAACAAGCACACGCCCACAACTCTATGTAAACATAACGATCAGATACTGATTATAATGTCCGGTATATTCTATTGATATTAGCTGAGAGGAAGTTGATATTATAATACACATGTATTACTAAGTTTTCATTGTTATGGTATCTAACAACCAGGATGAGATGGATAGGCAGTTTATACTTCAAGTTTAACTTGTATAGTTGTATTTACTATTATAACTAAGCATATTACAAGTATTTGCTGAAGTTTTATATGTATTTCTATCTTATTACATTGTATAATTCATATAATAAAAAATAAATTATTAATATTTAGATATCTGAAATAAGGCCTGAATTAGATAAGTAAATCTTAATTAAAAATGATATTATTAATATATGAATGGTTTATACAGTAAAGGTGTATATCAAAGGAGGACAATTAATATCATTATAAATATAATTTCTATTTGTCACTTTACTCTAAACTATTCTCCACTTATCAATAAAATCAAAATAAAACAATGGTTAGTTTGGGTTGTAGAAATACAATGTATTTATTATATAATTATTAATGTATATATATATATATATATATACATATATATATATATATATATATATATATATATATATATATATATATATATATATATATATATATATATATAAATATATACATTTTATTTGTATACACAATATAAATTTTATTATGCATATCTAATAAATTAAAAATCTATGTATTTATCATTAAACTAATAATAAATTGAGATATGTAAACATATATAATGTAAAATATATTATTATTACAAAAATAATAAAATAATAAAAACAATAAAAAACACATAAAATATATGCTGAGTGGATAAACTCTATTCCATTGGTATATTACATATAATACAGATATACTGTGATTAGTGGTGTTTAGTTTAGAGAAGACATATTCAAATACTCTAGTTAAGCTCCCTAAATAACAATATCATAATGATAACTAATAGTAAAGATTAATTATAAGATTTATTATACAAATAAATCACATATTAATAACATCGTAGAGAGATTGGAATATTTAAAATTAGAATCGATAGAATTTTAAGGATAGAAATAGATCTAACCAAAAATGAAACATAATTATATATCTGATACGTAACGATTTCGTATAATTAAAGGGGGTATTGTGGTCAAGGCCACTAGAGGCCGGTCACTAGAGTGGTGCTATCGCCACGTGGCTAACCTGCGGTTGTGTGTCGAGACCCGAGCAGATATCGGTGAGCAGATCGTGCATGTAGTCTCTGTCATAGGGGGCACCACCAGTACCACCGTACAGGTCGCACAGGCAGATAGCCGACAGGGAAGCTAAGCTGTACTTCATGGAGTTGTTTAGAAGGGCTACGAACTCGGAGCTGGGTTTAGTGACGAAGTCGGCGGCGGGCGTAGAGGAGGCATCTGGGTGGGAGGGGGCGTGGTTTAGTAGTATTGGGGGTTTAGTTAGTATTGGGGCGTGGTTTAGTTAGTATTGGGGGTGTGGTTTAGTAGTATTGGGGGCGTGTTTTAGTTTGTTTTGGGGGCGGGGTTTAGTTTGTATTGAAGGTGAGGGTTTATTGATGAAGTCAGAAGTAGAGGAGGCATCTGGGAGGGATATTAGAGATGAGGGTTTAGTTTGTATTAGTGGTGAGTTTTTAGTTAGTATTAGGTAGTCAGGGGGGTAGGGTTTAATTTCTATAAGCCTTATATTATAAGGGGTTAGCTATTAACGCTTAGCATATGGACGGGTAAAGGGGTTTAGTTAGTATCGGGGGCTAACTCTACCAGGCTAACATCTGTGGGGGCAGAGGGATGTGGTTTAATTATTAATAGGGGGAGGAGGACAGGGTTTAGTTAGAAGTAGGGGTTAACTATTTCCTCTAAACATCTGGGGGGCAGGGGATAGGGTTTAGTTTGTATTATGGGTTATAGTTTAGTTAGACATATACTCTTAGTGCCTAGAATCTAAAACAAGGGGTGGGTTTAGGTTTAGTTATGCTGTGGTTAATGTACAATTCTCGGAATAACAAACTCAGCCGGACTGAGATTCATATAGACTGTATATATTGATGCATGGCTTCTAGATGTTCTAATCGACAATTTCTGTATCACATTGACAGTAGAAGTATATGTTTAGGTGTACGCACTCACCACTAGGTTATAGTAACTCCGAACATAGTAGCGACATAAGTATCAACCATTTAGGATAAAAAAAAACATATTAATATCATAAACTAGAAAACGAAACAGTAAACAAACATAATTCTTCTAATAAATATTATTATATATTGCATATCGTCACTATACTATCTATATAGTCAGTATTAATATGTAGGCTTTTGTATAGAAATAAACGACTGACGAGGAATCTAACGTAATACATTTAGGTATAACTATGATTATAACTATGATTATAACTAAAGTACTATCAACACACCCGATCATGTTATGGGAACCCACACGAGGCAAAGCTAACAGAGGTCGCCGACGATTGAACTATGTCGATGCGTTAAAATAGGACACCGGTCTCCTAGAGAAGGAAGAGATAAGAACCGGAACGCTCGATAGAGATATCAGGCGGGAGTCGACTCACACCGATGCTCGAGTAGACGATGAAGATCATCCTCGAAATTAAGCAAGTAAGCATAACTAAAGTATGCTAGTTTAGGTTCACAGCGGTCGACTCTAGTAACTGCTGCTGGTAGGATATATAATATGTATCATAATATTCCACATCCTATATCTGTATATATTTATTACATATATACATATATGATGTGCACCATTGCTATATATACACAATGTTAACGGCTACCTATGGGTGTGTCTGACATCAATGAGTAAGGGTCGGGGCTAAGCTAGTAAGCCGATTGTCAGTAGTTAGAGCTAATAGGCGTGCGCCGTCTAATTACCAGTTGTTATAGTATTAATCGTGCATATTTTATGTTCGATTTCGAGGAGATATTATTGGATGCGCGTGTATGAGGATGTACTGCGGGAATGTTTAGACGTTGAGTTAGACGTTGAGTTAGACGTTAGTGTGTTTTATTCTCTATATGGTATGGTATGGTATCAGATACGGGTAAACCCCGGGGAAGATAAAGAAGCCTTGGCGGCTTTTCTAGTTATCAACCCATTTTAATTTTAAACAGTTCATAAATACGATAATAAGTTTTCACTTCCTGTTCACAATAATAAAATAATAAAATATGAACTGTTTAAAAAATCATCATATTACCGTTAAAGATTACACAGTTTCAATTATTTAAAACGATATGCAAACTTTAATGATGTATCGCAGCACTTTGTCGGTGTGATGCTATTTTGTTTGTGTGTTATGCATGTCATCTATTACAACTACTAGATATATATATTCGAAACGACGTACAAACATTTGTCTAATTCTATGAATTTTGATTTTATACGCGCGAACAGTCATCATCGTTAACTACTATCGTTGTTAAAGAGGTTGTTTTATACGGGCCATCGTACGAATATGAATATAAACAAAACATCGGCGATAGTGTACATCGTAAAGTATTAAAATCGTACTCGTATTGTTTTGAAATCATATAAATCTCATCGTTCATTAACACACACCGAAACATCAGTCTACACTGCAACAATATTACGCGGCATTAGTTACCAGGATCATAGTGACGCATTAACGAGTCATTAAATGTGTCGTTAAATTACAGGTTAGTTTATTTATAATTTAGTATGCAATATATATATATATATATATATGATATGTGATATTATATAATTAATATATGTATTACTATTATAACTGCCTGTGTAGCTCATGAGCAACTGATCAATTGGCTAAGCTGTCAGACACACAAGCAGTAGGTCGCCCGTTCGATCCCCGTTAGGATCATTAAAATAGGTCTTGAAATAATATTTAGAAGTGATCTTAGATAATTGTGTATAAATAAATGATCGGCTCTAGTTTAAACCATGGATGACTTAACATGAGAGAGGCTTCGAAGAGACATTAGAGCAATATGGTTATAAGTGAAAAACTTCATCTAAGTTCCTGGATGGGATGAAAGAACTCCACCAAAATAACAATATCAATAACAAAAATCATACTTTACACCGGTAATATACTAGTATTTCTATGTTAACGTGTGTGTATGCGTGCACTACTAGTAATGATATTCTAACCTACACACATGTGCTACTAGTGATGATATGCTAACCTACACACATGTGCTACTAGTGATGATATGCTAACCTACACACACACTCTAATAGTAATGATATACTAAGTTAGTATTACTAACCTACACACATGTGCTACTAGTGATGATATGCTAACCTACACACACACTCTAATAGTAATAATATACTAAGTTAGTATTACTAACCTACACACATGTGCTACTAGTGATGATATTCTAACCTACACACATGTGCTACTAGTGATGATATTCTAACCTACACACACACTCTAATAGTAATGATATACTAAGTTAGTATTACTAACCTACACACATGTGCTACTAGTGATGATATGCTAACCTAGAGATGGGGCATCGACCACGATGGCTATGTCAGAATCCAATCCCGAGTCTTGACTTAACGGCATCGCGGACGGCTAGCCTATTTCACAACTTCCTGTGAATAGAGTGAATAGAGATTTGAATAGGGGAGAATAGGTGAGAATGAAGAATATCTTACTATATATAGGTACAACCGAATAATGATCAATGAAAATAGATGAAGATTTGTATCGTCGTGATTAAATTCTAAATAAATTACTAATTAAATTATTATTGAATTATTGTACGTGTACAATGACGGAAAGACTATCAAGGTCAAGAATTGATCACGTCATTAAATATTATATAATTGTATTTGTATATTTATCGATCAGATGTATTTTATTATTAAAATACATAGGATTTAGATATAGATTTAGATAAATGAACAAACTTATCACGAGCGGAATATAGAAATATCGTATTAATTAAGTATTTATTTTCGTATATTAATTCTATTATGAAATAATATGTACACTACTTGTTATTCAAGACTGATTAGTAGTTATAATGTATATACAACAAGATTTATTAGGTTAATATTTTACGCAAATTTAAACTTCTTTGAAACAGAGTAATAATTTGAATATTCTATAAATTACATATAAATTATATATATATATATTTATATATATACAAATGGGAGTATTATTGTCAAATTAATTTATATTTTGAATATTCTGAAGCTATAATTCTGATAATTCTGCATGTTATTTATAATCTCTATTCATCCATAAAACATATGTTTTAGTATGTTACATATTTATTTATATATATATATATATATATATAAATGAATTTAATATTAACTTCAATATTACTATTTTAATAAATTTATCATTGTATAAATATTTTTTATAAAATATCTTATATAACTAAAATATTATATCACATTATACATTATTTATAACATTACATACATAATATAAGTGATATATAATAAATAATTTGCTATAAATAGGGTTATTTACATATATTAAAACTATTTCATTTATATAAAATACATTTTACAGAAAATAAATTATGGCATAATTATATTTCCTTTAATTTTAGTAACATATATGAAACTAGTGTCTTATATTACCAGTTTATCAGATTATAAGAATATTTATGTACAGTAGTTTTATAATTTATTAATTTCGTTCTATAATAAAATGTATTAGTAAATGAACATTTTAGTAATATAAAATATATAATTATTATAATAATAAATATAAAAATTCTATTTATATTAAAATCTGTTAATAGTTTATACTAGATTTTAAATTTATAGAAAATATAATGTATATATATTATTAATACCAACAAATGTATTATATAATTATTATAATAGCATGTACTTTTATACTACAATTAAATACGACATACTTATTTGTATTTGTTATTTTGAATATTTTATTGAATATAAGAAAATTATAAGTTGTAACTAACATTTGATTTAATATACATAACTAATATATAATAACTAATATATATTAATAATAATGTTGAATAGTGTTGTTAATATTAATTATAATTTTTAAAGAGTTTGAATTTATAAATATGTATACAAATTCTATTTATTAAATCTAATTTATATTATTTTTTGAATATAAAATTATAAACAAAATTTATATATCATGTGACTATAATATTTGGTATCAAAGATATAAAAAATATATAAATATTATAATTCTATTATGAATGTTTTTTTTTGTACTAAATTTAAAATGAAATTATAGATACAATTAAACTATGGAATACTATATATTCATTGCTTTGGATAAAATTAAAGGTACATTATTTTTAAATATTATAATTTATTAATATATTAAAATATAAAAATATCTTAATAAGTTAAGTATTAACATAAATAACAAATAGAAATGTAATCTATAAATATTTAATAATTTATTATGGGGAATACGGACGGTAGGCAAAAATTAAATAACTATAAATAGCAAAAATATAAAAATATCTTAATAAGTTAAGTATTAACAGAAAAAATAGAAATGTAATCTATAAATATTTAATTATTTTATAATTTATTATGGGGAATACGGACGGTAGGCAAAAATTAAATAACTAAAAATAACAAATTTCACGCGTGGCGCGCAAGGCATGAGTAGCGTAAATTTATTATACGATCTAGTGTACATGAAAATAAAATCTTAATGAGAAACATATTTATATGGAATAATTCGTTTAGAAAAATGTATAAACCATTCGTATTAAATTAATAACTAATAATTAATAATTAATATATATATATATATTATTTAATAAACAAAGATATATATCTTATAAAAATATATTAATATCTTTAATCAGACTTTCAAAAAAATTATATTTAGAAAAAAAAATGATAATTAAAAGAATATTAAAAAAATGGAGGTCTATAAAGGAAATTTTGAATCCATATTCAAAAAATAAAATTAATTTCCCCTTCAATAGCATTACCAAAGAAGATGATTTAAAAACCGTGACTATGTTTAATAATCATTTTTGTACTTTAGGTAAATCGTTATCTGATAAAATTCCTAAAACTAATAAATATATATTTCCATTAGAACTAATAAATTCAAATACTTTTTATCTTTACCCTATTTCAATTTCTGAAATTTTTAATTTTAAATAAGGTGATGTTAAAAATAGCGCTATGAAAACTTCTAGACTTATTTGAAATTTATATAAATTTAATAACAAATATTATAGATGAAATAAAATATATATTGCAACACTTTTTTAATATTTCGATTTCGCAAGGTACTTTCCCAAATATAATTAAAAAATGACAAGTTATTGTTTTATTTAAAAAATAGACTAATAGACCAATTTCTCTATTATCTCAATTTTCCAAAATATTTGAAAAGATAATTAAAAATAGAATGAATGAATTCATGAATACATTTTCTAAGATTAATGAATCTCAATTTGGATTTAGGCAAAATAGTAGTACAAATGATGCTTTGATTTATCTTATGGAAAATATTACTAATAATTTGGAAAGTAAATTGTTATCAGCTATTTTATCAATCGATCTATATAAAGCCTTTGATACAATAGATCATAAATTACTAATAACAAAAATGGAAAATTATGGTTTTAGAGGTGTTGCAAAATATTTTTTTACAAGTTATCTAGAAAATATAATGTGTTATTTATAATGATACTAAGTCTGATTTTAGAAATATTAATATTGGTGTTCCTCAAGGTTCTGTTTTGGGTCCTTTACTTTTTAATATATTTTTAAATGATTTACATATTGTTTTTAATTCTTCTATTCCTATTTTATTCGCTGACGATACTAATTTAATTTTTAAATATAAAGACGCTAATACTCTTAAATTAAGCATGAATAATGAACTTAATAAATTAAATATATGGTTATCAGAAAATAAACTAAAGTTAGTATAGTTCTATTAATAGTTCTATTAATAATAGATAAATAGATAACTAATATAGATAATATTAAAATAGATAACTAATATAGATAAATCATCTTATATTTTAATACATGATAAGTTTATTGATAACATATATATAAATAATTTTGTTTTACATATATATGGTAATATAATTAATAGAGTATTATTAAGTATTATTATTAATACAGTATTATACATTTTTAGGAATCACTATAGATGAGAAATTAAATTGGAAAAAATATATAGATAATATAGCGATTAATCTTTCTAAAGTTGTATCAATTATACATAAATTAAAATATTCGCTTACTATAAAATCATTAAAACTAATTTATAATACATTTTTTCTACCTCATCTACATTATTGTAATACTCTATGGTCTACTACATACATATATATATATATATATATATATATATATATATATATATATATATATATATATATAATCTAAATAGATTAATTATTATATAAAATAAAGCCATCAGAGCTATTTTCAATATTTCAAATAGATGTAATCATGGTTGTTCGGTTTTTTGAATCAGTTTTTTGATTCGGTTTTTTTTGACGTTTTTTTTGGTTTTTATGATCAATAAAAACATGGTTTATTTGTATTTTTTTGGTTTTTTTGATTTTTGAATATAAAATTATTGATAAATATACGTAGTATAGTAACTACGTAGTATGAATGTTAGGTGGAATATTATATACAATGTTTTTGTAATTGTAAATAGTTGGCGTGGTTTATAACTGAATTAACTAAAATATATATATTCGTATTATTATATATTATAGCACAAAGTATTGTATACTCGTTGGTATCATATACTTAATATATATTATATGTGTATATGTATACACATATATACATATATTATTAAATTTCCAAAACTCTGGTTTATTCCATGAACTTGCTATTGTCAACTATCTCTATAGAAATGTATATTGACAATGTAAATTTGACATAAATGTATTTATATGCCATTAATTTAACCATTAACCATGTAAAGAAATAATTTATTTATATCAATGCCATTGTTAGAAGGCCATTATTTTATACATTAACCTTAAATTGATCTAATTCAAAAAAAACTACACAAATGGTATTATTCTTGTTTTGGAGTGAGTTAATTTCTCACTATAAAAGCAATCAGGTCACTACACTCAGAGAGTGATTACACTAGAACCCTTGACAATCTTGATCATACTATGTTACTTTCCATTAATAAACTAAATAAACCTTATATTATATTTTATTATAAAAACCTTATATATATATAAGTTATATAGGTATCCCAAACATATCTGTGTTCTTCCTATAATTAGATACAACCTGACGAGAACTATCATTCTCCCTGGATAACATATTTTTCACGCGAGATAACATATATTAATTTCAATATTATATCATTTAAAAGTAGTAGCCTACTACATTTAACAACTTCTATACTACTAGTAGGCACATAATTTGAGGGGGGCCCCTCAACGTCTGTGCTAGTAGGTCATTAAAGTATATCGGAGTTTTTTTTGTAAAGAACAGTATGTATTTTAGTGTTATAATTCGTAAGTTAATTGGTAGAATTGTAGAGAAGACATTAGCGATGAAATAGATCATCTAACAAGTACTACTAATGTAGCTGGTAATAATAAAACCTATTGCACTACAATGTGAATGTATTTATTTTATCCATGTAGTCACATAGCTATAGTCATAGACATAGGAGCGCTATGATTCGCTATGATTCGCTCCCATGTCTATGGCTATAGTTGAGTCAATAGTGTAACAGGTGGTAATTAGCAAATAAACACATTCACATTGTAGTGTAATATAGTGTTATTAGTACCAGCTACATAAGCACTAATTGTTATATATATATATATATATATATATGGCATTATTAAGGTCAAATACCTTGAAAGTCTTCTGACTATTTTATTTGTCCGATTATTGGTTTTCTTTTATAATGATTACAATAATAAAATTGATCTTATCTTATCTTATCTTATCTTATATATATATATATATATATATATATATATATATATATATATATATATATATAATATAATATAGTATATAATAATATTGTAATATGTTATAGTTCATTTTTTTGATAAACTGTTTATTATTACCAGATACATAAATAGTACTTATTATATATGTATATTATATAATAATATTGTAATATATTGTCGTATAATTTTTTTGATAACCTATAAACTCATCTTATTTGTAAAATATATAATAATATTTTATTTATTGAATCTCATATGTATATATATTGAATACAATACAAATAGCGGATACAAATGGACCCCTCAATAAGTCATAGACTTGTACATGTTATAAATAACTGTGAGGGGCCCCGGACAATACAATACAAATAGTAATATTTTTTTCTTGTGTTTTGATTTATCGTTTATTAAGTTCTTGATAAACACAAGAGAAAAACAAGAACTGTCTGGAGTCGAACCATATATAATATGTATATAATATATAATCATAAAATTGTATTATACATAGTATATATTGCACTGTAATAGTATTACAGTGTAACTATGCATGTTATCGTATCATCATTCATTGTATATTATTGCATCATACATATATTCACCTACTTGTACATCACACGAAATTCCATAACGTGTGCAGTGAAACGTTTTGCCTAGACACACCTACCTTAACCTATTCCTATAATATCCCATATATTTAAAAATCCGACGCTATCGAGTGTAGTAAGTTACTACTAGTAACCCATTGTTTATATATTTAATTTATATATATATATCAATATCATGTTTATCCATTATTTGTATACATATAGTTACATATATTGTATTATAGTGCCATATGTAACTATAATACTATTAAATATAATTTAATATATAAATCCATTGCAAGGATCTACTCAGTGTATATCGAGTACAAGTCAGTAGTGTATTGCATCACCAGATTCAGGTATATGAGCTCAATTGTAATTAACAATACTTTAAAGTAGATTTTAGTCGTAATATCAAATAATATCCAAGGTAGTGTTGTAACCTACATGTCGCTTCACGAATAGTTACGTTTTTACCATTATATGATATATATAATAATAGCATTATTATTATACAACATGTGATATATTATATATTAATTATTATAAATATTAAAATAAATATGTATGTTAAATGCATAGATTTATAGTTTACATGTAAACTATAAATCTATGGTTAAATGCTAGCATCGATTATAAATAATTATATTTTGAATGTGTCAACTTATAGTATGCATAAATGTATAATGTTAAAATAAGATACAACTCAATTCATTAATGATATATTATACTTTGATGTGGATGTTAATCTGCGAATCAAATATTTGTTTTAGTTTTTTTTTCTTTTATATTTATATTTATTGTTTATTTTAATATCCAATTTTATGTAATTGTATTTTATCCGAATGAAAATGATGAAATATAACATTACACTACTGTTAGGTGATATCGAATTAAAAAATATAATCACTTTCACTGATTCTCCTGATTCACTACATGCATTGTTAATTAATTCATAATGTGTACGGATATATTTTATAATGCTTATCAATAAATATATATATATATACTCATATAGTTGTTTTATTGTTATTTTAAAAGTGGCCTGAAATTACTTCAAAAGTGGTAATTATAACTTAGACAATGACAGATAACCTAACAGATCTGTAATTATAGCCATTCACACCGAAACTACCCAATTTTTATATTCGAAGATATCGACCTGATATCGAGCAGTTGTATTGGTGTGAAAGCCTAACACTTTAGCCTACAACTTCTTTTGTTAACCTATACACAGCTTCGAGGAGTTTCTACGTGAAATGCGCTTCGATGGCATTCGACCAGACGGAGTGCCAGATCGAGCCCAAAGTACACGTGGTTTCTCAGTCTCTCGCTGAGGTAGAGGACTGGATCATCGATAGAGATGTAGCCACCGAACGATTCATCAAGTTAGTTGTGGTAGTGGTGGTAGTAGTAGTGGTGGTAGTAGTAGTAGTAGTAGTAGTAGTAGTAGTAGTAGTAGTAGTAGTAGTAGTAGTAGTAGTAGTAGTAGTAGTAGTAGTAGTAGTAGTAGTAGTAGTAGTAGTAGTAGTAGTAGTAGTAGTAGTAGTAGTAGTAGTAGTAGTAGTAGTAGTAGTAGTAGTAGTAGTAGTAGTAGTAGTAGTAGTAGTAGTAGTAGTAGTAGTAGTAGTAGTAGTAGTAGTAGTAGTAGTAGTAGTAGTAGTAGTAGTAGTAGTAGTAGTAGTAGTAGTAGTAGTAGTAGTAGTGGCAGTAGTAGTAGTAGTGGTAGTAGTAGTAGTAGTAGTAGTAGTAGTAGTAGTAGTAGTAGTAGTAGTAGTAGTAGTATTAGTAGTAGTAGTATCGGTAGCAGTAGAGCTTATATATGTTAATATTATATTTATTATGAATAATCATAGAAATAAAATAATACCAGTTAAGTAAATATTAATTACATTGACCTCTTTATCAATCACATTATCATCATCCTATAAGAGTCATACAACATGATGGAATTAAACTTTTATGTTTGATAAGTGATCATAGTTTAATCATTAGAATGGGGTTAATTTAGCATCTCATTAATATAATCTAACGGTAAACAGTGATTTCGCGAGGAGTTCTTTCGTTTAGTTTGGTGATTTAGTGCGTAGCGTAAATTCTACTATTTTAAAATAATTATATACATTAATATGTGTTATCAATCCGTACGAGATCACTTGGCACGAGATCACTGGTATACATGTGTACTAACTATTTTTATGATTAAAGAACTATGATAGATAGATATATAGATAGATGTCTATTGAACAGATTCTAGACTATGGATAATAATATAATAACGACCGCTGTGAATAAAGAATAATAAGAAATATTAATAAGTTGTGATTTACATACACACCGAAAGTAAATAAAATAATAATAAAATGGAAATATTTGTGATGTTGAACGAACGAGCTGAATACAATCATCAAATAACTAGGGAATAGTTATGTTGATCGACTAATACCTGTTCACTAATACCTGTTCACAGTAACTTCGGAGCAGTGTCCGACTACATCACCTACAAGCTGCATCAGCTGGCAGATGAACTAGTAGAGAAAGGTTCACACGCGTTAAGCGATTCCACATCTAGTATCAACTAGTACATCGACCTATTTAATGTAGCTATAAATGTATACATATATGTATAAATATGTATTACATATATGTAAACCTATATTTATAGAGTTATGACTTTAATTTCCTTCCGCGTCAATTATAAATGTTCGCACTATTGCATTGATTGCCCACCCTGATTTGCAATATCTTGTAATATATCACTTTCTCGTTGACAGATTTTAGAATTCTGAAGGTGATATGGATATGTGACAATTCAGACTCACTGGTTTTAGAGTTAGTATCAATGATTCATGCTATACTATTAGCGAATTACCATAGCTACACTTATTTAACTCTTTATTTTAAGTCATATTTTCATAATTATATTTAGATATTTTAAATATAAATATATAAAATAAAATATATACATGATTACAATATTAAATAATTAAATAAATGTGAAATTAACCGTTAAATATTTAATTTATATTCTCATAAAGATATATATATATATATATTTTATTTCTAAAAATATTTATATAAGAACTTAATATTATAATATTGTATTAATATATATTCAATTATATAATAAATAATAACTCCAGGAAATCCAGGAAACATATATCAAATAGTTATAGAATACATACAAGGACTGCTGGTATAGTTATTTTTTCAAAGGGGTCCATATTTCGGAATATAATTATTCCTAGAATGTGAAGGTTTTGAAATCAAAGATTTTCATTAATCACTATGATATTTCTAAATTTAGGGGCAGTCTAAGATATACTGGTCGCTCCACAATTAGCAGAGGGTACCGATATACCCCTCCCCCATTCCTGTAGACCTAACACACATACATATAATCATATTTCATGTATAGAATACCTATCAGCCATACGAACCCCTATCTTTAATTGGCATGTGGATCCATACGTACCCACCCCCACCCCTGCAACCCTAATGTATACATTAATACACACGCTTATCTAATATTAGGATCATCTACTACCTATACGGGCCCCACCTTTAATGGGCGGGTATCCGGGCCTTGTGACCCTAACTTATAAACATATATTGTTATTATTTATTGCAGGGTTGTTGGTTTTTTTTTGAAGAATATAGGTTTTTTTATCTATTAAATAATTATTATTAATAAATTGTTATATTGAATGTTATTTGTAATAAATACTTCTAAAATTATATGATTATTATTATATATTTTGTGTATATTATATTAAAAAGTATTATAATATAATTTATACAAGGATTCAGTAAATTCTATCAAAATTATATTTTTATTTCGACCAGGCTTGTTTATTAAATTAATACACTTATATAATACATATAACCTATACAATTATTAATAATATTGATAGGGTTGTTGATTTTTGTAGTTTTTTTTGGTTTTTTGATTTTTTGTTTTTTTTAAAAACGATAATACGATAAGACGCCTTATATAATTTAAAATTATAAGGTATAATTTATATAATATACATAATATATACTATTATTATTAATATTGATACTAATTTTAAATGATATAATATTAAAAATATATGTTATCTCGCGTGTAAAATATGTTATCCACGGAGAATGATAGTTCTCGTCAGGTTGTATCTAATTATAGGAAGAACACAGATATGTTTGGGATACCTATATAAGGTTTATTTAATTTATTAAAATAACGGAAAGTAAAATAGTATGATCAAGTATGTCGTTAAGGGTTCTAGTGTAATCAGTGTAACCAGGGATGGCAAAAACCCCAAAATATGTTGCTGTGGTTTTACTGTGGTTTTACTGAGGTTTTTGTGGTTTTTCATAAAAAATTAAAAGGTTTAATTTTATACCTTTTAATTTAAAAAATGATTAATAAAAGTATAGTTTATTATACAAATTGATAAAAGTTTAGTTTATTATTAATAATGTATTAATGTATTGTATTGTATAATACACAAGAATGAAGTATATTAATTTAATATATTTAATATATAAAAACAGTGATATCAAAATCATAAAAATATCTTATTTGTATAATTTTTTAATATTTTCTATTGTATTATTTTTTATATAATTTTATTCTATAGAATTGTAATAACATATTTTTTTATTGAATCAATTTCTATGAAATTGTATTTTTATTGAATTTTAATTATTTTCTATTGAAAAATATTATATCTATTCTATAGAATTTGATTTTTAATAGTAATACAAGGGAGGTAATACTATTTATTATATTCATATTTTTATATTATATAAATTTTATAATATTATTTATATATTTTCTTAAAATCTAGAATTAGTTACATAAAATAATATATATTATATATATATCTATTAGAATTAAAATTATTAAATGTATAATTTATTAATATAAAAAATTGAAAAACCACAAAAACCACAAAAAATATCAAAAGGTTTAAACCCAAAAACCCAATCTCGGCCAACCCTGGTAATCACTCTCATTTGTGTAGTGACCCAATTGCTTTTATAGCAAGAATAAAATGCACTCCAAAACAAGAATAATACCATTTTGTATTTTAATTAGACCGATTTAAGGTTAATGTATAAAATAACAGCCTTCTAACAATGGCATTGATATAAAGAAAGTATTTCTTGGTTAATGGTTAAATTGATTGGCATATAAATACATTTATGTCAAATTGACATTGTCAATATACATTTCTATAGAGATAGTTGACAATAGCAAGTTCATGGAATAAACCAGAGTTTTGGAAATTTAATAATATATGTATATATGTGTATACATATACACATATAATATATATTAAGTATATGATACCAACGAGTATACAATACTTTGTGCTATAATATATAATAATACGAATATATATATTTTAGTTAATTCAGTTATAAACCACGCCAACTATTTACAATTAGAAAAACATTATATCAAATATTAGTAGTTACCATACAACATATATATATCAATAATTTTATATTCAAAAATCAAAAAAACCAAATAAACCATGATTTTGTTATCAAAAAAACCGTCAAAAAAAACGAACAACCCTGACAAGAATTTAGTAAATTCTATCCAAATTATATTTTTCTTTCGGCCAGGCTTGTTTATTAAATGAATTTTAAAAAAATGATAAAAACCAATAACACTGCCTTATATAATTTAAAATTATAAGGTATAATTTATATAATTTACATAATATATACTATTATTATTAATAGTGATACTAATTTCAAATGATATAATATTGAAATTAATATATTTATCAATAATTTTATATTCAAAAATCAAAAAAACCAAAAACAACCCTGGTTTATTGTTATTTTATTAGTGGAGTCCTTTCATCCCATCCAGGAACTTAGATTAGGTTTTCACTTATAACCATATATAGCTCTAATGTCCCTTCGAAGCCACTCTCACGATAAGCCATCCGTGGTTTTAACGAGAGCCGATCATTTCTATACACAATTATATAAGATCACTTCTAAATAATATTTTAAGACCCATTTTATAAAATTAATTAATGATCTCGACGAGGCTCGAACCCGTGTCCTACTGCTTGTGTGTCTGACGCCTTAGCCACTGAGCCACACAGGCAGTTACTTTATACATATATATATATATATACACAACGCACGCCTATCTCACTCATCAGGAACACCTATCACCTATACGGAGCCCTGAAGAGGCTGAAGTACTGGCACGGAGCTGATATCGTCATGATCAGGGAGAACACAGACAGCGGTTAGCCAATGAAAAGCATCCGTGTGTTGTGTGTGTACACATTTAACGCGTTAATAGTTGCTAGGTGTTTAGGGTATTTATTTGTTAAATATGTAGTAATAATGCGAAATATACGGGTGTTATTTTTTACTATCTAACTTTCTAAATATAAATATATAATAATTATAATAATTAGTATTATTATTATAATTAATTTTTAGAAGTTTTTTTCATTTTTGTTTAAATATACTCGTTAAATGTATAAATTCAAATTTATAGTTAATCCGTGGAAATCTACTGATATATACAGATATTCATTAATTAATTATTAATTTAAACTATACGTCTGTTTATATTTAAATCAGGCCATTTCTTTATAGTTTATCCGATCTATATTTAGATACGTATCACTCGAGTGAAACGCCAAGTATCGTAATGTATGCAATAAACAGCCTCGGATATCTACTAGTGATGCTCCTAGGTGGTAAACATATTACGCACTTTAAACCATTCATGTTTGTGAAACTCGCATCTATAACATAACAATCGCACTCGATTACATGACCCCATATCGTGAACCTTGTTCGTTATCACCCACTAGTAGTGGGCCACTACTATAGTGGACGTTTATATCTTGTAAAGCTAGGCGAAACTAGTGAAAATGTGCGCTCTATTGTGAATAATAATCTGTAAATCATGAATCAACACGTTCAATGATTACGAATATTTACAAATGTCACAGATTTGCCTAAGCATTACTCCACATTCTCTCCACATTCTCTCCCCTACCCACTATTCACGTGAATCAGTGCAATTGTCTATTTATAGAGCTGTCGTACGATTGGCTGAACTGGCACACCGCCCTTCAAATGACTTCGGGATTACACAACATCTCTTGTATTGTGGGCAATGTCATTCTCAAAGTTAGCACTGGTAGTGGTACTACATATGAATATATGTATAAATTTATACTTTGCATGTAAATATTATTAATATATTTTTCAAATTAAAATTTCTCAATTGAAAAATATGTTTTTGTTTGCTCTTTCATTAATTTAAAACTATTATCTAATATCAATAAAGCGTAATAATGTATTCTTTAACACCTGCAATTAAATCTATTAATCATAGAAGCCATATAAACTATAGAAACAAAATATAAAGGTCATATTAATTCAAAACTTATGTATTTTTTTTTTATTACATATTGTTTATTTAAATAAATATATGTTTTAGCCATAGATTAGCGCCTTCTATTATTGAACTATTCATCGCGTATTATTTACGTCTTAGTCGCCATACATTTACCCCAATAATGACGCCGTACATTCACTTACCATAGCAGAATAAACATGCATTTATTGAATTCCGTCTGAGTCAGTTTCCCAGGGTTAGTTATTCATATTTATACACATATATATATATATATATATATAACTTATACTCTCACTTTACCCAGCTACTACTCCTCACCTTACCCCGACCCCTTCATTAACTCCTCCCCTTACCCTGCCCCATCCAGTAACTCCTCACCTTACCCCGCCTACACCAATAACTCCTCCCCTTACCCCACCTTCTTCATTAACTCCTCCTATTGCCCTACCCCCTCCAGTAACTCTACCCCTTCCAGTAACTCCTCCAATAACTCCTCCCCTTACCCCACCTCCTCAATTAACTCCTCTTTTTGCCCTGCCCTTCCAATAACCTCTCCTTTTCCCCACCTCTCCGGTAACTCCTCCCCTTACCCGGCCCCCTCCAGTAACTCCTCCCCTTTACCCCACCCCCTCCAGTAACTCCTCCCCTTACCCCACCCCTCCAGTAACTCCTCCCCTTTACCCCGCCCCCTCCAGTAACTCCTCCCCTTTACCCTAAGGACAACAAATACCTAACCGGTGTGCTCTGTGGCTACATGACGCTGATTGGCTCCTTTCACTACATCACTTTGCCTCAGTTCTACCTCACCAATGACTTCTTCAAGTTGTATCCTTTACCTAATATCGTACGCTAGAATATGAGTCATTCGTTCGTCCGAAAATAAGTCTATTCGCCCGCAATTATATTAAATTATAGTTAATTATTAATTATTATTTGGTTGATTTAATTAATAATTATATAATAAACATATAATTAATTTGTGTTTTCCCCTATCGGGCGAATCGACCTTCTTCCGTAGCAATGACCTCGTGACCTCTGATAGTTACCCTTATCATATTGTATACTAAACATATAATATTCCCACCTTATTATAACAACGTATCATACATTATTTCATCGAATATAAAGCACTCAACGTGTAAACGAATACAATTATTATTTCTTTAACTACTATTCAGTGAATATTGTTCCAAAGATCTGCTTCCTGTATTCGAAAATCTCAAGAATAATGATACGGTTATATAAGCATAGAATGCTCATAACTGATTAGTTTAATTTATATAAACGCTATGGTGATAATTAATTAATTAATCAAAGACAATAATTTATTATTGAAATATTCATATTCAAAATTATTAAATTTAAATAATAATAACAATCTACTATATTTAATTATATCGGATTTAAATAATTTACATTATCTGATGATCCGAAATATCTGAGATGCAAAAATAAATTAATAAAAACTAAATTATTATTTTTTTAAAGATTTTTTTTAGATTAATCATATTTCTAAAATATGTAATTAATACATCTATATTTAGCTAATACAATTGATAAAATAAATGATTAGTAACTTATAAAAAATTTCAATTTTGTAATAAAATATATTATATTTTTTAAATAATATTCTTATAAGATTAATTATAATTAAATCATATATTAGGTAGATTTTCTTTCATACATTAAATTCTGCTACAATTTAAGAAAACTAATATAGGGTGAAAACTCTTTACAAATAATATACATTTTTTTAACACGGATTTTCTTTTCCCCTGCAAATATGTCCCATGTAAACCTCCTACTTTAGTACATTAAACCCATGTAAATTATAATAAAAGTATATTATAAAAATGTATTACAAATTTAATTATTTAATATATCTCCTATCACTCTCTCCCCCCACTGTCTGTCGTACTCTCCCACACTCTGCGTAACATAAATACCTAAATTAACGACAACAACACTCCATTAGATGGCTGCAATATTTGAGATGCCGTACAACACTGACCTGCCGACCTCTCAGAGTTCAGAGGTCATGAGGTGTACGAGGAACAGCGCTCGCACCAGTCTCAACTGGAGGAAGTACGTCATCGATAACACCTTCAATAGTCACAATCAAGGTCAGTGGGCCGAGAATCAGTATATGTGTACGTAAAGTATGCCGAAAATGAGTGTAGAAAGAGTTGTGTTTATAAAGGGCTGTGTGAATGTGTATAAAGGGCTGAGAGTCAGTGTATAAAGGGATGGGTGTATGTGTAATAAGGGCTGGGTTGATGTGTATAAAGGGCTGGGTGTATATTAATTGTTGAGGGCATTACTTTAATCGTCTCGTAACTCTGCGGATATGAATAGAGATAGCACAGTAGGTTTAAACTCTCCAATACTTCATGTGACATAACCCTAAACCTCGTATATTTCAATGACATAATACAATACCTCGCGTGTTTCAGTGATAAAGGTCGGTGGTGTAGGAAACAAATCACACTTTCTAGTGTTGAGAATGTTGTCAAATGTTAGTATTCTAGAATCGTTGCCTCAATAGATCTATTATCGGTTAATATATCTCCCTTCCACTTTAGTCCCACACTACTATTAATATCACACACTACTAGCTCCACTTTAGTTAACATTAACTACCCCTCTTACACCATATTTCATTATTATACCAGCTTCACTTTAGTTAACATTAACTAACCCTCTCACACCATATTTCATTAGTATACCAGCTTCACTTTAGTTAACATTAACTACCCCTCTTACACCATATTTCATTAGTATACCAGCTTCACTTTAGTTAACATTAACTACCCCTCTTACACCATATTTCATTAGTATACCAGCTTCACTTTAGTTAACATTAACTACCCCTCTTATACCATATTACATTAGTATACCAGTTTCACTTTAGTTAACATTAACTACCCCTCTTACACCATATTTCATTAGTATACCAGCTTCACTTTAGTTAACATTAACTACCCCTCTTACACCATATTTCATTAGTATACCAGCTTCACTTTAGTTAACATTAACTAACCCTCTTACACCATATTTCATTAGTATACCAGCTTCACTTTAGTTAACATTAACTACCCCTCTTACACCATATTTCATTAGTATACCAGCTTCACTTTAGTTAATATTAACTACCCCTCTTATACCATATTACATTAGTATACCAGCTTCACTTTAGTTAACATTAACTACCCCTCTTAACCATATTTCATTCGTATACCGACTCCACTTTACTTAACCCTTAACCCCTCGCCCCCCACCACTCACCCCTCAGGTAGGATTGGTAGCCGTCAAGCTTCAGGAAGGCGTCCCCCTAGACGATATCCACCAACTGATGCTGCACAGTCACCAACAGGGGGCGCTACCGTTCACCCCCTCCACTAGAGGGCGGGGCGAGGATGACTCGCTCGGTAGCGCCACCAGTAGCGGGAGCGACGACAACTCTAGCGAAGGTTTAGGAATACTTACGCGTACATGAATTGAGAGTAGAGGAATGTCGCGGTCGTATT
This sequence comes from Osedax fenrisi, assembly GCA_964019155.1. Taxonomy (NCBI): domain Eukaryota; kingdom Metazoa; phylum Annelida; class Polychaeta; order Sabellida; family Siboglinidae; genus Osedax; species Osedax fenrisi. The sequence continues at coordinate 14,503,278 of OZ025244.1, read as the reverse complement.
TATTATAGTTATCTAAGCGGTGTACAGTATACCGCGAGTATAATTGATGCCCTAATATATATTTTAATATTTTAATATTTTAATATTTAATTCGTACAAATTCTATATATACGAATTTAGAGAGGCCTGTTGATGACTCATTACTGGGTACAATTGTTTAAATCTTACTTCGATTAATAGCAGAGTTAACATTATACACGTATATATATTGTATATTATTAATTAAAATTAATGTTAATGTATAATATGATATATAAATCCGGGTATATCGCACTCTATACATGTACGAACGACCTTATTAGCTAGACGGTAAACAAGTTACGTAACATTTATCCGTTATATGGTTCGTGAATACGTTTATATATAAGTAGAAGGTATATTATTCGCATCGTATACTCCTGACTTATGCCTATCTTACGCCTATCTTACTCTTATCTTACGCTTATCTTACAGGTGTCGCCTATCAGAAGTGGACCGGAGTAACAAACACAGATGCTGAGGTAGAGCAGCAGGAGGAGGAGGAGGATATAGCTGTAGTTAACACAGAAACCACCGATATAACCACCACCACTACCACCGATACTACCACCACCACCTCGGATGTGACCACTGTCGCCACCAGGGATCGCTACTCTAAATCGTCGCTGTCGTCGTCGCCGATCAAACACTTCCCGTTGCTAGGCAACGCCGACCTTCTAGAGAAGTGGTACGCCGAAGCGAATAACCTCATCGCGGCGAAGTTCTCCGACGGTAAAGGTTCGCACCCTCACTAGTGCTGATTCACTAGCGGTGAGTCACTAGCGGTGAGTCACTAGCGGTGAGTCACTACTAGTGACTCACTAGCGGTGATTAACCACTAGTTGAGCTCGTGCGCAATGCTAATTATATTTATAAATAGTAGAATTTACACTGCGTATGAAATTACAAAACCAAAAAATACAAACATAAACACTCCACACGAAATAACTAGTTACCCCCCCCCACCCCACCCCACACAGGTAAGCTGAACATCACCGAGGACACTTACAAGGACATCACCCGACGACTAGAGCAACATTACATAGAGGTGATCAGTCGTGACAAGCAGAACTTCTACGCCGTACCGCGTCGCTACATCCTGACCCCGACGCTTCAACCTTTAAAGGGTAAACTAGGCAGTGTCTCTCATCGGATTAGTGAATTTGTTATCAGTTTCTACTACATGCCGGCTGCTATGATTTCATTATATTAATATAGTGTTTAGTTACTTGTATTATCTTGAGTTGAGGCGCACTCACTACATTTTAAATTTGCTTAGATTTGCATAGACATTTAAGTCTATATTTTCTGTATTTTACTTTTATTATTCCTTAAATTTTCTTAAAAGTATTCAAAAAATACCTAAAATTTGTTTTATTTATAAAATTCATTTTTAAATGTATTCTGTATTACATTTAAAAATATTATATGTTAAAACATCTATAAAGCGTCGAAAACAGCATTTAGAACACCACCTATTCCTACCTAAATTATTTTCTTATTAAATCGTATATAAGTAGTTTAGTTAATTCTCAGCTTACAGAATGTTAACCGATGCTAAACCACCTTATTAGGTCGTACTGACATCAAACAGACCCTCGAGTGGAAGAAACTTTGCGACAGAAGCAAACATCTCATGAAGAAACGCAAGAAGATAGATCTTACCCCGCCGAGACAAGATGGTTTCATTGTTTACTACCCAGTTTTAGTAACGAGCGTCGCTAGTGTTGTCGATACCTTGTATTCGTAAAGTAATTAATTATTATCTATTACAACATACGTTATAACTACCGTAGATTCCATTGTAACTCATCATATTGACTTTCATTGGAGAGTATTAACTTCTTGAAATTATTAACATCAATTAAATATATATATATATATATATATATGTAAATATGATATTACTTAGAATAATGACTATATACGTAATTACATATGTTTGTTCTAAATACAAACTCTATTCGTAATATACTGTTGAGATATACCAGAAAAGATATTAACCCGAGCCTAATGATTGGTTCACAGAGATTTGCATGACGGCGAGTGAACTCATCAGAATCTACAATGAAAACATCAGCCTAATGTCCCCTATGAAGAAAGGTAGTACGCTCGCGAGTGTAATTATAACCGCGCATTAATTGTAGTCGATCGACGATTTCAATATTTATTTATATTACAATAAGTATATTATAAATAGAAACGATAAGTAAATTATTAATGAATCAATACGTTGTTAGATAATTTTTGGATTTTAATAATTAATTTTAATTTATATAATATTATTACCATAAATATATATTTTTATATTTAGTATAAATTATGAATAGTAGTAGTACTTTCTTTAATTATGGTTATAAATAATGATTACCCTTTAATATATCATAGTCGTATACATAAATAATTAATATTTAATATTTACCACGCTCACTTCATATTTACCATGACTTCACCTTTTCGTTACTTTTTATTGTTTCGTCTATTGAATTTAAAAACATAAGAAATGTCGTCAAATAATGTATTAAAAGTGTAGGAATAAATATAAAATATTAGAAATATATTTTGTTTTAAATATCTATATAATATAGATATATGAATAAATTGTAAACAATTTTTTTAATTCTAAAAATGTCTATATTTTGGAAACAATTTAATTTTTAGTTGTTGTATAAATAGATAATTGTCACATCTATTATAATATTAACTATTATTATAACTATCTGTGTTATTTCATAAACAATGTAAGAATATAGTGCGAATATACTTTAATAAACCTAAATAAACCTTCGATTGATTATTGTCAGTGTGCATACCTCAATCTTACTGCGACGTTGATAAGGAGATGGAGAGGCTGCAACAATACCCACTGAAGATAAACCTACGCTGCCATGGAATATAGTTAGTCGAGGAGGCACTAGGTGGCAGTACTAGTATCGGTAGTAGTATTGGTAAATATATCTGATACATACGATAATGATATTTCAATATTAATGTCGTATTAATTGTATTTCATTGAGAGAATGTAGAGTATATAATTTACTTTAAAAATAATATATCTTTTAATATAACATTATTTAATTATAATTGAGAGTAAAATAGTTTTTTAATTTTAATTTCAAAGTTCTACTTATATTTTATAAACAATAATTATATTTATATATTTGTTCAATTAATATTTATACGTATGTATATTATTATTATATTATTAAATAATGTTATATAAAGATATATATTATTTTTAAAGTAAATTATATAATCTATAATAACATTAAAATTTATATTAATAAACTATTAAATAATTTATCAATATTTTATTGATTTTATATAACTAATATTATATATTTTATGATAACATAACCATTATACTATATCAATAAATACATAATTTAAATATCTAATTATAATTCATAATATTTAAATATATACTGGGTTAGAAATTAGAAATATTAAAATAAATATATAATTCATTTATTTGTTGATTAAGGGGAGGTCGCAGCGCGTAAAACGATAAATTTTCATAAAACAAAAAAAAAACTAAAAAATATTATTCCATAAAACTATCATTTAATAAGTAATTTAGTATCTGTGAAAAAATGGTATCCAAAAACGATCTATAAATCACATAAAAACATGCTTTTATCACCATTCTCTATCTAAAAATATATATAAGTAATTAAATTTTAATATTATATCAAGCCTAACTGACATATATCATTTTATTATGTTTTATAGCTAATATATATAAAATAGCTGATTTTCAAAAATTAAATAAGATTTGTTTACATTATTTATTTTTATAATTTCTTTGTTACTCAGTGTTTACTCATGTGAGTATTATGAACCAATTAGATACATTTAAAGAGATGCTATCTTTCAATTTTATAGTAAATATAAATAGTGAATATAGTAATTATCCTAGGGTAATTATATTATAGTAAATAGTGAATATAAAACCTTTTTATTATTAAAATAGTGAATATATATATTATGTGTACTTTAGAAATATATTACTACTATAATTATGTATAAATGAATGATAAATGAGCCTACTGATAAAGAATAGTTATTACAAATATATAAATAATTATTTGGTATGAAACTTCAAATGCGATTTATTAGATGATCAATATTTATGCTAGGTGTGTACGCATTAGAGTGGCTACAGAAAAAACTATTGCAGCTTTTTTAATAATTGTTATTGTTATATAGAGAATATATTTATATGAATAATTACAAGGAAGCATATTATAAAATTCTTTATATAAGTTCATTTTATAATCAAAATACATACAAAATAAAAATGTTATTTATATGTATACATATATATATAGTATAGTATATATTGAAAATTGTATTCTTTACAAAGATGTATTTGTATAATATGAACATGATAACAAAAAAATTAGCTCAATACACTGAATATTTCTATTGTTAGCCTTAGTTGCATATACCATGTATATGCCCATCTGTTACATGTGTTTTTGACTATTCACGCGAGTGCTGCGACCTGCCCTTAAAGTATACTTTTTTTTAATAAATTATAAAATTATAATTGACCTTACCAGGTCGAGCTTGCTCGGCAGCAAATTAACAAATAAACTTATTAACATAAATATTCATTAGTTTATACAAATGAATAATTATATATATATATATATATATATATATATTATTAATACAAATTATATAAATATATTAAATTTATGTATAATATAATAAATATCAAAGTAAATATTTGCGAATGTCGGTATTATACTAGAGCGACTTTAGAGGTTAAAAGGTTAAACAATAATTATTGGAGATATTCCACTAAACACCGAATAAAGCATAGATAATAATAATAATAATTGTATTCATAAATTGTAATTAATGTAATATATATATAATAAATTTATTATTTTCGTAAAAAATATTAAAGTCATTTACACGTAATAAGATTATATTACAGCACTAATTGTAAGCTGTACTATCATTAATAGTAAGCTATACTAACACTAATAGTAAGACACGCTACTTAACATACACACTTTATAGTTACGAGGACAGGGAAGAGAACTTTGAAGCAGAGAAATCTTACAATGAGCTAGTGAAGAGGCTGAGATCTATAGAGACTGATTCCACCATCTGTTAGTGATGTTACTAGAATAGCGACCCTGTATCTCTAGTAATTCATTACATTGCATTATGGGTACACAATATAATTAATTTATGGTCATTTATTTAGTGTATAATCATGATAAAGTTAACAGGTTTTTATTGTAAATTAAAAAGTTAACTTCCAGCTCTTAACCTAATAAATTAAATCATTCGACCTTAACATAATAATATCAAGTATGTTATGATACCTCAATATATAGAATGTGTGTGTGTATATAATTAATGCTAATACTTCCTCACAGATAATAGATTCATGCCCTTAATATCAATCTAACTAACCTACTCGCACCCAATATAAATGCTATTTAATTAGATATATTTTCATTTACAGTGGTTTAATATTATTTTAATCTAATATTTTTACCAGATAAATAGCTCTAGACAACATTATATAACTGCATGATATAATAATGACTATAATACTATGTATGTATTGATCACTATATTACTCCGTACGTGGATAGTAATGTTGTATTATTAACTGTTCACCCCTTCCTTACACCTGTAGGTAATGATCAAGGAACTTCTCAAACATTCGTGATCTCAGACAAGTCAGGTTACCCCATAGCTCTCACACCCCACCTTTACCCTATAGCTCTCACACCCCACCATTACCCTATAGCTATCATACCCCACCATTACCCCATAGCTCTCACACCCCACCATTATCCCATAGCTCTCACACCCCACCATTATCCCATAGCTCTCACACCGGGAGCTAACAGTAAATTCATATTGATATTGTAAAATAGAGAGTCAAAGTTCACATTGTAAGTGGATATCATCTAAGTTTGTGATAGGCAGCACTATGCAATGCACTAATATGTTAATAATCGTAATATCATATCAGCATTTCGATGTATACACGTCAATGTATGTATATAGTTTTGTTAATTGATAAATTTATTATAATTCTACACTTTAAATATTATATCGATATCGTAAATAATGCTCGTAATAATAATATTGAACTTTCTACGAATAGACGAAATTAAAGACAGCAGAATGAGCACTGATAGTAATTCATCTAAAACAAGGTTCGTTACACGTACTGAGCTATAATGTATTATTTCTACATACTTAATCATGCAGTATTTGTATTGGTACTTGAATGTATGCGATTTAGGTATAATAAAAAATAATTAAAATTCAAGAATTAATCTGATTTTGCGAAAGAAATTATGTAATTTATAAAAATTATAAATTTAATATATTTGGTTGTAAAAGAATATTAATTAAACTATTATTATATTATTAATCTATTATTTACTATTACACTATTATTTACTATTAAAATATTATTTACTATTAAAATATTATTTACGATAAAATTATTATTAAAACCTCGCCGATACACGCAATGCGCCGACTAACCACCCGACTAACCCTCCCTACGCCCCTAATGCTCCCTACGACCTCGCCCCTAATGCTCCCCCTAGGAGTGACGGCAACATTAGTTCTCACACGAGGAGCCGAGACTTCTGCGCGCAGGGGTTCGCCTCCAGGGCGAGCAACAGTCTCACCTCGACCTCCGATAGGAGGAGAGACTCTCAGATCGTTGCTAACTCGATGACGCGCAGCCAATCGATGCGAAGCGACGGCGATATGTCAAGGTCGTCGTCGGTCAGAAGCTGCATGAGGAGCGAGGAAGGTTTGCATCTCATCACGAGTAGAAACTCAATTGAATAATACTATTTGTTTACATTTAGTTTGATTGATTTATTCCTATTAATGTTTTTAATGTCAGTTTCTGAATATAATTAATTTTTTTAAATGGGGTCGCTTCGTGTTTTCATATATTCTGAGATTTATATGCCCCATATAAGCTATATTTATACATTTTAATTAAAATATATATTTGTAATTACTATTTTATTAAATTGTTTAATAAATATTGAGATAAAACAAAATTAATAAATAATAATTATATTTAAAAAAATATATTTATATTAAATAAAAAGTACTTTAGAAATTACTAAAAATTAAATTACTAGTACTTTAAAAAATTAATTAATATTTGTCTCTATACGAATTGTAAACTAAAAGATTATCTATGTGTTCTTAGGATGCCATTCTCTCTTAGTAAATCGTAATTTTAATAAATTGGGCATCAAATGGTGATGAATGATATGTGTATATATATATATATATAGATATATATACATCGTTAAATTAATACATACAATACTAATATTTACGCACACATACACTAGTAATCTACACATATATACACAACTAACTCCTCCCCCCACCCCTAACCTAACTCTCCCAGGTTCTCTGCCTCTAAGAACAGTGGTATTGACCCCTACGACCCCCACCACTGCCCCCATTTACCACCCCTAACCTAACTCTCTCAGGTTCCCCTACGACCATCACCCCCACCACGCCCCCATTAACCACCCCTAACCTATCTCTCCCAGGTTCTTTGCCTCTAATAACAGTGGTATTGACCCCTACGACCCCCACCACTGCCCCCATTAACCACCCCTAACCTACTCTCCCAGGTTCCCCAGCTTCTAAGAACGGCGTCACAGATCCCTACGACCCCCACCATCACCCCTACCACCAGCAGTATAAGAAATCAACCGCCAGCCTAGTAAGGAGCAGATCTCAAGCGAGGAGTTCTTCCTTCAGAGGCGTATCGGTGACATCAACTAAATCTAGGTACGCGAAGCGAGGACGGAGTTTAGATATTTCAGCATTATACAGTATCGGATATACATTTTTGAATTTTCTTCCACAATAATATAGGGTACAAATTTAAAGAAATTCTAGTTAAAAATATTTTGTATCATTTTAAAATATTTTTTTTTCATTAATCTCTACAATTTATTCACTTATTATTATGATTTATTTATAGGTTTTCAACACTGATATATATATATATATATATTAAAATACCATTTATTAAAATAATATATGATAATAAAAAATACATTATGAATATGAATATATTTTTAATATATAGAAAATTATAAAAAATATAAACCTTTGAATTTTGTTAATTAATTCATTAAAGAGAATAATAAAATTAAAAATAAATAATGTGTGTAAAATATTATTATTTATTTTAAATTAAAAAAAAAGATGACAAATAAATTATTGTTGCATAAAAAAATTCTGAATAAAAATATATTATTTTATATAGTAAATGTTACTAATGTAGAAATTACCATATTTAATTATTTTATAATATAAAGATTTCAAACTAATTTGTATTACATCATATAAGTTTTAGTCATAAAGTTCATTTAAAATGAAGGAAATTTCCTACAAATAAGTATATTGTTATTATTATTATTATCAAATTTAGGCAATGCCAGGTTAATTATAGAAGCCGTGTTGCTTATCGAGAAAATTACCCCTTAATAACATGATAAGTTTCGATATGGATAAATATAAGAACGTAAATAGTTTATGTAAACAATACAATATATGTGTTTAGAATAACTTAACATTAAAATCAATTAACATATTTATATAACAAACTAATACACATGCACAAACATTATAATTTTATCAAATTACATTATTTAAAATTTTAATTTTACTAAACGTTAAAAATAATCCTGATATGTCATAAAAAGATTGTATTTAAATGAAATTCTCACCGTTCATAATATTTACATATATATATACTCTTATAGTTTTTACTCAAATAATTAAATAATGTAAATATCAGTACGGCTTAATTTATTTAAGGGGACGCGATACCATCGTTTGGTTTACATGTAAAAGATACGAAAAAATGCTATTTTTAGAAATCTATTAACTCAAAAAATATTCACTTTTTTTTTGTTTTAATCTATTAATAATATTCCATATTTATATATTATATGTTGAAATTACACATCTTTATGTTATACGTTTCTAAAAAAAATAATTGAAATATCTGATAAAAAATGTTAGTTTTCCAACTAAATTGCTAATTACAATTTTTTAAATAAATATTTTTTAATTTTTTCAAATAACTTTAATCTTACAGGTGTTATCTAGTTATATTGACAAAATAAAGAAAAAATATTCAATTGTACAAAAGTTAATACCAGTTATGTCAGCATGATTGGTCACAAATAATTATTCTGAGTAAATCAAGTTTCAAATATAATATATGAATATAAACAATATGAATATACAGGTGCAAATAATATAATATGAACAAAATGAATAATGTAATGAACATAATTTAAACACCACATAAAAGATAATATGTGAAGTATTAAAATTTTACATTAATAACAAATTTTAAATTCAATTTTTTTCAAAAAAATCAATGGTATCGCGTCCCCTTAATAAGATTAAGAGTGTAGTGGAGTTTGAGATATGTAATAAACTTGAATATTATTACATAACATATAAATATTTATTCAAACAAAGTACTTAATTCTTGGGGTCTGAAATATATTTTTGTTTTTTTTTGTTGAAAATAAAAAAAATAAACCTAATAAGAAATACAACAAGAAATATAATAATTACTTTTAACTAAAAAATGAAGAAACAAATTATGATGCTTTGTTATTTTACATATAGATATATCTATATATATATTTTACAAATTTATGAGCACTATATTTTTATAAATTAGAATTTTTGTTTATCACATTTTTTAAATTAAAAACCATATCAAGGTCCATATTATTTTTTTTTTAATACTGAATTCTAATATATAATTAAAATTGCATAAAATGTAGTATCCATGGCCCCCGAATCTAAAAATTGTCACCCTTTACTATTCTATAATGTTAATTAAATTATAATAGTATACATTTTCAACAATTTTATAAATAACTTTTATATTATCTATAATACCTGTATTAAATTGTAATACACCATGCACACTTTGCATTGGATAGTTCTATTTTCTATATAACTTTGATTATAATTTAGTAAAGGATTTTAAAAAAATTTATATTATTTTTAAATTTTAAAACTTCTTTTTTGCATAATTATAAATACCTCCTTTTATGGTCGTAATAATGTATTAATCTATATTGCTGAGATCAAATTATACTTAAATAGTACACAATATATTTTTCTAATGGTAATTACAAAAAAATATTTCGATTTGAAAATCTCAACTTAATAATAATATGTATAATGTTAGTAAAAAATATGAATATTAAAAATTGTACAATTTGAATAAGTCATTAGTCATTCATTAGTGCTATAATGTATGCTACAATGTCATGACTAATATTATCATTTACATGTGAAGGATGGGAATAAAAATAATACATTTATCTCTAGTAGGCCAACAAATGGTTTTCATATTTGCAATTAGTGACAAATTATAATCTTCATTTTTGAAACAATCTAATAAATATGAATGTAAAATATGCAATTACTCTCTACATTTTATTTAATATAATACTATATAGTATATGCGTATACAAGTATACACATATGGCATAGATATGAATAACTATTTAATTAACTGTCAACAACATATATCCTATACACACTACCCACCCTCTACACACCTACACACACACACACACACACATACACACACACACACCCAAACACAGAACACACCTGGAGCGAGAGAGCCGTTCCTCGTCATCTTTCAGCGGGGGGGGCGGGGGCCTATCCTCCGTACCCACCTCAGTCGGCAACGGGTCCACGCGAGAGTCTACCCCCGTAGTGTTCGAGGACCCGTCGCCTCGTCTACCCGGCGCGGGGGGAGGAGCCCTATCTCAGCCCCGCGGTAGCAGCGGCGGCGGGGGTGGGGGTGCTACTGCGTCCAGTAGTGGTCAACAACAGCTCACTGATGTGGAACGCAGGAAGGCTAAGTCAGATAAACATAAACTGGTTAGTCTACCCCTCCCCGCAACCCCAGTTGTGCGTGTGTTTATGTGTGTTATTCCACTATCTATACTCTGTATTACACTGCGTGCTATCGTATATATATTAGATTTTATGAAACCTATATTATATAGTATATTATAGTATTTTATACTATATTATATAGTATAAATAATAACATAAAATCTAATATATTTATATACGATAGCACACAGTGTAACATACAGTATAATACAGAGTATAGTCTATATATATATATATATATATAGGGTTGTGAGTTAATAAAAAACACGTTTTAAACAGACGTTTTAAACACGTTTTAAACCGTTTTAAACAAAGAATAAAAAACGAAAAAAACAGAAAAAAACGAGATATTATTTAATAAGTGTTTAAAATATAATATTATTATTATTATAATAAAGTAAAATTAGATTTCTTTTATATTTTGTATAATAATTGAAAAATTAATGATTATAATCAATAAATTAAATAATTATTTAATAAATGTATAAAATAAATATAATATTATAATTATTATATTAATCAAGTAAAATTAGATTTATTTTATGCTTTGATATAATATTGTATACTAATTTAAAAATGAATGATTATTTAATAAATGTATACAATTATTATATTATTATTATAATGATAAAGTAAAATTAGATTTCTTTTATATTTTTTATAATAATTGAAAAATTAATGATAATTTAATAAATGTATAAAATAAATAATATTATTATAATAATCAAGTAAAATTAGATTTATTTTATGCTTTGATATAATCAATTGTATAATAATATATATTATGTTTAATATATTTATTTTATAATAATTTATTATAAAAGAAATATGAAAGTTCATACATTTTTTATAATATTAATTATATACAAATACAATGTATATTATACATAGATTGTGATACAATCTCCATATCTATAGCATTAAATAATACATGAATAATCACTGTTATATTGTAACAAAATAAATATTATAATAATTATAATTGTCATACTAATGTAGAGTATGACAATATGATTTAATGATGCTAATAATACAGATACTATATTATTTGAATTAATAATGAATATTTATAATATGTATTACTTTATTATTATTTTATTATTTAATAATATCTTTATAATAATTTTATTTGTAATAGAAAAAAACGGATAAAAAACGAATAAAACGAATTAAAAATGAAAAAAACCGTTTAAAACATGTTTTAAACGAGCATTAATAAAAAACGCGTTTTTTAACAACCCTATATAATATATATATATATATATATACTATTTTTATACTAGTATAATTTTACAAACGTTAAATTGTGCCCTTTACTATACCCTCTAGTTATATAATTAGCGTAAGTTTCGCTAATCGCTGCCCAATTCAACTATTATACGTTGATCGTACTAATAACATTAACCACGTGATTATCGGTGACACGTTATTCAGTACGAACGTCCTCAAATAAACGTAATGTAGCCTATATCAATGCATTCTGTAGTATATAACACTCCTCTATATCAATGCAGTCTGTATATAGTCTATATAATACTCCACTATATCACTTATTATTTGTGTACGTACTATATTCAACGTATATTATTATTAAATTGTTATCGTATTACTATTATTTTATTATTATTTTCTTCCCGCACGAGCGAAGGGGTCTACATGACTCTATTTTAGTGCTAATAAACCTAATATCATCATCATCATCGTCATCATCATATAGCATTATGATAAGTGTACACCGATACACCCTTTACTGCGAGTGTGTCTGTAACCTACCCCGCACCCCCCACAGATTCTACAGGAAGTAGTAACGGGCCTACTCAAGGACAACAAACTCACAAAGAAGCACAACATCTACAATCGGTGCGCCCTTCGTCTGTACAAGGTCACCAAGAGCTACATACAGGTTCGTCCGTCTGTAGTAGTAGTGCTCGGTGAGTGTTGGACTGCACAGAGAGTAGCACACCAGCAGTCTTATCTCATACCTCGCCTGTAGTCAGTGAGGGCAGGATCGTGTAAGAGAGAGAGGATCGGGCGATCTGGTTATGACTCGCGATAGTGATGTAACGTTATACGTGGAGTTAAATAATGTCACTAATTCACGTATAACGTTACATCACTATCGCGAGTCATAACCAAATCGCCATAATTATTTCAAATTTCACTCCAACCTAATGTAATTAATTTTATTTTATTGAAAAACACGAAAATTCAAATTTTCGGGTAACGAATGAAGGATCGGGATCGCCAGAAAAAAAGGATCGTTGCCCATCACTGCCTATAGTAATACCAACATTATTTCATCTAATATTGATTATAAATAGTGAATATTAAACGTACTAAATTAGTCTCTAGGTTAAGTAATTATATATGTAATCGTATATTATACGACGAATTTAAATAAATCCTACGTAAATAGCATAGAAATTTATAAATATGACAAATTCGAGACGGGCGCGTCTTAATAAATCATTAAACCGCGAATATGTTTGACAGTTATTGCTTAACCGCATATGGCTTGTGCTTTGGTAACACACGGTGTTGGGCAGTGCCGTGGCACTATATAGAGCTGTGATTACCAGTACTATATGATCTTAAAGTGCGAGTGATGATTTAAATGCGGCTGGAATTATGCGAATAATATAATTGTTTTATAAAACAGTAGGACGGCGCGGGTTCGAGCCCTGTCCGCACCATTAAAATAGGTCTTGAAATAATATTTCGAAGAGAGATCTTATACGATTGCGTTAAATTGATTATTTTATAAAGCGATATCTACATAGTACGAAGGGAGCTATCGAGAGTGTATCTCAGAGAGTTAATATCTACCCATACCGAGGGTAATAGCTCCCCCTACCGAGGGCGATGCTCCCCATACAGAGGGTAATAGCTCCCCATACAGAGGGTAATAGCTCCCCATACAGAGGGTAATAGCTCCCCCTACCGAGGGCGATGCTCCCCATACAGAGGGTAATAGCTGCCCATACCGAGGGTGATGCTAGTAATAGTGTTAACAACTCTCTCAAAGTATGCATTGGTCGCACAACCCATCACTTCGTATCATTGTTAGCCGTGGTCACGCATGATCGCCCTCGCGCCTAGTGATATATGTGCGTCGTTAGTAACAACGTGTCACCTTCCTAGAATGTTCATCGATAATATACAAGCCTAGTCACTCTACTACATATCTATCTATTTAACAGTGACCATATCTAACTACTTCTCACGCACACAGGACATCAAATCTTCCAAGAATCTCAGAGATGACATGTATAAAATAGCTAAATCTCACGTTAAAACTGTTAGTGAAAACATATCTACGTATTCTTAAAATATATATGTGTATATATATTAGTGATCGAAAATTTAAAATATCGTATCTAGAGTTTCTCTTATTTAGCATTGATGTCTGGTTGGGTATTTATGTCATGAGTAATAATGGCTATTCGAATATCTTTAATATCTAATTTATATTATTTAAATATTCAGAATATTTTCAAACAAAATTTTAAATATATGTATTTCATTTATATTATCGAAAGTAAAAAGTTGAAATAATTGCTAATTATACCACTCATTATTCCAAAATAATCTAAAAATAAAATATATTGTTAAATAAATGTGATCATTAAATTATACGTACTTTATATAATGTTTTAACTATAAATGGGAATATAATTTTCTCGAAATACATGAAATAAAATACGGACTAATAAATAGTGAAAATATCCAGAGACTGGTGAAATTGTATCGTGTAAATTCTATAGAGTGAACATTCTTAATTCCGTGCATGTACAAAAATAAATATACACATATTAGGTTTAATTCGTGCAAATTCTGTGCATGTACGAATTTTGAGAGGCCTGTTGATGAGTCACCACAATTGTTTACATTATACATGTATATATTGTATATTATTTATTAAAATTAATATTAATATATAACATGATATATAAATCTCATTGTTTCAGGTTATAGAATTTGAAAAGAACAATAAATGATTCCACGATAGAAGATATATTATTATGGTATTGGCATTAAATTCTTATATTTTTATTAATAAAATTCATCAAACTTACAAGCCCTCTATACAAAAGTAACACGTGTTTGGTGGTGACGGGGTACGGTACAGTAGGGGGGGTACAACTATTTAACTCCGGGGTACGTGGTAATATGGACGAGTTATCTGTACAATAAATTACGTTTGTTCGGTGGTGGAAGGGTGGGTCTAGGGTACAATGTACCCCAGTTATTTAGCTTTAGTGTATAGGGTTCCCTGTACAATACACGTACACAAGGAGGGGGACAATGTACCCCGCATGGTACCCGCGCGCGTCTATTTAGCCTTCTTGTGTACGAGTTCCCTGAACTGAGAGAGGATGTCGTTCTCCCTCTTCACTCTCTCCTCGTGATTGAACCTGGCCAGCGCCCTCTTCTCGTCCGCGCTGTATATCTGGTTCTCCTTCCTCAAACGGACGGCTTCCATTCTTCTATGTCTGTAGGGGGTAATAAATCAATAAATAAATATTGTTTATTGAGGTATAACAGTTCGTATGAAATAATAAATATAAGTTATAAATTATAATGTATAGTTATTTTAAATCTCTAAAGGCCATAGAGTTAAGGTTCCGTTGAGGTGCTTTTCTGGTCTATCGCCGGGAAATGAATGTGTACATTAGTGTGTGCTGGGTATGGTATAGTAAGGTAATAATGTCCTAATGCTATGGTATTGAGTGTGTTAATAGATTATACTGATGTCATTCTATTAGGAAATAGGATATTATTGTATTTTTAAAATATGATTGTATTGGATTCTAAAACAGCCACCCTATGATATCAATAAAGGACATAAATCAACATTATACATTACACATTAAAAGGACATTTGTATTTTAAATAGCCAATCAATGAATGGATCAAATCTAGAACGCTGAGATAGATATTAAAGCTAGCTCTACAGAGTAGACATAAAATCTATAACAATAGATTGAACATTAATGTCGATAACAAGGACATCAAATTTATAACAATAGCTCGGAGAGTTTAATATGTAATCTTTTGTTGTAACTTCTTTTACTAATATAAAAGTATACTGTCGTCAGTTTGAGTGGTCAAACAGTATCGTTAGAAAGACCTAATCTCGTATACATTGTTGATGAGGGAGCTATGGATAAAATAATTTTGTTGAATCCATTACAAAAAAAAAATATCACTGGCTTAAGGGCATATGCTTGACCTGAAAAAATCGATTATTATTTATAATAATTATTTTTAGAATAATAGACTTTTAAAAAAACACAAAAAAACCTAAATTTTTACTTTGAAATATCAGGTCAAGCATACACAAGCCATTATGCCTTTAAGGCGTAAGCTGTGTTCAAACCAAAAATTAGCATGATATCGGCTGATTTGTATGGCCCGGTATCATCGAACATCAAAACCTGGCAGTGCCGGTGTGAACAGCTCTACAGATATCGGGGGCCGGTTGACGCAAGCCTTATGCGTATGTTTATATATATATTACCTATTAATTTTTGACTGCCAGATATCGGATAAATGTTTAAAACGAATAAATAATTGCCATAGGCCGGCTGTTTTAGTAGTGCGTAAACAGCTGTAGATAATAACACTAGAACTACAACGACTACGAGGCTAGGTAGACAATGGTTACCTGCTTCCGCTCATAACGAATCCCTGCTTCTCAAAGTGTTCGATCTCGGTGGGCTCTAGACCAATCTCTCCTCTGCGGGGTATACGTTCCCCTGCTTCTATGTAGGCTGCCATCGCTGCTCCTTCACCAGGTAGTAGGGCTTTACCAAAACTGTGTGGGGGTGGATGGGGGGGGGGGGGGTTTAGAGGGGGTAAAGTGTACCGGGAATAGCTTTGAACTTTGAATATGTAAAAGAAAGGAAATGTACGTATAAATTACAGAACTTCAAAACTTGAATATGTTTTGACTTAATTTTGTAACATATATTATATATATTATCTTAAATATATGAGAGTTGTTTATATTTTTTTTAATTTTAAAGAAATCCAAGCATATTATTGCTATTCGATGTAGGAAATGTTCTATAGAATTTTAAATAGAATATAATATATAAAATAAAACTTTTAGAATGTAAATTTGAATGTTATCTATAGATAGTCAATATTTCAACAAGAAATGAGCAACGTAGTTAAGTTGTGGAGAAGTATTAGACAAAATAGTCGAAATACTAAGAAAATCAGTCTTAAAGTATAGCGAAATATTTCAAATGAAATTAATTATAAATCAAATAATAATAAAATTAACAATATAAATATATACAAATATATAACTTATTTGAATAGCATGAGTTATCAACTATAGTTTTTACTTTGTTATACAAGATATTTATATGCCATGTGTATACTAAATTAAAGATAAATTAATCTATAAGTAACTGTGATAATACAGTTTTTAATAAAATTCTGAAACAACTAAGAAATATTCAAAAGAGTTGCAAACATAATTTATATTTATATGGAGTGATACTATTTGATATGTTGATTAATAGTGATTCATTTTTATAAATTCTTATCATTATATATATATATATATTAGGCTACCACTAAATTCATAGTTTATATGAAGCTATTTGCATGAAGATACATTATGGATATATACAAGAATAGTATATTCGAATACATGACTCATCTATATATATATGTGTGTCTGTGTGTCTGTGTAAATGTAGATTAAATATTAATACATAAATAATTAGATAATGATTACATAGCTAACTAAGAATATGTATTAGGTTATATAACGTGGAACATCATGAATATTACGTAACGTGCTGTAATTTGTACTCTATACGATTACATACAACTTAAGCTAGAGGCTAGATTTGCATGTGAACAACAATAACAATGGCTAACTAGTGGTGGTAATGTAATGAGTCATTCGCACTAACTCTAGTCGGGAGTTCTTGTCGTCCACCATGACGGGCATAGGACCTATTATAACTTCATCTGTGTGTGTGTGTGTATGGGTATGTGTGTGTGTATGTGGGTATGTGTGTGTGTGAGGGTATGTGTGTGTGTGTGTGTGGTGATGTATGTGTGTGTGTGTGTGTGAGGGTATGGGTATGTGTGTGTGTGTGTGGTGATGTATGTGTGTGTGTGTGTGTGTGTGTGTGTGGTGATGTGTGTATTAATAAGAGTTGAAGAGAGGCGAATTTATATAGATATATTATTTTTTTATTTTTAATCCTTTAACGAATGTCAAGGGATTTATACAATATGTATAATTATAATCCAATATGTATAATTATTACAATATGTATAATTATTACAATATGTATAATTATTACAATATGTATAATTAGTACAATATGTATAATTAGTACAATATGTATAATTATAGTACAATATGTATAATTATAGTACAATATGTATAATTAGTACAATATGTATAATTATAGTACAATATGTATAATAGTGGTTAAGGGGTATTAAAAAAATGTTACGCGATGTATAACAATGGTAGGTAGCCGGTGTTGTAATAAAGGTATTGCATAATAGTAAACAATAGGTCTCTGTATGGATAACGTTACCTTTCTCTTTCTTCTCTCTGCGCGAGAGTTTAGGGGAGTCGGGTCGGGCT
>OZ025244.1:14467147-14482147 GCA_964019155.1 Osedax fenrisi | reverse complement strand
TTATAGTATTATGAAATCAAATATTCTAGTAAATACTTATAAATTATAAGTTATAATAACATATAAGATAATATTATCTTGTATTCAAGAGTATATTTATGCCATCATATCGCTATGTTTTTATTTGATGTCATAAATTAAATAGTGATTGCGTACATATATTAATCAATAATGATGGCTTCCAATAGTATATAGAGTCTATAACACTATTCTATAGAACTTAATACGTTATTATTGACATAACGGAAACAGTCTTCCCGATGACTTATGAATCATATCATCTTTTATTACTTTCAAATGTCAACAATATTCGCATATGTTATCATTATCATGTATTCTTTTAACGTGTATTATTATTCGTGTATTTATTTATTTATTTGTTGTTTTATTATATCAACTTGACGCGTATACGCGTCCATCGTTTTCAACTGAGTCAATAAACCTTTCTATTATTATTGTTATTATTATATAACGATAATAGCGATTGTGGTAATGTTAAGATTGAGATTATAATACTAATAGTGATAAATAAACATAATGATATTGCACTTATGATATCGATGATGATGATAACTTGGAAGGTTCTGAGTCGACGATGTAACGTAATCTGTAGGCCAAGTCCTTACGTTTGTCCTCATCCCGTTCATCACCGCTAGACTTATCACCAAGGGAGCTGTCACTAGAACTCGAGGAGTGCCTGCGTCTACCTGTTGGTTACGGTAGTGATGAGGTCGGTAGGTCAATAATGATGACCTCTATGACCTCAAGGACCTTGCTATTACTAATCCAACTTCTCCAGACTACTTTACAATTACTAAGTACCTATACCTTGAGTCAAGGTATAGGTACTTAGTAGGGATGTAAATGATGCTGAGTCGAGACTATTGGTTTTTGATGCCGAGCCGAGACTTTCATTTTCGGAAAAAAAACGAGCCCGAGCCGAGCCGAGACTCTAGCCAAGCGAGCCCGAGCCGAGCCGAGACTCTAACAAAACGAGCCGAGTTGAGACTTTAGGTAACTGAGACTGAGACTGCATCATGCTTTATATTTTAGCATCATTTACATCACTAGTACTTAGTAATGGCAAAGTAGTCGGGAGAAGTTGGATTATTAATAGACTATTACTAATAGTAGATTGACTAATAAGCATATAGATTGATATATAGTTTATTGATTATTAAATACACGCAAAATTAAATGAAACAATAATTTAATAATAAGTAATAAATGAAAAAAAAGAATGACTGTTTACACATGCCATAATATATGTGTTAATAATGATGCACAGTTTGCTAATAATTATGTTAGTAGGTTAATAGGTTCAGAGTAGTAAGGATGGTTTCAATATGGATACGTAGTAATTGGGTTTGAGGAAATGGAATAATAGTACTACTTACAGTTAAAATTTAAGTGTTAATAATTAAATAATGTCTTACTTTATTTATCAATTTTAAGTGATTCCATTAGTAGTGATTAGTAGATATTCGATGTAGTGATAATAAGTAGGGCTAGAATAGGTTTATATATCATGTTATTCTTATAGAAATAGTTAATACTGTTAGATTTAGCTAGTAGTCGTGTTATATTGATATATTACGCATTTATAGATGTTTATACTCACTTTTACTGTGCTTATGCGATGACTTATGATGACCCATCGGTAATTTTGTAATCCTTTATTCGGCTAACTATTAATAATATTATATTAACGTATTAATATTATACATGGTTTATAATTTGATTACAAAATACATTTGTTCATGTATTAGTAAAGAATATATATATATATAATATATATATATATATTAATTCCATTTATAGTTATCTTTTGAATAACTTATAGTTGTATTAGAGAATATAAGCATATTATATAGTATTGTAGATATCATGATTATAGAAAAATAAATATCTATATCTAACTTATAAGTTTGATTATGAAGTCATATATTTAGGGGTAATTATCTCAATAAGAAAAACTGCTTCTATAATTACCCTGGCATTGCCTAAATATGATAATTATAATAATAATAATATATTTAGCTTGCTAATAGGTTCCATATGTAATCGGCATAGATAATATATATATATATATATATATATATTATAATATATACTATTCTATTATTTATATTTAATATTATATTAGCTTACAATACAAACTATTGTATCAAAACGGCAATGAGTTTTTTAAATTTCACCTCATAAATCCTAATCAATATAACCAGGCCACATTCGATACGGGTCATTTAATGAATCGTAATCATTACGATAATGATTATGAACTCCGTATGCACCGTTAATAGATTAGAGTTGATTACGCGTACTAGATATTAAGCAATTCTACATCGTAGTGATTCACCGCGACATGTAATTGAGTGCACCATTCACACTCAACACACCCCCTACTAACTGGCCACGGGGGTAAGTCTAAAACAACCCCAATGTTAACATAATACGCATTTGATTGACGTATGGGGGCTTCGCGCATGCGCAAATCAACAAATATTATTAATCTCACGACTAATTAGCGATTTCCAACCTGGTAGAAAAATATTCCTTTGATGTAAGTTTATGGTATACTCGTTATATAATTATTATAATAATACACTAATGTATACAGTTAATCCAAGCATGATTAATATTAACACTGTATTTATAAGTTATATATCATGATATAAAATATATTTAGTATTTTATAAACACATTATTGATTATGATGTATTAATTAATGTACAACGTTTTATCGTCTTACATTTCGTCATATTTGTAGGCCACAATTAAAAGGTTGTCATTATGACAGTCATAAAATTGGTACCTGGTCAAAAGCTTCGCGATTGAAGCGAGATTTGAACGCCCGAAAAATTGTTTATTCGAATTAGTTAATTTACAATAGCGTATGTTTGTACAAACATTAATATTTTTAGTTTTAGTTATTTACACTTTATTGGTTTGGTTTTGATATTTCTATGTTTTTTTAGCTGCATTACACCCCGAGTGAGCCTATAAAACACACTCACACACACATATATATATATATATATATATGTTAATGATAAGCTGTGGCATATATGATAGTCTATAAATAAACATACGCTAATTATAACAGCCAATCATACGCTCTTGTAAAACCACTAATTTAAATAAACAAGTTTGCGGGCGTTCAAATTGTTCACCAATCACGAAGCTTTTGAGCATAATCCATAACATTTATGACTCATAAATTCACATCGGCGACGATAATATTTTATTTACCGTGTAGATACGATCTGTCATGATATATTATTATAATTATATAATATTTAATAATTATTATAATATTATTATAATATAATATAATTATTATAATAATATAATAATTATATTAAATATATATCATATATTCAATTCGTTGATTTGCGCGCGAGAAGCACACAAAAGTCAATCAAACGCGTATTACTTTACAAATGTATGCTGTTTCAAACTGTAATCTACAGAACAAACTATTATATATTAAGTATCTGTATCGGTATTCGAGTGGTCCGATAATAAATATGAATTCAATTTTGAATTGTATCAAATTGATAATTAATTAATAAAATATAATTTCGTTAGTTATGAATTGAACTATGCCATGAAATAATTAATTAAGATACGTTGTTATCATGTTATAATAATAATAGTTTAAAAAATTAATATGAACCTTATTGTAATACAGAATAATTTTTAATTCATAAAATTAGATTTAAAAAATATTTAAAATTAATATTTATAAATTAAATTGTTTACCAAATTAAATAGATAATAGAGTATATTATCACAATTTATACATTATTCTCTGAAATAAATTACTATATTATATATCTACTAATCTTTAAGATGTATAATTTTTGTTTGTAATATTTTATATAATTAAATAATTTTGTATGTGAATTAATATAATTATATCCGTAAATCTTTAATTTGATGATAAATAAAACCACGTGGTTACGCACATGTTAAAATATTTATTTTTATTTTATATATTTGAAAAATAAAGTTGACCGAAATCTCATTATTTCATTAAAATCTATATAATATAATTAAAATGGCTTCTCGAGTACAATTTGAAGGAAATAATGAGATCGGTGTGTTCGCTAAATTAACCAATTCATATTGTTTAGTTGCAATTGGTGCTTCTGAAAATTTTTATAGGTTAGAAAATTAAATTAAATTAATTTTGTATAAAGATAACAAAGTTTAATTTAACTTTTAAAAATAGATAACTTGTATTGTAAAGATAATCCATACTTGATATCTAATAAATATTACTTATTTATTCATATTTTAATTAAGTAAATATATACATATGTGTATATTTACATAGAAATTAAATTTAAATTTCAAATAATATATTCATTAAATTATTATAAAAATTACAATAATATATGATTATAGACTATATCATATAATGTACTTATAATTTAATTAATTCATTTAAATACTAGTTATATTATTTGTATATATCTTAGTAAATATTGTATATGAAATATTCTGTTTAAATATTGTAAAAAGTGTAAATATGAATGTTTATTAAAAATATACTTTATTATCATCCACCAAAATTAATTTAATAATATTTAATTACAAATGGTCCATTATATATTTTCAGTAATATAACAATATATAAATTAAATGCTTTGTTTAAGTATAATATTATATTAAATATATTAAACAACATTTTGTTATATTGAAAATTATTTTTAAATTTCTCAAAAAATAATTTTAACAGTAGAAATTATAATTTATTAATAATATTAATTTAATTACAAAATTTGAAAAAATAATGTTATTTAAATATTTGTATTATCCTTAAAACTAAAATGAATCCTAACTTACTTATTAATTATATGATTATAAGTTATAATCATCTATAATTACCCTTAACTGTTTATCGTAAACTTTATGGCCTTAACCAAATTAATAGTTCTGCACTAAACTAGGCACATTTTATTAAATAAAAAAAATGCATGTACTGAACACAATATTTTATAGGCTCTCTTAGGGATATAATTCAGCTCCAAAATATGAAGAATAAAACTATTTTACCAATTAATAATTGATTTATCAGATTATTGTCAAAAGCTAATAGTATATTAATAGTAATAGTATATTAATATTAGTAAAATTGTTATTTCTAATTAGTGATATTACAATAGTGATTATGATATGATTGGCCATTATAAGTAGCGTATGTCTATTTATAGACTTATATATGCAACAGCTTTTCATTAATATATATATATATGTTTTTTATAATCTCACTCGGGATGTAATGCAGCTAACAAAACCTGGAAATATAAAAAATAAACACAACCAAACCTAAAATAACTAACAAATATAAAGGTGTATTTTTGATATTTTTAGGTTTTTTTTGTTAATATAATAATGTTAATTAAAAATGACAAATCATAACGAAATATTAACAGCTCCAATTTGAATTCAATATGTTAATTCATGGTTTTAGAACATTTTAAATTAATATTGTATTTTTAAACTTTAAATATAATATTCCAAAGTATATTAAAAATAAATACTTATATTTTAACATATAATGATATAGTTTTCTATACACATTTTTTTATTTAAAATACATATACAATATAATTCATATAAATGAATATTATTTAAATATTGACCTTTGATGAAACTGTCAGTTCAAAATTACAATACATATAGAAAAATCTTATTATCTGACTAATACCGCTAGATGGCCATATCGAATTATTATGTTACACAAATATACGCAACTGAAATATCTTTCCTTCGGAAAATCTTTTGTATAGTATAATCTATAGTATAGATTCTATACATATATATATATATATATATATATATAATTTTGTTACATATATGTATATTTTTACATGTATTTATATATATATTTAAGATTTACACTCGTATAAATCGCACCTATTTATTTTAGATATACATGCATGTTTAGATTTTAAAAATATTCTAAGTTAAAATATGTTTGAAAATATGTTTATAAATTAAATATAAAAATATATTTCAAATACATAATATTAATATCACTATTTCCAATCTATATATGGATATACAATATTTAATTCATGACGCAGCATATTAAAATTCTTTCGTGTGTATTCATGAATTATTAAACAGATTCTACGAAAATGTTTACTAGCAATATAGTATAAAAACAAGATATATTTATAACAGCTTTATATCATCTATATTTTATAGATATATATTGAAAAAGTTTAGGATTCCATAATGGATCTATGGATCTATTCGATGGAAAATACTTGTATTAATATTTTTTAAATAATGTAGATTTTATAAAATAAATGTGATGAGCATTTACAACAATTAATTAACATATAATTTTATACTGTAAGTTACAGTATGTAGCATAAATAGCTAAACATTCAAATTGAATTATATATTCATATAATATATGGTTATTAATTTATTATTATTAATTTTTTATAAATAAAGCAAATTAATAGCAAAATAAAGCATTAATCTAAAAGTTCATAGACTATAAATCTATACATAGATCAATAAATAATATCTAGAATACTGAGATTATCGGTAAATAAAATAATATTTAGAATACTGATATTATCGTAAATAACATACTTGTTCTACTAAATAATAATATTTTATAATTAAAATGTCTATATTCTTTTATTATGTATCATCGATTTATTTATTTCAATCTAATGGTTCGATATAGTGTATTCGAAAGAGAATTAGCTGATGAGATTCCTGTTATCCACACAACAATTGCCGGATGTCGTATCATCGGAAGAATGTGCGTAGGTTAGTCTCACTTTAATTATTAAAGTTTAATATATGCACATTATTTGGTAACTTACATATTTAAAATAGCAAAAATGTTATGTTATAAGACGATATATATATATATATATATATATATCAGCATACATTAATAACATGGTTTATACCTCGATAAGCTTTTATATAATCCCTGGGGTACTAATATCTGAATACTATACTTCTACTCTATACTATATTCACGATAACTACACTTGCATGGCAGCGAATCGTCACGGTATTCTACTACCGGCCACCACGACTGATCAAGAACTGCAGCACATTCGCAACTCTCTGCCCGACTCCGTGTCGATACGTCGAGTGGAAGAGCGTCTCTCCGCTCTCGGTAACGTGATCGCTTGCAACGATTACGTGGCGCTCGCTCACCCCGATCTCGACAGGGTTAATACCACCGCAATCGCGCTAATTCATATTTTATATTACGACGAACATAGATATTATTCATATATGTATTAATCTACGGTTACTATTAAATTAATTACTAATTCGTGATCGATTGCACATTTGTATTGCTCGTAGATCTACTGATGTACGTCGTGTTCCATAGGTTATTACCGCCTATGGTAATAAACTGTCCGGTATAAACAGTTTTAGGCCATGGTAAAAACCTAATTATGTTTATATAATTATATATTATTTATAGATTTTATATGTAATAGATAATATACAATTATAAAGTTTGACAATACTACATTAAAATCATAATTATTTAGATTAAGATTTTTTATATTTTTTTAAAAACAACCTTTATTAATTTTGTAAATTTTGTAAGTAAAGAACATTTTTTTTTAATAAATAATATGATATTGAAATTTAAATAAAGGAGTAAATAATTCAATAATATATATATATATATATATATATATATATATATATATATAATATTGAATATAAAAATATACATATATATTTTAAACAATAGAACTAATAATATTTTCATTGACCTCAAAATCCAGTATGGAATTTTTTTAAATAAATGTACTATAATTATAATGGCATAATTAAAGCAGAGTGATATAATGTTTGGTCAATTTTTCAAATAAAACTTCTAGAATAATTAGCAATAACAATTATATATATAAATGAATCAATATTACTTTAAATTTCAATATACATTTTTTTTAAAGTTATTATATCTGATGAGTATTAGGTTTTTACCGGTTATTACATTAAATTAACATGGTAGATAGATTTTTTGCCATTTTTGCCCGGTAAAAACAATGGAACCCTGATGTACGTATATATATATATATATATGGATCGAAGTATAAATAAATTGCATCATATCCTCAGATTGAGTTAACAGTTGTAAAGTATCCCACTCTAATCTTAACTAAGTACATAATATTAATGCCATATCTTTTTATAATGTATTTATTTGGATAGTATAAGATAGCTATATATTAAGATTTTAGATAATGGTAGCCACCTATATATATAAAGTGAATTATATCATTGGCGTTGACATCATTTTTAGGATAAACCTACTTTTAATGTAACTTTTGTAATTATCATATATATCCCTAATTATTATCATTATATTTCTTCTTGAATATCTTACAAAATGTATATATTCACATGTGAATATAATTTAGATACATAGGTTTATTCAAAGTAAGGTGCACAGAAATATATTCATTGAATAGCTTCAGTTTTCTTTATATTCTATTTATAATATAAATTTATATATACTCATTTTTATAAGCATAATTGTAATATATTGTATATTATATATATATATATATATATGAATAGACATAACAAAATAAAGCTTATTTTATTATTATATTTCTATAGAAAGTGGATGTTTACAATTATTTCTAAGGATATGTTATATATATATGGCAAACAAATTGTTTATACATTTATAGGTAGCTTGAAATTATAATTTCAATGTTTTCTATATTATGTATATTGACATTCTAAGTTATATTACATTATATTATGAATTTAATATTGAAATAATTAATTTAAAAATGAGTTTATGCATCGATTTTTATATAAAATACACTGTTCAAAATACTACTAGACATTAATGCAATATGATCAAATAATACAAGCATTAAAATATGCATAAGCAGAGATCCTGTACTTGGTATTTTATATTTTACAATTTGTTAAGGAAATTGTAAAAATATAATATACTAATTTTCATTTGAAATATTATATAATATTTAAAGTTAAAATCATTTTATAACAATATTTTTAAATACTTTTATTATATAAACTATAAATATTATTTAAGTAATACTATTCATTGATATGGCGTTCTATAAAAAATATATAACAATTAAATATATATATTCTAATACACAGGAGACCGAGGAGATATTAGCTGACGTATTAAAGGTCGAAGTATTCAGACAAACAATCGCTGACAACACATTGGTCGGCAGTTACTGCCAGTTATCCAATCAGGGAGGACTAGTTAGTGTTCATCAACGTCACTCTTGTATGCGTGTATTTATATAATCTGGAATGACTTTCTGCGTTCGTTTAGGTTCACTCGAAGACCACAATAGAAGCACAAGATGAACTCTCGTCGCTGTTACAGATTCCATTAGTAGTTAGTAGTAGATTTATCCATTAGTTTGTAACCTTTATCTTCAAATATTAAATAATACATTTAGCTTATCGATATAAAGTAATATATTTTTTATAATATGGTTAAGTAATTATTTGTTAATGTGTTTATATTTATAATTTTAAATAGATGCTCGATATTATTCCGTATATTAGATATTAATCTATGTATTTCATTACTAAACCAGGCAGGTACCGTGAACAGAGGTAGTGATGTAATCGGTGGAGGAATGTTAGTCAATGATTGGGTGGCTTTCACTGGACACACAACAACGTCTACAGAACTTTCGGTTATCGAATCTGTGTTTAAAATAGGCGCCAGCCGACCTGATAAGATCACCAATGAAATGAGAGATTCTTTGATTGACAGGTGAGTTTATATTTTTTAGAATCACTATTTAATTATTTTTTTTTGATATAATATAATATAATATACTTATTTATTAATAAAAAACTTATTAATAATTAGATAATAATTATTAATAATTCTTTGTCATGAAATAATATTAATTTGTAGAATTTATATATAAACACTTAATTAAAAGTATTAATTTTATGGAAATATTAGTTATTATATATTATAGTTTATGAATACAAATAAATCACTATTATCTTGTTACTGCAAGCTACATTATTTAAACATTACTTTACATTTACAGTATGTCATAAGAAGATTGACTCAACATCAGCCCATGGCTTAAACCCTGTATCGCAAATATTCAGATTTTAGATGTAATATAATTGTATGTGAACAATTTTTTTATTCATTGTGTAAAAACTTTTAATAAATAATAACAAATTAGTCAAAATAAAGATAGACGTACATAAATGCGTATACGCACATATTCACAATATGATATCCGCAACTAATGTAATAATTCTATACATTAATGAATACAGGTGTGTGTGTGTGTGTGTGTGTAGGGAACGGGGTGCTAATGTTTCATGCAGACCCATTTCAACTGAGTGGAACATCTCTGCATTCTATCTGAGACGGTGGTATTCTTACACTGGCAGCAATAAGCTCTTTCTCCTGTTACATAAATGTATGATTAATATGAATATATTCTAGGCCATAGATTTTGGAATCTGTTCTAAATATACTGGTATATATATATTGACAGTAATCTAAAATAGATGACGAAATTCATACTAATATTATTTTAAAATTGCATTATCTCTACAAAATACCCTTATAATAACTATCTGTACTTAGTCATATATTTCAGAATAAAGTAAGATACATTTTATAATTGTATTTATAAAAAAAGTCTATTTTTGAGGTATTTAACCATAAAATACTTCGATATACAGTCTTTTATATGAATTACTACTACCGTTAAACCTGTACGGCTGAGAAGTTTAGCTTTCAACTTTTCAAAGTCGGGTGAGTTGTTCCTAAGGAAGAGATAGTCGACGTTTGTACTCCAGCTGTAGCCTGCGAATGATACCACTACGAAATCGCATTCCGTACATCTCAGTCTGTCGCATGATCTATGGAAATATGAGACGCCCATTAATATTGATATATATATACCTAGTTAAAGAAATCATATTAACTAATTTTTGTATATATTTAGTATAAGTTGTATTCAATTTATTTGTATAGAAATTAATCCAGATCAAGTTATTTATTAAAAAAAAATTATATATGTATATTAGAATATATGAATATTGAATTAATATACAGAAGCTATATTTAGCTTATATCCTTATAACAAAGATTTTCCGAAGGAAAGATATAACACTTACGCGAAATCGTGTAATTCGAATTTGTATACAAAATACCCTGGTGCCACCTATAGCGGGTTACTTTTAGGAACTATGCGTTGTTTATAATGTAAATTCGTATTTAACTATATACTTTTGAAATGTTAAATAATATGCTTTAAATTAATATTTATATGATGACAACTAAGTGTTCATTACTAATATATAACAAACAAATATGATATGTATGTTTTAAATGCTATAAGTATATATTTAGTGAGTAAAAGCTAATTTATATTGCATGAAATTTAATAGAGCAATGAAAACATTGTTGTATGCAAACAGAGCCGAACCTAAATCTATTTCAGTGATTTCGATACTACTGCTAGCAGTGGTTGGGGCTATTACTAAATTACATTGCATGTATAGGGAGTGTTATATCTTTGCTTATAACAACAATATACAATATTTAATATATAATAATTATGAAATAAGAAAATATAATAATAAAAATGGTGTAATACAAGATATTTATATCGAATATACACGTTAATAATAATATAAATAATAGTAGTGAGCATAATAATAATACTTATATACATATATTATAAAAGATATGAATTTTTAACAGAGATCACATGATATTAAATATTTCATTTTTGAACAAAATTGGTTAAAAATTTAAATTTATATACTTAATAATAAAATCTCAATACTCAAAATAAACTTTGTTTCAAATATTATTTCTATTCATTATAAAGTTATATATTGAATTGATTATTTGAACACCAATATAGTGTATGTTACCTTCTGGTGTATAAAAATAATGAAAAACTAACGAACAGAAAATACAAAAATTAAATTGGATATAAAGATTAAATAAAGCGTATACAAAAATAAATTAAAAAGTGTAGATAATGTTAGTTTCTTCCTGAAAAATACAAGAATTAGACCTTCTGTAAGTGATACGGTATGACATATATATATATATATATATTAGTATATTATTATTTAGTTTATTATATATAGATATTATTCTTGAAGAAAATAAAATAAATTTTAGTTTGCCAATAATATGTTTATAGTTAATGCATTATTTTAAATATGTCAACAATTCTAAGAGTAATTAGGTCTTATAGTCAACTATATAGTCTATTTTATTATCAGGAATTAAGTTATTATATATATATATATATTGTTTAGTACATGTTTGTTATTGTTACTTATTCTATATACAATAATTTCAAATAAAATAATAATTTTTTAATTTAGTTTATTTCAATAATGTGTTTCGAATATATATTTGTATAAATAAATTATCAATCGATATATATATATAATACATAATATTATAATAATAAATAATAACTAAATAAATGTACATAGCATTTAATGATATATTATGGAAAAATGGTAATAAATATAATATCCCAAATGATACATCTTACCAGGTTTAGTGCAATCATTTATAATATTGCACCATAATGCGCAAGATATACAATGAAAATACTGTAAAAACTTATTTACAAAATAAAAAACCATCATAGGTTATAATTTAATTATTGCACCATAAATTGTACAATGAAAACCCATTTACCATGTGAATAGCATATTATAATGTAAAATATATTCTACATTAATATATAGTTCACAAAATATACCAAATTTGTAGGTTAAATTGGGTACCGGTAAACGCGGACCAGGTAAACTGGGACCACTTTTATGCTTTAACCCATATTATAGAAGTATACTATATATATTTATTTTAAAATGGGCTGAATCTTATTCAAAAGTGGTCCGAATTTTATTTCATAAAGTGGTCCGAGTTTACTGGTATTCGTTAAATTCAGTCGAGAAAGTTCTACTCATTAAATAATATACTGCAATTATATATTCTCCAACCTCTTATTTATTGCAGTTGATACACCATCGCATTCCTTTGTGTTATTCAAGTAAATATCTTGACATCTGTACGCAATAGTAATCTATTAATAACTGTTATTGGTCGGTCTATTTATATAACTGTTGTAATTTATACTTATTTTTGACTTTGGATACTAAAATCTTAGCACTTAGTTTAGTATATGAAATATCTGAATTACTAATGTTTAAATATTAAAATTAATACCAAGGTATATATAAATATTTAATATTAATAATGAAACAATGAATTTTCGGTGTATACTATATATGTATGGTAATTAATCTCCTAATAGTGTATATTATAGTGTAGTAGTGAAGTAATTCACACTAGATATCCCAGTAATATGGGTGATAAGCAAGTGCTAAATACATCTATGTAGTGAGAAAGTGCATAAGAAATTGAATGCAGAGTATGCCACTTTGCCCTAGAGGCGCTGCAGTCGAAACCTACTAAATTTTAAATTATAATAATTTATTTATACATATATATATATATAGATAATTACGCTCAACGAGGACGCTGCAGTCAAATCCTACTACTGAATTCAAATTAATATTATTTATATATAAACGTCGAAAACATCGGTTAATATTCATTTGATCGAATCGTGTTACTTATATTATTATTGTTATAGTGTTCGGTAGCACGATCAGTTAAATATGTTCAATAATGTACATTGTATTATACGCTATTTGTATACGCGATTCAGTTTAGCATGTCACCATAATTAATGTTTTAATGTCCCGTACCGATATACATAGTAATATAAAGATAGAGATTATCAGTTATAAGAATCTGAGGTAATAAGTTATCGAGCGTATTATACTAACGAGATATTAATGTATTTATATATGGTATTTGCGCGGTCAGAACAACGATAATAGAATTGATAACTTTTGCGTTGTCGACGTAGAGTTTGTATTGCCATTTGTGTACGGCGTAGATTTCGAGGCGTTCATTGTTCTAGTGTCTTTGTAATCGTCGTCATCGAGTATTTCATTCATCATGTCGTTCAGGGAATTATCTTTCCTTATGCTATATAGTAATGTAGTGGGATAACAAGTGTGATGATTAATAATAATGAATAAATAAGTCATAACGAGCGGTAGGACGCGGTTTGAGACCGGTGCGGGCCATTGAAATAGGTTTTAAAATAATATTTAGAAGTGATCTTATATAATTGTGTATAAATAAATGATCGGCCATCGTTAAAACCATGGATGCCTTAACATGAGAACGAATTCGGTTTTAGATCCATTTGGTTATAAGTGAAAAATTCATCTACGTTCCTGGATGGGATGAAAGGACTCCACTAAAATAACAATAACAAAAATAATAATAGGGATAATGAGGGAGACTATCAGTGAATTGATATTATAATAATCATTTAGTAGAAATTATTTACCTATTATGGTTTAAAAATAAAACAAAGCAATATTTATTTTCTTCTAGAAAGGCTTCAAATTAAGTTTTTCTATTTTTGTATTCATTTTTCTATTGTTGACGCAGAGTATTATAAAATTATACATATACCAAATAAATAGGGAGAGAGAGGGTGAATGTGTTAGTATTGGGAAAAGTAGAATCTTAGAATGTGACGATGACATTCCTAAATAGTATTAAAACTCCTTATAAGGAGTTAATCCTTAGTTAATCCTTAGGAGGACATGCTAACTAGCGTACATCTAGTTTAGAATGGTGTATATGCATTCATGAAAGTATTTAGTGTATAAAAGGGGTTTCACCCCAACTCGAATGCAATTATTAACTCTAATTATTAGAGGTTAAAGATAACTATATTATTTAAATCTCCGTAAAAGGGGTTTTACATCTAATTATTAGAGTTAATAATTGAGTTATAGTTAATGTAAAACCCCTTTTACAGATAAGCATTTATTTTATTTTAAATACTGGATTTAAATATTAGAGTTAAACTTTAACCT
>OZ025244.1:14429647-14462147 GCA_964019155.1 Osedax fenrisi | reverse complement strand
TAACAATAACAATAAATATATTATATATTATATATATATGCACATATATATATTTATATATATTTATGCACATATACTTGATGCGTATGCGAAGTTCACACGCACGCGAGCGCAGACAAACATTCTTATGTCTTTTCTACTCGAGTAGGAGGTTTCGAGAACATTAGTCGCGGTGGTATACGTGCCCTTAGCGCAGAACCTCATTTCGGCATCGTCCAGTATGTCGTCAAGGTCATCCATTGCGTTCTCTGTGTGTCGCTGACCTACAGCGGTATACAGCGGTGTTAATGATGTTAGAAAATATTTATACTTTCGATTAAATTTTCGGTATTGAATTTTATATTATGGTATTGATACTATCAATACCATAAACATTTATATAATCCAAAATATATGACTATAATAATTACATGGACTGTAGATTTTAATTTAAGTATATAAGAGGAATAGCTTATGAACCCCAATGGATACAATGATATTAAAGGGAATTGAATTTATATAGTATGACAATATGAGAGTACAATATATAATACAGTTATAGCTGGGATGTAAAATAATTATAGATAAATCATAACACGCGTGTATACATTTGCATTCGAGCTTCATAAAATGTAGAAGTAAAACAGGTTTACTATTTAGATCTACGCATTTATATTTAGTTTAGTTATTCAGCTTAAGAAGAAAGTTATATATATATACACATATATATATATATATATATATATATATACATATATATATATATATATATATATATATATATATATATACATATATATATATATATATATATATATATATATATAACTGTTAGTTTAGCTCTGTCTTTGTGGCATACTTGTGATGAGTAATCTAGTTTTTATTCGCGATTTGTGATATGACTCGGGGAGTATGGGTGTCGGTATACATTCTACTGGCTCTAGAATATTCCTATGACATAGGAATTGGTCGCCCCTTACCAGAAAGTTGAGTAATCGCAGATCAACAACCAGCTGAGTTACATCATATATAATTCATAACTAAAGTAATACTCTTATGTTAATATTATGTCATCATTCTTATTGTCATTTATTATTTATCATTAAATTATTGTTTCATGTCATTTTGTGTGTCAACACTCAATAAACTATATATCTATCTAGATATCTATCTATATATATATATATATATATATATATATATATATATATATATATATATATATATATATATATATATATATATATATATATATATATATTAATCTATTTTGAATTATCATATGTCATAGTTATTAGATATAATTTGTAAACAAAATAGAAAACTTTCTAAATATATTAGTTATATTTCTAAATAAATAAGAATAAAATCTATTATTAAATACTAAATTAGCAGCAACTATTTATTTAACTGATAAGGAAAACTATTATTAGATAAATTATCTTGAAGAATTCCTCTTGGTGATTTATTAATTACACTTTTTATTCAGAATAAACTTAGAAGTATTAAGTATTAAAATATTTAAAAAGTAAGTTACCATGGTATGTTAAATTAATTTCCTGGTGCTATCGAAAAATATATTTAAATAATGTCAGAAAATTAATTTAATATAGAGAATAATATGCAGATGATATAGGTTTGGTAAGTATATTATATATATATATAGTATATTATAGCATAGTATATACTATATATATATATAATATTTAGAACAAATAGAATAACATTATTTGAGGAATGATTATTAAAAAGAGATATATCTCTATGAATATATATATATATATATATATATATATATATATTCATAAAAGAGGTAATAAATATAAATATATTATAGAAAATTTAATATTAGTATGGTTGAAAAACCAAGTGTATTAGTAAATAGGATAAAATAAATAGTTGATTTATATATTTCATAATATATATATATATATATATATATATATATATATTATATATGTGCACATATCTTGAATATTCAAGATTACATATATTTCATAAAAAAGAAATTATGATATTTGTATATTTTATTACATAATTTATATATTTAAGGTATTGTGTATTAGGAATTAATAATATATTAACAAAGATTTTCCGAAGGAAAGTTATAACACTTACGCGAAATAGGGTAATTCGAATTTGTATACAAAATACCCTAGTGCCACCTATAGCGGGTTACTTTTAGGAACTATGTGTTGTTTATAATGTAAATTCGTATTTAACTATACACTTTTAAAATGTTAATTAATATGCTTTAAATTAATATTTATATGATGAAAACTAAGTGTTCATTACTATTATATATAACAAACAAATATGATATGTATGTTTTAAATGCTACAAGTATATATTTAGTAAGTAAAAGCTAATTTATATTGCATGTAATTTAATATAGCAATGTAAACATTGCTGTATGCAAACAGAGCCGAACCTAAATCTATTTCAGTGATTTCGATACTACTGCTAGCAGCCATAGGGGATATTACTAAATTACGTTGCATGCATAGGGAGTGTTATATATTTGCTTCACAAAATCTTTGATATTAATGTATGAACTTTTTTCTTATACATAAATATTATATTTTTTTAAAAACAGTAATTGTATAAACTATTTTAAATTTATTATTTATTATTATTAATATAAATAAATATTTAAATATTTCAATTATAAAATATAATTATAAAGTTTAAATTATAATATGTAAGGAATTATTTATAGGTAAAAGTGTACATTATATTGTATATAAATACAGTAAAATATGATCCTGAGGTACGTTTATATTAAAAATATATCATATATTCACCACCATTATTATTATGATAAATCGGATTACGTATTAAAGTTTAGCGCTGTTTATAAAAAAGCAACGTGATACATGTCTGGGAAAGAGGTTTATTCGTAAAATATATTTTTAACTATGTAATAGTAATACTTATTCTTTAATATAATACAAGAGTTTGCGAAGCAACGATATAATATCCATATCTACTTAATTATGAATTCCATTTCCACCGCCCCACGGTTAGTAGTAGCAAAGCCCTTTGATAGTAGCAAAGCCCACCCGGGGTTTGCTACTATCAAAGATATAATACTCCCTATGCATGCAACGTAATTTTGTAATACTCTATGTCGCTGCTAGCAGTAGTATTGAATCACTGAAATAGATTTAGGTTTGGCTCTGTTTTCATACAACAATGTTTTCATTGTTGGAAATCAGAGCCTTGTGGAACACCATGTGTGTTAAAATAAGGACGATACAACGAGGAGTTAATCTTCACCGAATATGTTCTAGATGAAACAATATACATAAACCAACTATATACTTAACAGTGTATTCCAATTTAATTAAGTCCAATAGAAAGAATAGTGTGATCGATAGTATCAAAAGCACTAAATATAGTAGTACACTAAGTATAGTAGTACGAGATAGCATGGTGCGTTATTATCAAGATATATGAGAATATCATTAATGACTAAAGTAAGATACGCACTTTGATATTTATCAACGATAGCATTATACTACATTAGCACATACTGTAATTAATAAGTTGAGTGGACACAACACGTTCTGAGATCTTAGTTATGGATGATAACTGGTATATTTGACGATAACTTGATAAATTAGATTGGTCAAGAGTTGTTTTTTTTTAAATCGGAATAATCTATGAATATTTCATTGAGCGTGGAACAATAGATTATATAATAGATATATGAATGATTTACGCTATAAGTCCAATAAAATATGGTGATAATGTACGAAGTAGATTTAGTGGAATAGGATCAAGGGGGAATTGGTTTTCAAGGATGTCATCAAAGAGAGTGCAATGTCATGTGTGGGAAGCGAAACACATGAATAGTGATTATGAGTGGATATTAAATTGAGATTGAATCGTGCCGAGTTGATGTTTGGAAGTATATTGATAATGCTAGAAACTTTTTGTTGTAAGAAATTGGTAAACAATGTACAAATAACTAAATCAGGCTGGTCCGGAAGATGCTTGGTCTGGGTTTTACCTACTAAGGTGAAAGATAATGTATAAGCTTGTTTAGAAGATATTCCATAACTACCGAGCAGTAGAGAGAAGTTTTTTCTTGTAAAGCGATCGAAAACTTTAAAGGAAATAAGATCAGATTCAAATTTAGAAGATGCATATTTACGTTGTAGTCTACGAAGTAGTTGACTTAGTTTAATAAGCTCAGTATTAAACCAGGAAAACTTACAATAAGTTCGGTTGATAAGAGTAATGGAGGGTACAACAATATCAAGCGAATGAGATAATGCCAAATTAAAATAATCAAAAAGTGTAGACAAATCAGAAGATATACTGTTGTTAAGTTGATGGAATACAGAGTTAACACACATTGGTTTATCAATAGGGGAGATTTTCCGAAACGTTCTAGAAGGTAGATTAACTTGTGTCACCGGCAAGTTCAAATCAAA
The DNA here is from genome assembly GCA_964019155.1 of Osedax fenrisi. NCBI lineage: Eukaryota > Metazoa > Annelida > Polychaeta > Sabellida > Siboglinidae > Osedax > Osedax fenrisi. The sequence continues at coordinate 14,457,726 of OZ025244.1, read as the reverse complement.
TAATATGACAAAGTGATCAGATATTAGAGAACTTTAAGTGGGATATGAAATTAATTTAGAATCATCTAGATATAAAAAAAGTCAATATTATTACTATTAGTGTTATTAGTAAAGAAAACATATTGCGTCAGAGAATAATCAAATATAAGTTTATTCAGAGATAAGGAAGCATTATTTTCATTATTAATTTGAATATTAAAATCACCAAGAATAACTAATGTTAAGTTAACTAATGTGAAAGATTCTAAAATAGAAGAGAGGTCAGCTAAGAAATTCCATAGGCTATATAAAGGTGGAAGGTAGATAAGTATAATTATAATGGTAAATAATGAAGGAAACTGAATAGTACAGATCATAATTCCATGTGAAGATAACTTGGGGTGGATGACTAAATAATCTTAAGTTCCGATTAGAATAACAGAGCCAAGCAACACGACTATGTGATGTAGACCTATTAGTAAGCAATACTTAAAAAACAATCAGAGGTCAGTTGGGAAGCTAGAGCAGAATCATCAGTAGTTAACCAAGTTTCAGTAATACTCAGTTAAACTGTTGCATTATTTTGTATATATATATATATATAATATTATAATATATATTATCGGTAAATATTCTTATTTAATTTACAAAATTGATCTACAACTTGTACATTTAGGACAAACATTTCCGAGATCAGATGAAATTAAATTATTAAAATTTATTTTTTATATTTACCATAATTTTAGAAAATATTTTATCAAACCATAAATTCAGAATTGGATCCTCACTATAATTTATATTACTAACATACATTCTAATAAATAAATATAATATAAATAAAATTATAAAAAAAAAATATAAATATAATTGAATATCTAGTAAATACTATATGAAAAAACTTAATATGAAACAATTTTTAGGGGCCTAGCCGACGGGGCCCCCGTGGCTACGAGCCTGCATTACATGAAATATAAATTAGCTTTTACTCACCAAATATATACTTATAACATTTTTTTACATTTAAAAAGTGTATTGTTTAATACCAATAATAAAAAACATATTTATACGAAAATCACCCTATCTACTAGATAATCTAGTAACATCGATGTTAATACTTAGTGTATCAAATTTAGCTTAAGTGTTATATCTTACCTTAAAATCATATTTGATAGAATAGTGAATTATTTTACACTGACAAAATTGCGAATATTGCCGGAATATCATATTACGATTTATAAATGTTTTTAATAATTATAAATGAGTTATAATCATTTATTAAATCATTACCAGAAATTTACTTCCATGTAAAATTTATAATAATATGCAATTAAAATTATACTAAATATAGTCGAATACGTGTAATATAACTATATAATAATGTTCTATTATATATATGTAATAGAGCATAGTTAAGAAATATCTAAATATATAATAAATTAATAATATACCTTCTTTCTATTAAAATATGATAATAAAATACCAATTGTTTACATTGCCTACCATATTAATTGAAATATTCTTGTTTATTCTTTTATTTATTTTATCAATTACTATAATCGATATACATATTTACAATCAATAATAAATGTTTTTTTTTAATATTAAAATAATATTAGTGTATTATATGATAATTAATAAACAATTATAATAATTATATACTCCAATGATAAATAATATTTGTTATTATTTATGCGGATATTATCTGTTTTCCAGTTTTAAACTGACCTCAATCGTGCCCTTAGATTTCTGTCGAAATTAACTACGAATATGTTAAGTTTCGCAGTAAAATCTGCGTCGGCTTTGAGCAGTCCGCTGAGTGCGACTACTCAAGTTGTTGCCTCAGCTTCGAAGCCACTCTTCACGGGAATTATTTCTAAAACCGCATCGGTAACAGCATTATCAACAAATGACGGGCTCAAGACTTCTGATAGTCTTCTTTCGATGATTACTAAACCAACACTGGCTAGGAATACTGTTGTCTCTGGTCAGTATAATATTATTTATATTACAATTAAAATATTTATTTAATATATATTTGTAATACAATAAACACACGTATATATTTATATAAATAAAAACTATTTTTTAAATAAATTTATATATTTTTATAAATATTCAAAAATAGTAATATAAGTATTACATATCAATCACAAAATTATATTATATACATGATATATAATATATCATAATACTTGTATATAAATTATATAATATAATACAAGGATTACGATCAAAAAGGACGAGTTGCGCATAAAGTGTTACATTTTAAATGTAAAATAAATGTATATAGGGTCATTTTGTGATGCAATGCAGCTAACAAAATACAAGCAGGTCAAAACTAAATAAATTAAACCAAATAACCCACAAATACGAATACAGTATATATACTATTAACGGTAGCCAGTAACCTCGTACGAGTAATTTCGTACGAATTGTTAAATTTAATTTATTTCATAATAATACAGTTTGTATACGATTATATATAATAACTTATTATATATTCATATAAGAACTGTATAATTATGAAATAAATTAAATTTAATAAGTCGTACGAGATTACTAAATAAGTCGTACGAAATTACCTCGTACGAGATTACTGGCATTCCTATTAACTCGTATTTCAAATGTAACCTTTAACTCGTGCTTTTTCCCTAATACAATAATTAGTATGCAATGCATACTATGCATTAAACATTAATTTAAATAATTAATCTATATATACATACTTAGTATGTGTAATACTATGATCATAATGATAGTATGATACTATCATTATGATCATAGTATTATACCTTGTTACACAGTATGTATCACGTGAATCTCGAAGCAGGCCGCCGATGGTTATTATAATAATGTCAGTTACATTTTTATTTTGGGGTTGTGATATTTCTTTGGTTTGGTTTTATTTTGCTGTTTTTTTTAGCCGCATTATTATAATGATTATATATCCAAATGAGCCTATAAAATATTGTGTTATTATAAAATATCTTATATAAGACGTATACTGTGCAGTAGTGCATATATAAATACCACCGAATCAAATAAACTTTACGATCAACGGACAAATTTGACAGACATCGATGTCTGTCGATCGTAAAGTTCACTTGATTTTATTAAATTTTAGCACATAAGATTAAATTTACGGACATCTGTACATATAATACAATACAATCAAGTGTACTTAATTATCGACGGACATCGATTTCCATAGTAAAGAATATCAGATTAATTTTACGATCGAAGGACATCGATTTACGTCGAATTTGTCCGTTGATCGTAAAGTTCCTTTGATCCGTACCACCCACCTTGAACTCTTAAATTATTATAATAACAATCGGCAGCCTGCTTCGAGATAATTCTATGTGACATAGTCTAAATAACCTAGAGATTTAAATACTTTTTATTATTATTTAATATATAAAGTGCTTTTCAAAGGGGAATACGGACGTTAAAATTAAGCAAAAATTAAATAACAATAAATAGCAAAGTTCACGCGTGGTGCAAGGCGTTCGTCCCGCGAATTAATTATATGCTCTAGTGCACATGAAAATAAAATCTGAATGAGAGATATGTATATATGAAATAATTCCTTTAGACAAATATACGTATAAACCATTCGTATTAATATATTTATTTGATATACACACGAATACCGTATTCAATACAAATACCATCCTATATGCGGATTGATATTTGGGGGTTGTTTGATTTATTTGGTTTACTTTTATTTATCTGTTTATCTTAGTTGCATTATATCAGGAAGTGAGAACGACTCACCACGCTTGAATTTTCTATTTATAGTTATTTAATGTTTGCATACCATCCTTTTCTAATACTGTATACTTTTTTAATTTAATTTTTTCGGATGTGTAAAAATAAACATTGGTTTTAATGTAATATTTTATTTTATTTAATAAATATATAAATTCTATATAAATATGAAATTCTATACTAGTATTCTTATAGTATAATGTGTTATTCATTTATATAAACATGTTAATTTAATGTGTAACATGATAATAATAAAATATAAATAACATTTATGATTAAACAAAACCAATAATAATTGGTGGTCTAGAAATATTTTCGCAAGACCACTCAATGAAAAGTAAAAACTTTAAAAAATCACATACAAAATATATTAATAATTAATAATAGAAAACTTACTAAATATGATATAGTTATACATTTTAGGGATGGGGTTAGACAAATACAAATACTTTTTTTTACCACAAATCAAATGAAAATAAAAATCAAATAAAACATAAAACAACATACAGATACTCAAATCATTATTCTACTGCTTATAGACTTAGAAATTTAAATAATTATTAATGTATATTTAAATTTATATATAAAAATAAATAGAATTATAATATAATAAAAATGTGATATTGTGTGTCTTGATATGTAAATGTAATGAATTATTTAAATGAATGTATACATTATATTATATGCTGTTGAATAATGCAACATTAAATAATTATTATTTAATTACTAGTATTATACTGATTACTTTATTATCTAGAATTATATGCAAATACGCATGCTAAAATTAGTAATACAAGAAATCAAAGAAAAACGTTTTAGATAATTATTTAAATAAATTACTTTATATTTAAATATTTGCAGCTTTATTAACTCCGAGTATATTTCTTAATTTTGAATACACCAACCTTTTTTTGTATTTTATATAGAAAAAAAATAAATTATATATTTCTCCAAATAATCTCTATGATATATATATATATATAATTCTCATTTATTTAAAATTAATGATATAACATAGTATCCCATATCCATATAGGGATATAGGAGGCCATCATGAATATAATTATTATATTATAAAAATCATGATCTAATAATTATATAATATACTTTGAGAAATAGTGATTTAAATCAAAAAAAAATATGATTTTGTTTGGCTGATTTAAATCGTGATTTATCATTCGAACCCTGATATATATATATATATATATAATATTAGAAAATACCAAAATACACGGTCTAGCATTAACTGTTAAACATGTTATTCATGGTCTAATAATTTATTAAATAATCCCATCTTTAATTGCCAATTAATAATTGGTCATATTTATAAATTTCTTTGTTATTTACATACAATTTATTTAAATTTGTCATATATACAATTACATATATAATTACTTAATATAGAGACAAATTTAGAACATTTAATGTTTATAATAATTATTAGATAAAATAATTACTTTTAGATTTGTATAATGTTAAATACTTTAAATAATGTATTATAAATATTTTAACATTAATTTAACATAATTTTCAAATTAAACATTAAAATAAATCATAATTTATATACATTTTATGTATATTTATGATAATATATATAAATATATGATAATATATATATGTAGGGTTGTGAGTTAATAAAAAACACGTTTTAAACAGACGTTTTAAACGCGTTTTAAACATAGAATAAAAAACGAAAAAAACAGAAAAAAACAAGAGACATACATTTATACATATATTTATTTAATTGTTAATATTTAAATTTAAATTCAATTTGACAAATAATAATTTATCTGCTCTTTTTTTTGATATAATAAATTGTATAATAATTGGAAAATGAATGATTATTTAATAAATGTATAAAATATGTGTATACAAATATAATATTATTATTAAAAGTTAAATTAGATTTATTTTATGTTTTGATATAATAAATTGTATAATAATATATATTATGTTTAATATTATATAAAAAAATAGTATGAATTTTCATATTTTTTTAATAATAATATATTAATATATAAAAGAAATATGAAAGTTCATAATATATATTATTATATAATTTATTATATCAGAACATAAAAGAAATCTAATTTTACTTTATTATTTATAATAATTTATTATACTATAAATATGAAAGTTCATACAGCTTTTATAATATTAATTATATAATGTACATATATATATATATATAGATTGTGATACAATCTCCATGTCTATAACATTAAATAATACAGAAATACTCAGTGTTATATTGTAACAAAATAAATATTATAATTATTATAATTTTCATACTAATGTATAGTTTGACAATATGATTTAATAATGCTAATAATACAGATAATATATTATTTGAATTATTACTGATTATTCATATAATATGTACTTACTTTATTATTTTATTATTTAACAACATATCTACTTTATTTAAATAATTTTATATTTTGTAACAGAAAAAAACGGTTAAAAAACGAATTAAAAACGAAAAAAACCGTTTAAAACATGTTTTAAACAAACAATAATAAAAAACGCGTTTTTTAACAACACTATATATATGATTATATATTTATGCGCTTATTTTATAAATAGAGTATATAATTTTGGAAATATTATATGGTGACTCATTTATGATAAAATAATAGCTATGAGAATGAGATTTTTTATATTGATGCTATTGTAATAAAATTCACTTATTTGGAAAGCATATTAAATTCTATAATGTATGTCATATGTTAGCTTTTATTTATTTATTATTAAAACAAAAGATGTGATAAAAAATGTAGTACAAATTTGATTGTCTAAATGAATTATAATTATGAAAAATAGAATTTATGATAACAACAAATATGCCTATTAACTGTTTACTAACATAATAATCACTTATTTCTAAATAATAATATTAATAAATATATGAATATATTTCTATTGTAATAAATACATAAAATAATATGATTTTTAAATTAATTTTATCTGGTTTCTATTTATCATACATTAATATATTATTAATATCTATGATATAATTATATACCCATGTTTCCTATTCGGTTGGGGAAATGAAATATTAACATTTTCATAGGTTTAATAGTCAAACTTGTATCTTGGTCTTTGCTATTAGTATATCATAAATATAATAACTTTAATATCTCATTTTTAATTTATTAAATTGGTAAATATAAAAATAATACATATGCATTTAATTTTATATGGGCTAAATAGCGAAGTAATTTATTATGCATATAATAGCAATTTGTTGTATAATATGTTATATATTTATTTGATTTTTCACAAAATTTAAAAATACAGATACATGTGAAATTTATATAAATAGATACAATAAATATATATATATAAAAATTATATGATAGTACTCAGCTTTACATCTATTATAATGTATTATATTATTTAAAATACAATTAACTAAAATAAATATTTAATAAAAATACATTGATACAATATGATATACATGATAATACTCATACTATTAAGAATAGCTATAATAACATATACATGTATGATATTCAAGTATATGTTACTTTTATAGTATACATTAATATATATATATATCATATTATTAAGTACAAATAAAATAAATATATTATATCAAACATTTAATTATAACATAGCAAAATATACACGTTTATTAATAATAGTATTAATATAAATAATTATATTTATCTATTACACTTATATTATAAACTTTATAAAGTAATTAAACATTATTCCACAAGTAGTCCCCCAATAATGTTAACTTCATCTCATATAAAATAAAATATAACATTATATTCATATGAGTCACACTTAACCAATTATGTTCACAAATTAGCTATTCAATATATTATGTATTCTCTATTAAAAAAGCATTGCTTTTATATTAGTATTATTATAATTTTTATTTTATGAATATAAGTATTATTATTACACTCATTATTATTATTATTTATGTATATATTCAATATTAATATTTTTGTATTTATGACATCCTTATTATTATTATATCATCAATATGATATTTTTTGTTATAAGGATATTCTTAATACAAGCTACTTATAGCTTCTAAATATACTTCCTTATATTATATTCAATATTTGTGAAATACATATTAATTTTCATTATCTAATACATTTTAAATAATGGTTAATAATATTATTAAATTGGTAAATTCTAATAGTATTTAATAATAATATTATTAATATAATACAAATATTTTAAATTACTTCCTTATATTATATTCAATATTTGTGAAATACATATTAATTTTCATTATCTAATACATTTTAAATAATGGTTAATAATATTATTAAATTGGTAAATTCTAATAGTATTTAATAATAATATTATTAATATAATACAAATATTTTAAATTAATTCCAATTACTTTGCTATATTCACAAAATTACATCTTCAAAAATTATATGTACCGAAAAATAATTCATTATATTGTTATTCTTTTTATATATTTTTATAAGTTTTGTAAAATTATTATTATTCTTAAAACATAAAATATATTTATTAAAAAAACTGTTGCTTTTTTCCATTATTAAAAGAGCATTGTTTTATTTTAAAAAAAAATATGATTTTACTTAAAATTATATATAATATATTATATATATATATCGTTTAAGAGTAACTATAAGTGAATTATCTATGTATTATAAACAAACACCTATACAACATATAATACATGTTAGTATGTAATATTTATTACACACACAACTTTAGAATCTCATATAATATGTATCATATCTATCTGTATTTTTTGTACACAATTTATGAAGCTTTGAAATTTGTACTGTTTAAACTTTTTGATAAATCTTTATAAAATGTTCAGAGTTTATAAATAATATATCAAAGATAGGTACTTTTGAAAATATAAATATATTACTTTAATCTACTTATAATAAAAACCATGATTTATGTATAATATAAGTTTAATATAGTATGATAAAATGTCTTATTTATTTAATATAAATATAATATACTTGATAGCCCATAATTTAATTAAAACAAATCAAATACTTATCGTTTAATGATAAACATAATCAATTTATAATTATAATTATTAATACAATTTAAAATTTATTCTCAAAATTTTTATTTTTAAAATATTTCTTATAAAAGCCTTAATATGTTTATACTGTGTCGTTAATACACTATCAAATTTCAGATTATGTTGGATATTTTAGTTATGGATGCATTGTAAATAGGGGCACTCTTTTTTTATGAAATATATCTTATTTATTGTACATGAATTATATGTAATAATTATTATGGTATACAAGTTAAATATTTATTTATAGTTGTAAGATAATTGTTGTTTATTAATTATATATATATCATCGATATAAAGAAAATGGATAAGCAATTGCATTTTTTGTATGGCACAATCCACTACGGGCACTGCAGTCGAAACCCACTATCTGGCCCACTACCTGGCCCACTACTTTTTATTTATACATATATATATATATTGATAATTACTACCAATTTTAATGTACTGTCTATACTAAAAATAAAATCAACATTCCTCGTAATTTTGTGTATTTAAATTGAAGATAACATACTATTTTATTGATATTTATAATCTAAATCCATTGATATAGATCGAAGTCACTTAAATCTATTTCGTAGAAAAGACTACTGTTTTAATATTTGACATATATAATATGACTAATATCCAACAAATCACTGATAACAAATAATTTTGTTAATATATCGATAAAAGTGCCATTCACATATCTATCTTTTTTCATTGCGTGCGTCAATAGCTTATCCACTTTCTTTATATCGATGATATATATATATATATATATATATATATATATATGTATTTAATAAATACTATTTATTATTGTTTTAAATATATTTTAATTTTCTAAATATACAAATTATATATACACTTGAAAATAAGCAATATTATTTTGAAGCCCTTTATGAGGAACAAGAATACCAATATAATAAATAAGAAAACAGATTATTCTAATAAGTATTAATATACCTTTCCTTGGAAAAGTGTAGCTATATAATAATATACTTATTCTAAACTGATTTTCATTTCTAAATTATTAATAATTATTTTTATATTTTGGAAGAATGAATGAAAACAACTTTTAAAATAATATAATGATAATTTAATATTATAAAAATATCTAATTTCAATATATAATATTTTTTAATTTTATGTTTATATTTTCTATAATGAGTAATATTAAATTAAATATTACAAAGAATAATATAATATATTATTGAATTACTTTAGGTATGGGTCAAGTAAGATATCTACACAGTGATCATCAGTTCCCTAACATGGATGGATACAGGAGAGAAGGTACTAAAACTACTATTAATTACAACTTTATGATATTTATAATTCTACTTCTATTTAAGGAACCAAATCTGTAACTGCTGCTGGTACCAATGATAACAGCGATTCGAGAAAGGCATTTTCGTATTTAATGTTGGCTAGTACTACAATTCCAGCAGTGTATGGAGCCAAGGCCTGCGTTACTCAGTTCATTAGCTGCATGTCTGCTTCTGCTGATGTCCTCGCCTTGTCTAAGATCGAAGTAGACCTCTCTTCCATTCCGGAAGGAAAGAATGTCACCTTCAAGGTATGCCTTTTAATATATCAGTATCTTAAATATTTGTTTACTAATTTTACCCTATATATTTTATATATAATTATATTCTTATTTATGTATATTTTCTATCTTTTATCTTCTAATAGTGGACCTAATATTTTGTTGTATGTAATTATATTTATATATGTATATATTTCATGTTATTGTATCTAATCGACAGTGGAGGAACAAGCCCCTGTTCATCAGACATCGTCCCGCCTCTGAAATAGAGCGAGAGGAAGCTGTATCCCTGTCAGACCTAAGGGATCAGGAAACAGACGCAGACAGAGTGCAGAAGTCACAATGGCTTATCGTGCTAGGTGTGTGCACACATTTGGGATGTGTCCCGATCGCTAACTCTGGAGAATACGGCGGTTACTATTGTCCTTGCCACGGTTCCCATTACGACGCCTCAGGAAGGATTCGTAAAGGACCCGCCCCCCTTAACCTGGAAGTACCCCCGTATGTCTTCATCGATGAGACTACGCTGATTGTCGGATAAACTCTATTGTTATATAATATATTTATTAATATTATAAATATTATTATAATATAGTATACTATTATTGGTCGTTGAATGAAATAAATTATATAAAAAATATGTATTAATGAGTGATGTTCTTATAAAAGGTACGAGCGCACGCATATCAACATGCGTGCACGCGTATTAATTCATGATTATATGACGGGACAGACTGTATACATTTCTGTCCACATTTAAGGGACATTCGTTACTATCATGTTGTATTAATCCTCCGTAAATACATATCTCACCTATATTGAAATATGTTGTATATATTATGAAGCAGTATGATAATAAATGTGTGCAAATACATGACACTTGCTGAGTGGTTGTAACCTCTTATGTAGAACATGTGGTAGTAGCAGCAGAGTAAGGGTGCGTTTATATCTATCTTGTCATATTCTTCAGTGATATTCCATGTTACAACACCTTTATTAGCAGTCAAATAATAATTAGCTAACTACGAAATCTATTAATTATTTGAGAAATTACAAAACTTAATCATAATAGTCATGTAGGATATTAAATAATGGAGAGTTGAATTTGTTGCCCTTTTTAATATTTATAATCTGATAAAACTTATATAGAATTATATTATATATGAATTGTTATTACAATTATATTTTTATTAATATGTTGTTATCTGCAATATTATATCTAATATATGTCTACATTTATTCAGAGATATAAATGTTTATAATTACACTCAAATTTAATATCTCATATTTAACTAATAGCAATAAGTATATATACTTTTTTTTACTAGATTTTACTTTATTTATTATTTTGTTTTTTAACTTGCCCCTATAGAATAAAATACTATAATTAATGCTTATGTATGCATATCAATATTGTTGATTTAGTTGTATTATAACTCCTACGTAATAGATTATAACTCCCTATTATGAATACACAATATAATATATATATAGGCTATATATAGGACTTATTATGAGACAAGCTGCTTTTGAATAAATCATAAATATAATATATAAGATATAATAGTATTATAAATGAATGTTTAATAGTTTTTAGTAAAACTAGATTTTTTTTTGAATCCCCCCACTGTTAATTTTATTTTGAAAACAATTCTAGTATAAAATATTATTTTAGTTTTTATAAAATAAGTTATGAATGAATTTATATGTTACAAAATCATAAAATAATGATATATGTATCATTATTATATATATAAATAATATTACTATTAATAGATTAATTATTTAAGGGGTTGTGATAGCTCACACCCCATTTCACAGTTTACCATGTAAATATATAAGCAGGATATAGTCTATTATATGTATTATGTCTATTATATGTATGGCTCACAGAATTCTATTCATTGAATCAATCTATTTATGTTGTATTGCATTTATAATATATGCATGTATACCCGAATAGACATATTTATTATATATAGCCTATTGTGTATATATATAAATTACCAATTTAAATTGTTATTTATTCTAGATAAATTGTATTTTTACTATTATTAGAAAATAATATTTATGAAAGATATCTCTGGGAATATATAAAAATATGTTATTTGTATATTACAAAAAATTGAAAATATAGCTATAATAGTTTTTTTTATAATAATAGCATATTATACATGCACTGTTAGTGTGAATTTATTATTTAGAGAAAACATCATTTGAATATATATGAATACATTATATATTATCATAATGAATATATATAAACCATTTTTATATAATTTCTAGACTGTTTTCATGAATATTTTTTTCTTTTCATTTTGATATTAAAAAACAGTAGTATGAAATAAAATAAAATATTAAATAACAAATTATTTCACCAACTAAGGGGTGTGACATCCCCATAAATAGATTTAATGTAATTATTTACAAAATTGATAGTTTTTATATAAATATCATAAGTAATAATTAATGGATTATGCTATATATCTAACATCGATGAATTATCTATTCTTTTATATTTATTTATTATCTAAATGTACTAACTAACTTATCTAAGTGTATAGTATAGTATGTTGATATTTCAGCATTAGTTAATCACATCATCTGGTTTATAATGTATATTACCACCTATTTCTATATATTTATATAGTATATATGGTTATTGTATATCTTAATGATAATAAATATATGGAAATATTATCATGCTCTTGATATTGCAAAACATGGAAAAACAATATTTACCATAGTATAGAAATAATTCATTTTAAATTCATGATCGATTAATAATAATTAATATTATAATATACAATTAAAACATTGATTTAACATTTGAGGTTAGATGTTTCTTAACACTTTAAGGGCCGCATAAATATGCTGGTATCTTAAAAGGACACTCTTCTCGCAATAAATATATTCTTACATCATATATCATTGTATGCAGTCAAACATTAAGTAGAGATACAAATCAAAGAAATAGTAGATTGTATATATATATATATATACATATATGGCAGATACTCTAGTGTATATTTTTATAAATGAAAAATAATTATATAAAAATTAATCTATATAATATATCCACTATTCAATATTGACATACATTGATATCACGAACAGTATACATTTTAATTTAAAATATAGGATCCAACCAACGAAAAGCTATGATAGCAGTGTGAACAGAGGCCTATTAGTCAATATTCATCGACTTATTTAGTATTCATCAACATATCACAGTTGTAATGTATATTACATGTATGAGTGAATGAAACTAGACTACATAATGTGGCCTTTATCAAATAATAACCATCGGATAACAGTTTCGAGATGTCCATCTTCCTATAGGTCATGTGTTTAACCGATACTTCGCTGCTTCGAATATCTATTTATAGAACATGAATCATTTAATATTTTACGTTATTATATTATAAAATTCGTATTTCATATATTATTAAATTTAAATTTATATATATATCATATATTGTTAAATTTATATAGCATATAATATATATATGATATATAATTTGCATATCGTATATTATTAAATTCGCAATTATTAAACGAATATATCGTATATTATTATAAATGTGTAAATTCATCGCGCCTTAACCTGTAGATCTCATCATCTTATTCCTCATCCTGGGAAAGTTGATAGGTCGGATACCTCTATCTGATGACCATCGATAACGGGTTATAATGGTCGTAGTAATAGTAACCAGTAATCTCGCGCAGTGTGTTTTAACGCTTTGGTTGCGTGCAAGGGCGGCGTAAATTCTACTATTTATAAATAGTTATTTAAATTAAAATTTCGCATGAGATCACTGGTATCCATAATAATATAAATTCATTATATTGAATTTATATATATGTGTGTGCATTGTAATATATATTATATATAGAGACAGGATTAGCTCATTTGGCTTGCATGATGGTTAGCTTTATCAAATGAGTATTATCATTAATCTTATAAAAATACAATATATACATTTTTATAATTATCATTTATAAATTATTATTAGATAATTTACCTAATTCATATAATACAATTAATAAACAAAACATTACATGAATTATCAAAATAGCAGTATCTATATATAGTATGGAGGAATTAGGTTGGATAGATAGTTAGATCAATAATAAAGTATAATGTGCTCGCTAAATATATGGAAAAGGGAGAAATTATTATTATGTGTATATAGATATCTAAATTTGACAAATTTCAGGTTTTTATTTTTAATATACTTATTATAAATATGTATACTACGTGTTAATAGTATTAAACATCATCTAATAATATTGCATTATGTAGTGATGTGGATAGGTAATTAATAATTAAAATATACTATTAATACTACATGATCTGAAAATAATTGTTAACGAAATAATCGAATATACTAAGAAAATAGTGTTCATAATAAAAATATAAAGAATCAATAAATATTGTTCATAATCTAGTGTGTTGATGAGTGATTGTAGTGAATGCATTACGTATATATATAGTTGTTAATAAACAAACTTGCTATGTTCTGACGATCCAGGTTTATATAAGGGTTTCCGAATGCTGCGCAGGATGTAATGAAATAGTTTTATGAATGAATGAATATTTATTTACTGAATATTGAATTAATATACAGAAGGATATTCATAAGCTATACGTAGCTTATATTAAGAATATTCGTATAACAAAAATATCAAATATTTATGATATAATAATAATTATGAAATAATAAAATATATTAATAATAATGGTGTAGAATATTTATATTGATATACACATTAATAATAATAATAATAATACTAATAATAGAAATAATAGCAGTGCGCATATAATAATACTGTATATAAAATACACAAAAATATATATTATAAAAGAGATACATTTTTAACAGAGAATTAAATTGGTTAAGAATGGCTTGACTATTATATGATTTTATATGTATTGGTATATTATTCCAGAAAATTGGTCCATAATAGATTATATTAGTTTTTTTGGTTGGTATTAACTAAAGTATTTTTTATTTTTTATTATAGCGCATATTATAAATTGAGTCTTGTAATTTAAATAAATTTATAATTATTGGTGACATTTTATCATTTTTAATTCCAAACATAATTTTACAGGTGTTATAGAATATCAACTTTTTAAAAGTTAAAATGTGTTGCTCTTTGTAAATATTATCTACATTAGTTCTATTTTTTGACGATATAATATATTTATAGCTTTGTTTTGAGCAATACTTATATGTTTTGATGTCGAATTATAATTATTCCCCCATATATGAGTACAATAAATAAGATGGCAATGAAATACAGAGTAATATACTAGCTTTAAATATGGATAGGTAAAATATTATTTAGCTTTATTAGAATTGATAATCCATAATAAAGTTTAGATTTAATCATATTAGTGTGTAATTAAAAATTCATGTTTGAATAAATTATTAAACCAAGTAGTTTGATTGAATTTTTTTGAATAATTACAGTATTATTTAATATAATAGATAATTTTGCTTTAATATTAATAAATAGTTAGTTTTGCTTAATTTAATTGTAAATTTATTTAATGATAGCCATATATCAAGATATTCTAAAGTATTTATCATTAATATAGAGTTACACATATATATATTCATGTAGAAATTTAGCTTTTACATAGTAGATTGTTCACGATGCATTGTAATTTAGGTAGAAATCATATTAATATTAAATATTACCTATATACTAATCCACCAATGGTGAGTTAATATTCACTTATAATTTATAGCATATAGGTTATATAACACTTATGTTTAAAAATAAAGTTTAAGATTTTATAAATATTTACCTATTGAATATAGTAAAATGAAATGGAATTTGAAATATAATTTTTTATAATAAATACATATATCTAAAATTTAATATTTTCAAATTTTGTTTTAATATAAGTAGATATATTTTGTATTAATCTATATATATATATATATATATATAGATATATATATATATATATATATATATATATATACAGTAAAACCTCTCTATAAGAAAATTGTTCACACATTTGGTTGGACTTCAACCTTTTCCACATTAAAAAACCTCTTTATAAGAAAATCTTATAAGAAAAATATAACTAAAACCTCTTTATAAGAAACTTATTGTATACAAAATAATTATATATAAATAGAAGTATTGTATATTGATAACAATTATAGAAATTAATTATTATATAAGATATATTTTTTTTCTTACAAATATTTTATATTACATAAATAGCTCGAAATGAATTAAAATTAATTAATAATTGTTATTGTATATCCTTAAATGTATTGATGATACAATTTATTATATTCTACAATTAGTTGTTAAATAATAGATTATTATAATATTGTAATATATAAATTGTACAGATAACATTATTTTAAAGCAAACAATTATTAAAAACTATTTAAATAAATCATATTTCTTTTGATTAATACTTTTAAATAAATATAAATAAATAAATATACTATATATATATAACCTATAGGTTTAATAATGCATTTTCAATTATAAATTAATTCTTAAAATCATTGGAAAAGTAAAAACATCTTTATAAGAAAACCTCTCTATAAGAAAAAAAGTACTCAAAAAAAATAGTTTCTTATAGAGAGGTTTTACTATATATATGTAGTTATCTAGGGATTACGATAGATTAATAATAATGAATATGTTACACGTGTTAAACATGATAATATATAAATCAGATATGTATATTATATCTTAGAAATTGGTATGGAATAATATATAAATATTCGTTAAAAATTGTATCTGAGCGAACTGACTGTTATTATTAATAAGCACATTATATATAAATATAACAAATGGTATATTTAAATATATCTATTCTAAAATATGTTTATTTAATTATGTGTGTATATATTAGGGATTTAAATGATGCTCAAATCTAAAGCATGATGCAGTCTCAGTCTCGGTCACCTAAAGCATGATGCAGTCTCAGTCTCGGTTACCCAAAGCATCGATGCAGTCTCAGTCTCAATACCTAAAGCATCAATTCAGTCTCAGTGTAAATAACAATAGCATCGTTTAAGTCTCAGAATGGGTTACCTAAAGCATCGATGTAGTCTCAGTCTCTATAAAATGCATTGCTATTAACTCATGCTTATTAAAGGCATCATTCAAGTGTTAGTCTCAGTTTTCATAAGCTCAATATAGTTTCAGTGTCAGTTACCATCTGCAGAATCATTATTTTGCATATCAAACGAAAATAATTTCATTACAATACAAACTATCAGATAAGTATCATAAATAACTACCAGGAGTGCTAATTGATAAGAATCTTAATATATTCATAAATACAAAAAGTCAAATCAGCCAACTATCAATTGCATAATATTAGAATTATAAGAACAAATATAAATTGTAATACATGTAAATTGTTAAATCAAATCTTTATTGGACTATTGTAAGTTACAATTTGTAACATACTTTTAATTAATTTACCTCCTTATCAGTTAATGACATTAAATAAAATAATTCGATCGTCATTCGCGTAATATATAAATTAATACCTATATCAATATACGAATATCAGAATAACTGAACTGATGCGACAACAGCACCTATAAGTATACTATCAATTAATTTCCACATTATTTATAAATTACTGGTAACTACACATTTTGCATATCATCACAAGACACCAACATACCTCGCGAAATTAATAAAGCCATATTCAAGTCTGAGAGTACAGAGAACACATAATGTACATCAAATTGAAAATATATTAATATTATAAACAAAATAGCCATCCATCGATACATATAATTAATATTATGTCACATGAAATAGGAAACATTAATAAAAATATGGATAAATATATAAAAATTATGTTTAAAATATAACTTCCAAAAAGCATCATTTCGGCTCGATTATGTTTTGTAAGAGTCTCATCTCGGCTCGGGATCGTTTGACTAGAGTCTCGGCTCGTTTGACTAAAGTCTCGGCTCGTCTTGGGCTCGTTTAGCTAAAGTCTCGGTTCGGCTCGGGCTCGTTTGGCTAGAGTCTCGGCTTTGCATGGGCTCGTTTTTTTTCCGAAAATGAAAATCTCGGCTCGGCATCAAAAACCAATAGTCTCGGCTCGGCATCAAAAGCTCGGCATCATTTACATCCCTATTATATATGCACATGTAAAAAGTTGATATGAAACAACATATAAACAATTATGTTTTATATATCATATTATGCACAATATAATGTAAATGATGTTATTGAAAATTATAGTTAATATTTCTCTAATAAAATAGTGATACTTTTGGATCAAACTATTTAGAAATTATAATCTTATTTAATATTATATACTTATTTATTTATGATTTGTATGTATGTATATATGTATGTAGAGAGGTATCACTACATGATATGAATATTTAAGTACATTTCTTCAAGTATTTTTAAAATTACAACGTTATTATAATACATATATATATATTCCTTTTATATCATTTTTTAATTATATTACATAGATAAAATATTAATAAATATTTACTTATATATTTTAATATATATATATATTATTTATTATAGCTATAATAATATCGTCTATACACTTATTTTACATAAAATAGATAAAATATAATATACTTATACTTATTTAATATAATATACTTGATGAAAATATACTTATTTATTTCTGATTTTATTAGAACTTTATTTTTGTCATACTTACCAACAGTAAAATTCCTTACATTTTGTTTTTTTCTGGTATGAATTTTATTAAAATATTCAGGAATATAGAGGACTAATTATATTTTAAACTTTTAGCTTGATTTCTATTAACTTCAATCATATTACAGTAGGCTTATATATGTAATTCAATACAAAAATCATGAATATAAAAAAAATGTAACCTAATAAAATAGTAATTTGTAATAAATATGAGTATATATTAAGATGGATAAATGTGTATACATATTATGAATTTCATATTTATTGTTTGATTTTTAAGGGTTTATAATATTAATATTATGTATACATTTTTTTTATTTGATGCTTGGTTATATGCAACTGTAATTTCAAAATTAAAATGGTAAATATAGGAAAAGTTAACATGTAAGAGATAGGAAAATATTTTAACCAGGAAATATACATATTTATAATATTTGTATTGATATAAAAATTTACAATATTTTAATACTATCATAAAACAATTTAAATATCATGTTAAAATATTTTGTTCCTAGAATATCTAGAAGTTTTAATATTTTTGTTTTCTTCAATAAATCAAAATATAAAGTTTTTTTATACAAATATACGTATTTCATTAAGAAAAAAAGTATAAAATTTTGAAAAAAAATTCTAGCTATATTAAAAAAAAAAATGTTATTTTATTTTGTATGGTAAATAACTATTTTATTAATCATATATTAAAGT
The DNA here is from genome assembly GCA_964019155.1 of Osedax fenrisi. Classification (NCBI taxonomy): domain Eukaryota; kingdom Metazoa; phylum Annelida; class Polychaeta; order Sabellida; family Siboglinidae; genus Osedax; species Osedax fenrisi. The sequence continues at coordinate 14,437,996 of OZ025244.1, read as the reverse complement.
TTGTCGATTTCATTTTCGAAATTGAACAGATAACACTGGTCTGCATTTGAATTTTTTTTGATTGTTATCAAGGGTTTCTTAACTGATTATAAGCTACTTTTTGACACTGAATTCAAATCTGAAAACCGTTTTGCTCAATCAGCTTTAGTTCTTTTTTTATTCAACTTTTAATGTTGTCAACAAATATGAGAAATATTTCAAATAAATTATCAAGAAAAATATATTTAGGTGATATATATAATTTATTAGGAATATAAAATAACAATAATATGTATTAATATTATAGAATATTATTTAAATACTATATACATGACAGTTTGATAGCTTTTCTCTTGTGTTTTGGAATAAAGGAATAGTATTCTATTGGGATTAACAAGAGAATTCTAGATTATATTGTGTGAACCAGTATGTAAATTATTACATTCTGGCCATATGCGTCTTGAATAATGTTCTCGGTCAGCTCTAGTATCCCATTTGCAGAGAAAGCATGGGTATTTGGTATACCCATATTGAATACCCAGAAGTATGGCGACGATCTACAAATGTATATATTAAAATAATAAAACATTTTAAATAATTATAATTATTATAATAAATATTATAATATATTACCTTCAAGTCTCCGAAAATCATCTAATTGTGAAAATTATAATTTAATGAATCAAGAAGTACAATCATATTATTGTAATTTTCTGATATACTAATTGAATAACCGACAGGAATTGAAGAGACTCTATTACCACTGTATAATAAAACTGCCTTAAGACTTTTATTTGATGAATCGATAAATAATCTCCAGTCTGAATCTGCATACGAAATACCCATACCTTCTACCAATCCAATAATATTGTTACAATATACAAGTTCTCCATTGGTAGTAAATACTTCCTAAACTCAATGTAACGACTTCGATACCAAGATTATGTTGTTTCTTTGATAACATTTGACGGTCTGCTAATCTAGACCCAAATAATTGAGCAGATTCTTGTCTTTTGTTAACTCATTTAGATCATGTTGATTAAATGGTTCAAAATGTCTTTTATTTTCACCCCATGGGGAATGTATTCCTGTGATAAATCATCATTAATTTCATTTTCATCATCTGATTATGATGATGAATCAAGATTATCTGGTGGTATTGATATCGGAATATCATCATTATAAGGTACAGGCCGTATAGCTGAAGGTATATCAGGATATATAACACGTACTTTATTCTTCATATGTATTCATACATATAAAATTATATAAATAGTATAAAGGTATACATATGTATTCTATATATGAACCATTAATATTTATATGCAAAAATATATACATGCAAAAATAACAATCCGATACATGATTCTGACCTTCTCTCTATATCATTGGTATTCCGAAATTTAAATATTTTAATTTCTTATTGTTCCAAAGATGTACGTTAACAGTACAGGTTTTACAACAAATATGCTGTGCAAATAATTTGTCTTGGTCACCTAAATGCATTCCGAAATAATCATTGTAGGTTTTTTTTATAACTGGCGTTATATTTGACTTCTGATTCAACAATGTTAACTTACCACAAATGTAACAAAACTTATTCGGATTGTTAATACAAGTTCTTCTATTCATAGTAAATGTAGTTTAAAATACGTTATACTTATTTAAAGTTGTATGATGTAATGATATTATTGACTTATTTAAAATAATGATTTTTATATGTTAATTTCAAGAGTCAGAAAATTATTGTAAATTAATATACAATATATTTCTGAATATTTAGTAATTACATATTAATTAACTTATTAAGGGATTACCCCTAATCAACTCCCGTACCATTGGTACAATATTTATATATTAATAAAATAACTAAATATATAGGTAGGATTAATGGATGAACGGATTAAAATACTATATAATTTATATGAAATCCTATATTTTCCTTAGGAAATTTCTGATATTTCCAAAAAAATAAAAAGTTGAATAAAAAAATAACTAGAACTGATTGAGCAAAACGGTTTTCAGATTTGAATTTAGTGTCAAAAAGTAGCATATAATCAGTTAAGAAACCCTTGATAACAAAAATGATGCAGACCAGTGTAATGAAATAAATAATTTTAGTTTTTTTTAAGAAAATGTTATTAATTTTTTTCAATAATAATATATATAACAGAAAAGAAGAATTCATTTATATAATAATATATGATGAGCATAATATAGTGTAATATTGATAAAATTCCAATACAAAATTATAAGCTAAAATGTCGATAAAGACAAGATTGACTGGAGATTTATAAGGATTTAGACTGATTTATATATAATATATTTCTATATAAAATATATATACAAATATATAAAATATTTATATATAGATATATACAAATATTATCTAGATAATATATTTAAATATATTCAAAAAATATATACAAAAATATATATAATATTATCTAAAAAAATATATAAATATCAAACAAATTTATACAAATAGAAATTAATAAAAATTAAAATCTTTTTATATATATAATATCTATATATAGATATATACAAATATTATAAAAATAATATATTCAAATATATTTAAAAAATATATACAAAAATATATTAAATATAGCAATGAAAAAACATCAGAACATATTAAGTATGCAAATGCACTCATGCACCAGTTGACTCTATTCCTGGAAAGAGTTCCATGTATATTGATCCAAAGTATGTTATTAAAATAAATATTATTTATAATAGTTAATAATTAATAATTAAAATTATTATTAACATAGCATTTTATTTTTCTAAACTAAATCAACCAAATTAATTATAATCTATTTTGCAATATAGTATATATTTGTAGATATAATATATTTTATATATATCATATATTATCTTTCAAGGTATCTAGATTAAGATAACTATATTAAGATATACAATCTATAAATTATAGAGTCTATAATATAGAAATAATATATTATATTCACAAATATATACTATTTGCAAAATAGATTATAATCAATTTGGTTGATTTAGTTTAGAAAAATAAAATGTTATGTTAATAGTTATTTAATTATTAATTATTAACTATTATAAATAATATTTATTTTAATAACATACTTTGGATCAATATACATTGAACTCTTTCCATGAATATAGTCAACTGGTGCATGAGTGCATTTGCATACTTAATATGTTCTGATGTTTTTCCATTGCTAAGTTAAAATACTTAGAAGTTTGTGTTTTTTTAAACTTTGTTGTCTTTTGTATAAATATATTTATCTTATTAATTATATATGTATTAGACATAATTGGTATAGAAACAGAATTCCAAATTGTATTTAGCCGTTTTAAAATACCAGTTTTAATTTTATGTATGTCCTTAGATACGTCATTAATATATATATATATACTGGCGTAAAACATCTAAATGAGTAGGTAATTGAGTAGATAGCATCAACTATGGTTCAATAAACTTTTTAAATTGTGTTTTGTTATGTAGATTCATTATAAATATAGTTATATAGCTTTAATTATTATTAAAAATGTATTAATACATTTTTAAATATATAAGATTTATACCTTAAGGGTATTAACATATATATAGGGAAATATATATATATAGGGAAAAATAGTATTTTATTTGTAAATTCACCCTGAAATTATATAGATCAAAATAAGATTTAATAACATGACATGAAGATGATTGACCCATCTTAGTGTATATGTATGAATATAAACACTATGTGATATAATAGTTATATATCTCTATAACATAATAATCTCTAAATTCTGTAAAATACATGCAAATTCCCCATCTTTAATATGTAATGTCTATTTATAGAAATAACGGTGTTATTATAATTGATAATTGTTATCATAATTTGATATGAAAATAAACGAGAGAACAAAAATAAAATAATATGAACAGAATTTTTAATCGACACTAAAATATCCACTTAATTCTACTCTATATCTTGCATATAAATAGTTTGTAGCTAACGATTCCTATACTCAGCTCTGATTGGTCGACCTCGCTCTGACCTCTTTAAGCCTATGGCGCAGTATGTAGTGCAGGGGTCACGCCGTATTCTCAACTTGGTTACAAACACAGCTGTTCCGTCTACCTTATAGAGGAGGGGGGTCGGAGTTATTATCTCTCAACTATAGTGGGGTGGGGGTGAGTTTTATCTATTGAGTATAAATGTATAAATGCAAAGCTTTATTATCTATTGAGTGGGGGTGTAAATGCAGGACGTTATTATCATTGAGTGGGGGTTGTAAGTGCAGGGTGTTATTATCTATTAAGTGGGGGGTGTAAGTGCAGGGTGTTATTATCTATTGAGTGGGGGGTATGAATGCAGGGCGTTATTATCTCTAGACTGTAGTGGGGTGGGGGGTGAGTACGGAGGTGAATGTTATCCTCTCTCTCTCGATTGTAGGGGGTGGAATGTGGGTGGAATGGGGGCGAGCAGCAGGCATCAACCAGACAGGACTTCGCGTACGAGATCTCGCTGATGAGTTGACTGTTTCTGGAGCCGCCACCGTTCACTTGTATACAGCGCCATACGACGGTCAGATCGCCGGGGTCAAAGGTTAACAACCACATGTCGTTGAACTTGACGGACGCGTGCCGCCCGCCGGACACCAGGCAGTGCGTGTCGTCTATCTTCATCTGCAGGGTCGAGGGTTAAGAGGTCAAAGGTCAAAGGCGCGAGTTAACATTCCATCAATATTTTTATTATTTTAACGACACATATTTTATTATATATTTTCCATGTTTAATATCTTATTTATAAATTTATCAACAATTTCTAACATTATTTTTGTGTATAGATAGATTATATCAATAGAAAGTTTTTTATGAGCGTAATCGGTATAATAATTATTTTAAATTGATAGGAAATTGTATGTATTATATTTGCTTACATTTTATATATTAAACTTTGATTTTCTCAAGTTTTTACTTTTTCACTTAGTAACCATGCCTACAATTTTTTTACTATGGATCTCATTTAAAAAAAACAACCACCAGGGAGATATTTAAATCCACATGTTTGCATTCTTTTCATTATTAATTAATCTATTTTAATGCATATCCTACATATGCTGCGTTATCCATGGTTACCATATATAGGGTTATACATTTGGGTGGGATTGGGATGCATCACTATATATAAATATTAAATGTGGTAAATCATACAGCCTAAATAATCGGCCATTATTCATAGCAACCAACTAAGATATACGAACTGAACGTATCACATATTTATACAGTCGAAGATTACTATATTGAGAGGGATTATATAAGTAGCCTATTTAAGTGGTTTAAATACTAGCCCATTATTCATTGTAACCATATTGCATGCAAAACAATGGAGTAGGATCGGATATATCACCTATTTACGTGGTTTAAATACGCGCCCATTATTCGTAGTAACGATATTTCAGGCAATATAACTGAGTGGGATGTAATGAGTTGCCTACATGAGCGACTGTTTAAACACGCGCCCATTATTCGTAGTAACCATATTGCATGCAAAACAATGGAGTAGGATCGGATATATCACTTATGTACGTGGTTTAAATACACGCCCATTATTCGTAGTAACCATATTGAAAGCGATTCGACTAGGCGGACGTACGTCGGCGTCGGTTTTCATCCAGATATAGGTGTCCAGATCGACGACGAGGCATTCGTCGGAAGCTCTAGCGCCTCCTTCGGTGATGCCTCCGAACACGAGCATGTAGTGACCGAGTCGAACGGAGCTGTGGCAACGTCGGCCGGGCATGTCGGCTATCGTGCATCGGTAGCCGTCGGTCGCGGTACTACAGGCGTTAGCGTCGAAGCCAGCTCCGTCCTCGTCTTCCGTGTCGGGGTCGGCGTCGTACTTCGTAGCCGAGGTCATCTGTATCTGGTTCCAGCGTCGGTCGGCGAGGTCGAACTCGTGTACTTCGTAGCTGACCGTCGACGACTGTTCGCAGAGGTTAAAGGTCAAGGTTACGGTTTGTGTTCTACGCGTACTAATCGCTGTATTTATAATAAGGTACGGGTCACGATTTAGGTTATTAATCGATGAGCGATGGTATTGGGTCACAATTTAGGTGATTAATTAATAACCGATAGTATCGCGTCTTATTCAATGATAATATAACAATGATTGCGGTTCTACAAAAGTAGAATTAGCTTCCTAGCCGGTCGTCGGAGATACTTTACATTAAAATGTTGTATTACGCAGTTAAGTTGTATAATGTAAAAGATAGGGATCCCGCCCACTTAGAAAGCTCAGATCGGTTTATATAATTTGAAATCAAAAAGTGAATATAACTTTATACTATTTAAATAATTGAAATAAAGTTTAATATATTAAATGTATTATTAATTGTTGTTTTTAAATATAAAAATACAATTGGATATATTTGTACAGGCCAAATTTACTCTAAACTCTCTGAAAGAATACATTGTATTAACATTAATAATCAAATAATATCTAGTAGTTAATTAAGCTCCTATAAAAAAACAGGTAATATTGAAGTACTCTTACGATATAATCATCTGATTTAAAGGCTAAATAATAAATAACTATTTTAGCTTTTAACAACTCAATATTATAATATAAGCCATTGAAATATGCCCTATTACCTAGGTCTATTACATAATTAACTGATGCTCTAAAATAGGGAAGGGGTATTACGATATAGTGTACCCCCTATGAAACAATAACTAACTATTAAATTGCATACTTACTCTTTGAAACAGTGAACAGCTGTTATGGTTCTCGAAACCCCCGAATAGTATCAGCTTATTATCATAGCCAATCAGGGAAGCTTGAGTCTTTGGGGGCGGGTAATCCCCTATTAAGGGTGGCGGGGGTGAAATTCATTTATTTGTTAACAACAGTTAATTTATATTAAATTATTAGAATTTAATTAATTAGATTTAAATGATGTATAATATATTATTCAGAAGTAACTATGAGTAAATTAAATATGTATTTCAATCATCAGCCTGGAGATAATGTTTTTATAAAGAGTAATATTAGTAAGCTAATATTCTTATCTGTGTTATGTATAACATTTACCATTTAGTTGTTATCTACTTTTGTTGTTATAATTTATATTACAATGTACACATTTTAGTATCAGTAAAGATAATATTGTTATTTAATTAACGTTGTTGTGTATATCATAATTTACTATATGTAATTTATATATATAAATATATATATATATATATATAATAAATAGTGTTAATAGTATGTATTACAGAAAAAATACAAGTAAAACATTAAAAACTTGTAACTCTGCAAAACGTAAATTATTAAGTAGTATTGATTGAAATATTTTGTAAACATTGTCCTTAAGATGTATATAAGTGACCACATTAGTGATATATTAAATTGTATTAATGACAAATTAAGTTGTATTAGGTGAAGACAATCGTATCAAGTCATTTCGACAAATATGTTCGTATATGTAGAAGGGTAAGTGTTTCGTAAGAGAACAATTTATAACAATGTTATGATATTTTGTATATACTGTGATTATCAATCAACAACAATATATATATATGTATATGAATAGATATTAGGTAATTACTTTGTCTTATAATAGGCAGCGTATATTTAGTGTTTAGCTATTATTACGGTACATAAATGTAGGGAGCAAAATAGGTGTATATTTGCATGATTCATCATAATTAGTCATTATTTAGTTTACACCTTGTAGTATATAGTATATACTATATACTATATACAATATATATATATATATATATATATATATATATATATATATATAGTGACATACAGTAATAGAGTAGCTGATATTCATAAATCAGATGACTTTTATATTTTTTAATATAAGTTCTGATGATTACATTTCTAAACGATATAACGATTGTACGAGCATAGTCATAATGAACAATAGCACGTTGTTAATATGTCAGCGTGTTGTTAATATACATCGTAATTATTATCTTAATAAATGTTATAAACGAATGCTCGTAATGCGTATTCGTGGACATCAATTCTGCTTACTATACGGTTTACTAATGGTGCTACGATAGGGGGGATGGGGGTGGAGAGATACGCCCTCTTCACTTCAAATACTTAGGGGATGAAATATATTAGCTAAGTTATATGTTAATAACAATTTGTTATTTCGATGTAGAAATAGGCTATTCGTTCCTACGTTACATTTACATTTTTCGGACTGGGAACTGCGCTCATAAAGCAATCGACCGTCCATATATATTTGAAGTTAACGTTTCATATTAAATAAGTGGGTTTTCGGTGGTTTCTCGAAGTTTGGAGTCGACGGCGTAGTAAGGACGGACGTAGGGATCGTGTTCCACGAGTACGGGACGGGTCTTACCGAACAAGCCCG
>OZ025244.1:14336497-14429447 GCA_964019155.1 Osedax fenrisi | reverse complement strand
TTTTGTATAGTATATTATAGGGAAATTACATAACACTTATTAGGTATAGATGAAACTATTGAGTATATGAATAATTTATGATAACATTATCAGGAAACAGTCTATTTTATTATACATTTTTATTAATTTATATATTAATTATATTAAAAATATTTGATTAATTAAATTAATTTCATTAATTTTATCATTTGAATAAATACTCTACTTATTTAAATACGGCTATATCAATATTTACAATATAATATATTATTTTATTAAATATTGATTTTAATGTATTTTGGTTGTTATATTTTATTATAATGGTTATACATAATACCATATTAAATATGTAACATATTATAATATATCTGAATATTATGTATATCGTATTTATCAAGTGTTATTTTAATAAATATGATTATATATTAGTATTATGATGCATAATTATTGTGATACTAGTTATGGCCCATTACTTTTATGGGTGATATATTTTGTATAAATTCAAATTAAAGTTGTCATATATAATTTATCACCACTAAAGTAATGTTAATAGTATATTAATATATATATATATATGCACATTATATACATATATTTAAGTGTGTAGTATCATACTAACTTAGTAACTAAGTATTTACTGTAGGAAAAAGTATGTATATTTAAAAATAACTTTAATTAAATTCGTAGAAGTTACACATATTTAATAACTTAATTATGAATCATAAATTACATCATAATAATATCACATATGCACATTATATATGATATATTATTAGATATTATCATATGATACTATGTAGTAATTATGCGAACATACTATTGCCAATATAGTAACTATTGGTTATACTAGAGTGTCGCTTACTCGTAAGTACGCCTCCTAATTTATTTGGTGTGAGGCGTGAATGCTCGCTAAGTTAAGTAAATATTCTATATTTAACCGTGACTCACGATCATCAAATAATAATATATGCATACTTTTATTAGCTCACTTGGGATGTAATGCAACTAAAAAAAATTCTGTAAATATCAAAACTAAACCCAACCAAACCAAACCAAACACTAATAATTTAAGAGACGTCATTCCGAGGAGACGACACTCCGGATAGACTATTCTATTACTTAATTTAATGTATGCATTATAAAATATTATTATATTATATTATATCATATATATATATATATATATATATATATATATATATATATATATATATATATATAAATATTATCCAAGCTAAAAATGTGTCCAATAGAGACTTCCTTGTCAATGTGAAATTAAACCTTACAGTAATCAGTATCTATATATTTCACAATCCCATACTTCTGCTACTTCTACCAGTGTACTATATCATATTGCCATAATTCTATAATAATTACATTCATTTCATATATCTTATCGACCATAATTATTATATTTAATATATCATAATTATATAATATATATATATATACAAAATGTATATAGATTTTTCAAATAATATTATGATAATTAAAATTATTTTACGTTGTTTCTACATATATAGAATTAGCAAGATGAATATAACCATTAATTATATTTAGTTTAAATAATATATATATATATATATATATACATTTATTATTATATTAAATGTTAAAATTACAAATATAAATTGTAATTAACTAAATATAGCATGGTAATAAATATTTATATATTAACTAGATATTTTTTATTATTCATTAATTACTATTAAGCTGCTTTCACAACAAAAACAACTTGATATTAATCCGATATCAGGCTATACAAATTATTTATTATTTATTCGTTTTTAAATAATTCTAAATATTAGGTAAGTCAAATATTTAAGATTTGATAATAGGTAATTATATATAAAGGAATTCATAAGGCATGATATATCTGATTTATATATATATATATATATATATATATATATATATATATATATATATATATATATGACTTACCAGATATATGTCTGTATAATTATAGCCGTTTACAAAAACACTGAAACTACCTGATTTCTATATTTGATAATATCTGGCTGCTTTTTGTTGGTGTGAAAGCAGCTTTAGACTATTTGGTACATTATTATTGATTATTAGTTGTCTAAATAAAGTTAGTTATAGTGTGGTTATAATGTCAAACATAAGTAAATTAGACAATTAATAACGCTCTTCCTAGTTTTGTAAATTATAATGACAGTTATCTGATTTTTATTAATTAATGATTTTGTTATACTATATAGTTTATAGTATAGAGATATTTTATTTTGTTATGTATCTATGCAAATAAAATTGGTATTATAATTTATATTTTTAAATAATGTAATATTTAATTTCCCTTACATTTTATAAATAATATTAAACTTATCACAATTGTTATAATGCAATATTACATTGGATGCAATGGAAAATGTAATCGAAATACTTTCATTTCAATATAATGTAGTGTAGAATTCAACATTTAGGCAGCCTCTGATTATGTGATCCACTAATCTAGTTTGCAGTATGCACTGATAACATGTATTTTTTAAATCATTGTTTTTTGTTAAATACATAAAAATATTAATGATACATATAATTATAGTATAATTATATGTATCATAATTATTATACAATAGCTATTCAGTATACCATATGTATGTTATATATAATTTGAAGAATACAAATAAATAATCATTAATTATATTGCATGATAATAAAATGATAAGAAGTAAAATAATATTAATGTATATGATATATTTTTGAATATAATATAATTATAACTATAATAGACTATTATTAATAGTTAAATTAGTAAATTGTTTTATTACCCCATATCCATTCACTATGGTGTATATCAGATACAATATATATATATATATATATATGCATGCTACTGCCTAGATAGCTCAGCCTACTAAGGCTTCAGACAAATAGGCAGTAGGTAGTGGGTTCATAACATATACTGACACATACAATATGTCTTAAAATGATAATTAGGAGTGATCACATATACTAAATAATTTTAAATACAAATTTAATCTAGGTTCATGGTTAGGATGTAAGGGCTCCACCTAAATAAAAGGACAACAATAATAACAAATATATAATGCATCCTATTCTATAATTATGCAGACCTAATTATTATAATTTTCATCTAACAATTGTAAATAAATATATTATAATAAATGTTAAAATGTATGTATAAATGTATGTATTACAATACATGATATTATTGAAATAATATTTATGAATATCTAGTAAGCTCGGCAGGCAACTTCTAGTTATTTTTGAAATAATTTCGGAATTCGAATAAATTCGAAAGACCAGTTTTAGAGTAATTTCTGAAAAATTACAAAAAATATAGTAATATACTATATATGTACTCTATTTTTTTATTATATATATTATATATTATATCCCTAAAGCTTATGCTTAAACTTGAGAAGATACAACGACGTGCTATACGCACCCTATATAAACTGAAGTTCTCTTCAATAGTATCAATATCGACTCTAATGCGATCACTCGGCTGGCTTAAGTTTAGATATCTCTGCAGGTACAGACTACTATGCATCACCCATAAGGTGATACATCTTAGATCTCCCGAGTACCTAGCTGACTTGATCAGTATGCATACCCTTAGTCGAGCTAGCAGGAAATGTCACACGATGAAAATTGTGCAACGCTCGACTATCTCTGCTCACTCTGATTCTGCTTTCTCTGTGGTAGCTCCAAAATACTGGAATTCTCTACCATATGACATTAGGTGTTTGAAATCCTTGTCACTATTTAAATGTAAACTCTCCACGCACCTATTAACATTGTAACCTACCCTCCTTTTCCCTTTATTTTTATTGTACTTTTTTATTTTATTTTTGTTTCCTTCTCATGACGCCCATAACCACCACGTGATTTTGTAGTCAATAAAATATTTTTAAAATAAATATATCAATAGAGTATATATATATATTTGTTATAATATTTAAAGTTATACAAATGGTACCAGATGGAAATAGACATATTAAAAATGGTCCTAACTTACCTAGTCCAAAATTACCAGTATTCATATAGATTATTATGATGTCAACATCAACAATAATTATTTCTATAAAATAAATATATGTATGTGTAAAAAAGAATATATTTTATGTAAAAAGATAGTGATTCATTTGATTGTGATATTGCATTTAAAGGTCTGTAAAATATTAATAAAAAAGTATTACTTGCTATCAATATACTTATAAATTATATATGTTAAATAAAGGTATACCTTTTATTATTAAATTTGATAAATAAATACACTAATATAATGTTTAAATATATGTATATTTTAATGATAAATATTATTAAATAAAATATAAATTATCATTTAAATAATCTGAGAAAGCATAAACAAGTAGGACTTGGAATACACATATACTTATTGTAGTTTACATGATATTTCATTTATATAAGTTATAATTGTTTTTATAAGTGGAATAAGCATAACCATAGTGTAATGGTTTTACTGAAATTTTACTTTTATATCACATTGCAAATTGTATTTCACATTTTATATTAAATAATATTAGAAAAATGTATAGTATATAATATATAAGTCATTAGTATAATGTAAGGTTATATATAGTATAAGTGGATATATTTTATATTTTTATATCATGGTAATTCTGCAGTATCTATAATACATTATGTAGGAATGCATATGTTTGCTTATATTAATAGTGTTATTTGAAATTATCATTTTATATATATTCATAAATATATATGATTATTTGTAGTCTATAAGCATTATATGATGATATTATTAATGTATTATTCATATATTATTAATGATGATTCTAACCCTGCAATATTAGGTCTAACCAGCCACCTCCTCAAGGTGGAGCTCAACCGAACAAGAGACTACAACAGACCCAGGTTATTATAACACCTAACCTCTGATGTGGAGTGCAATTGCTTTTAGAAATAACCTTTTACATCATAATAATGTATATAATATATTGCTCTATACCTAATTAATTGTATTTGTTTTGTCTAATTAAAATCTTATTTTGACATATTTAAAAATACTTAATATTGACTTCCTAAATAACAATATCATAATTCTTAAGGACACGTCACAGGTTTTTCGTTTACATGTAAAAGATACAAATAAGGACTAATTTTCAAAACTTAATTCACTAAGTAATTTATATTAAAATTATTAAATTTTTTTTAGTTGTATACTAATTAATCTGTTAATTGTTAATCATAATTTCCAAGTTTTTATTTTTAATAATCTAAGAGTTATGCATATGTATGTACATGACCTACAAAATATCAACAAAAATGATACCAAATTACTATTTTTAAAATAAATATAAATTCTTATTAATATAAAAACTAGAATAACAAAGCTACATATGTTATGGATATAATGCAACACAAATAAATAGAATAAAGCAATATTACTAAACTTATTAAAATTATAGTGAACGTAGTTGGTCAAAATAATTATTTGGTATAAATCAAGTTTAAAGTTAAATTAAATTGCATTGATGTGTTACAAATAAATGACATATATATATATAAATTAATACACGGGTATATCTATGTATATTGAATGTATATACATGTAATATATATAGATATCAGTATAGTTATAGACAATTAATAGATATATATATTGTAGAATTTATATAATATATACAAATTTTATAAAAAAAAAACAGTTATAAATAATATAGAATCAGTATAAATAATACATCATATAATTATAATAAAAATTTTTCAAAAGAACGCTACCTGTAAAAATTTATATTTCATAATAAAAGCGCCACCTATACACTAATGCATCATATACTAATCTCTCCTTTAGTTTTAAAATTTTAAAATGTTATCTTATAACCACGTAATAATATGCATTTTACGAATTCACATATATAAGAAATAAATTATTTTAATATATTTATTACAAATATTATTTTTTATTTATAGTTGTTTTAAAATGATTCTCTTTATCAGTTTTATTTTACGTAAACAAACCATTTATATACCATTTTAAAGATAATATTTCAAATATTATAAATAAATAATAATAAAATAATACGAAAATTATATTTTTTCATGATTTGTACCCGTGCCCTTAATAATGTATATATTATATTATCTTTATATATATATATATATATATATATATATTTATATGTATGTATAAAGATATGTTCCATTATAAATTTGATCCTAATAGAAATTCTCAAATGTTTTTGTGTGAAATATCTTACTTTAAGGGGGAAAAAACTATTTATTCGTTTTAAAACATTTACCCGATATCGGGCAAGTCAACAATTTAATTGGTAATTTATATATAAATCACGAATAAAAGTCTCCAATCTCCCGATATCGATATAGCCGTTCGCACTGAAACTGACTGATTTTTATTTTCTATGATATCAGGCTATAAAAATCAGGCCAATATTGGGCTGGTTTTTTTGGTGTGAATCCTCTTTAGTTAACATTCTGAATTTGAAGATATGTAGATTATCACTATTACATTATATACAATACATCTAATATATCAATCACTTATAAACACTTACAAAGATAATACTTGTAATTTTGATCCATTAGTACAAGCATTGCTATTATACTGTATGTTCTAATACAATTTATATTAATTATATTATACTGTATATTTATATATACAGAACATTTTATAATTAAATTCTAATTAAATGTGTTTACATGTCATTTTTCTATTACATATTATAATACTTGTAATATATCATGTATAAAATATTCATTACTAGTGAATCATTAGCCATTACCAAGCTGAAAGTAGCTAAGTTAGATTATTACATTAATAAATAATATCTATTAGATATACTAATTTTACAGAAATAATAAACTATAGTTTAGAAATTAAAATAATTATTATATATTAAATAATATTTTATTTGTTTATAAATATAAAAAAAATATAACATTTATTTACATTTACAATTATTTGTTTATTTTTCTAATAAACAAATAAATAAACATTACATTTTCTAAAAATAAAGAAGTAAAATATAAATTCATTCATATATTATTTTAACAGTTAATAATATTTATAAATATATATTTAATTAGAGAGAATACTAAAATGAGTAGTGAAATGAGCAGATTACAGGTAAACTTGTTATTATGTTATTGAAGTTTGTTTATAATTATCGTTGTTTATATAATAAAATATCCACATAATACCAATAATTCAATAAATCACATACTTTTATTGTTACATTTAATAATTCTACTTAGTCTTTTTCGTCATATTATAATATATATATATGTTATATATGAATTATTATAATATAAATTAAAATTTAAGCCGGTTCGGATCAGTAAAGTTTTTATGACAATTGCTGTATCCATTTTTATATGAACTAGATAACAAAATAAATTGATTAAAAAAAAACAAATTAATTATTGGAAAACCGTCACCCCATTAAAGTTTAACATGAAGAGATAGGAATTTTAACATGTAGGAGATAGGAGATATTTTGAAACTTCGACTTATCATTATTAGCATTTTTTTTTGTAGATATATCTGTAAGTATAGTTTAAATTATATATTGTATAAGATAATATATGTATATATATATAAGTAAATGAGTGTATTATTACATGACATTAATAAGACAACAATTAATGTATAGTATACAATATGGTTATTCATAATTCTATTCACTATTATTTCACTATTTTAATATAAAAATATGAAAAATTTTATATTTAAAAAAAAAAAAATTTACTAATTATTCAATTTTTTTTTTTCGATCGACTGGATTAATAATTGGTTATTTTTAAAGAATTTAAATCGTTAGAAATTTTTAAATTATATTTCACGTTTTATCTTATTTTATTATAAATTTTAAATTATTAGTTTGATTTATAATTTTGTTTCTTTTGTAAATTTGTAAAAAAACAATATACAACTTATATTATAGAATTTAAAGAGCTTTGTAAAAATATAAATTATATTAATTTTAGATAAAAAAATCCCAATTTTCCCATATTGATCAGAAATGCTGATAATTTTGTTATTTCTATAAATATTTAGATAACTATATATATATAATAAATATATTCTGTTAATTTCATTATACAATATTCATTATTGAATGAGTTATGTTATAATATGTATTATAAATAAATTAATACATTCATAATTTCTATCTACAACATTTAAAATTTGTACAATTTTTTGTTGCACAATTGTGGTCATAACTTTTTTTCAATAAAAATTAAAAAAAACTAAGATATGAAATCTATCATAGAATTTGATAAGCATTCCAAATATACAAATATTATTATAATAGCATCAATATATAAAATGTCATTTTAATACCTATATTCCATCTTCGAATACCTTTATAGTTATTATTTATATCAGTAAGATTAGCCGATTATATCTATATATGTGGTTATTTGTTATTTAGTAAATGGTTTGGGGTTATATAAAATATAAAAAGGTGTATTATTACGAAGTTTCGTGGTATAATAAACAAATATGAAAATTAATTATTTATAATCCTTTTATAATGTAATTGTCACATGATTTCAATATAGGTAATAGTGGTATTTTTTCTATAGACAAATATTTATAGATATTTTTAAAAGCTCTGACGCATGTCGAATACTACATATACAAAAAATTATACCATTGTGACAGAAATACTCCAAACATTATCTGATAAACGATGCAGAAATTTTCAAATAAAAATTACCGAGCTGAACAGGCTTAGTGTACAAACTGGTCAGTGATACTTTCTACTAATATACATTCTATTTTGTGTACATTAGAAATTTTCCAATATTTTCATATTTTTGACCATATCAGTATTATATATAAATACATATTTATTATATTTAAATATAATTTAAACTTTTTTTATAGAATTTTCATTAACAATTATTAAAACTTTTATTTCAATCATAAATTACATATGAATATATAATAGATATCAATAAAACAAAATAAGATATTATTGCATATATGTCTAGTATATAATGGTGAAATTTGTTTGGCAATATTCCAAATATTGTAGAAGAAATTATACTATATGTACTGCTATCTATCTCCTATCTTTAACATGTAAATCCACGCCATTATGCTGCCATGACGATATCCACTTAAACATTAGACACGTTATTATGTGATGATTAATATACACTGAACAGGATTTATAAATTTTTCTATAACTTTAAAGGATTGATTTGGATTCAAAGCCCTATATTTTCTGAATTTTATATTTTTTTTCGGATTTGAAACCTTGATTATTATGAATTGATGTATTCGAAGACTTGCAAGTATTTCAAATTTTATAACCCTACTATCTACTTTAGAGGAAAGTCTCCAATTACTGACCTCCAACACATACTGAACTCCTCTAGTATCTCAGTAACTATAGGAGATATCAAAAATTATATATATATATATATTCGTAATTTAATAATAATTGAATATGAATAATTATTTTGTTTTGCAAAATATTCAATCGTTATTTAATAAAATGTCATATTCTGGTTTTACTTTTTAAATATTTTAATAATAACTTTTTTTTAAATCATTGTAAGCATTAAAAACGAAATGCGATGCATAATATTGTAGATCAATTAAATTAAATTAAAATTAAACGAATAATTTAATTTGGATAAGTGATAACCAAGATATCTTAATTATAGTAACGCATATAACGCATATGATTTTCCTATTACAGAACCCCTAAAATAAATCCGTGTTTTACTTTGAATGTATTCATAAGTTGTGTATTATTGATATTGAATAAGGATTCATGAGTACAGTAATTTATATACACATCGTTTAATACATAATTATAAATAATAATGTACACTATTTTAATCTAAATAATATAATGTTTAAATATAAATGTAATATAAATATTAAAACTTAAATTCAATAATAAATAAATTGGATGTATGCATTTTGTAATTCATTAATCTATTTATATCTGCTATTATGAGTAGATATTATAATACTAACATTATTTTTCCATAATTTGAGAAGGGGTCGAATAATATTTAGTATCTGTCAACAAATAATAAATGAAATCTGCCTAGAACTGCTATAAAAACCAACTTTTATAAACCAACTATATAAAACAAAAGAAAAATAAAAATATTATTTATACAAATATTAATTTACGTATATTTACTGAATTTCATATATCTTTGATTAATTTTTTTTAATTTGCATATTATAACATGAATTGTTATAATACCAAACCCAAACCCAAACCATTTAGAAAATGATATTACATACATATATGTCAGGGTTCCAGTCTTTTTGGTAAAAACCTGTTTTTACCGGGCAAAAGTTGCAAAAAAATTCAAAGAAATTCTATAAGAAAACTTGTATATATATATATATATATATATATATATATATTATATATTATACATAATTGTTTGTTAAAAATAATTTATTTTATTTATTTAATAATATTTATATCAAGTAATTATATATCATGTATATATTTCATATATTATTATAATCTTATATTACATATTTAATAAATTATAATAAATATAGTCATTAAAATTGAAAACATAGTAAGAATAAATCAATTATATATAATATATTATAAATTAATACGTAATATATTAAATATATATATATATATATATATAGTTTTATTAATTAAAATGTCATTAAATAATATTATATCATTAAAATATCAAATTAGGATTAGAATAAATTAATTCTCTTATAAACTAATCGCTAATTTATTAATAAATATAATATAATATATAATATAATAAATTAAATACATATACATATATAGGTATGTGATATAATAATCTATAGCTTGTGATGATCAATATATTGTCATTTTCATCAATTCTATATGTTTAGATATATAAAATAATTTGTTTCATATCATATTTATATTTCTTAAATGCAATGCGGATATATTATGCAGGTTAAATGAGGAGTTAATACCCTTAAACAGTTAAACAATTAAAAATTAATATTATACAATAATAAAAGAGATCAATTACAATATATTACATATATAATGATAGCGGTGTGTTTAAATTAATAATATATATATAATGTGTTGTCTTTGTTAATTAGAAAACTTAACATTACTAAAATACTATAGTGACATTTTATTGATTGATTGATTGATTGATAATTTATTTAAGCAAATACATAGCCGAAAATATAATCGAAAGTATAAAGTATAGATATTTGCTAACGATAACAAACGTTATAGAAATAAACAAAGAATAATACGAAATTAAAAAATTAAAGAAATTAAAACGTTTTACAGTTACCGTAAAAATAAACGAAAAACAATCGAAAGTTGAAATAAATCATATAGTAAAAATAAACGAAAAATGATCAAAATAGAAATAAAAGATAGCGTAAAAATAATCGAAAATAGAAATAAAATACATTATTTTGTAAGTGGCATCGAAATATTCAATTTCTACTTTAACTTTATAGAACTCTTCTTATCTTGTTACCCTGTTTTAGTAATAAATTAGTAGTTATATAGTTTAATATATAAATGTTAAATTTTAAATCTCCTATATAAAAGAAAGTATATTATAAACAGAACATGTTAAAAATCAAATAAACCAATAATAGAATAAAACAAATACTAGAATGAAACAAACAAATAATGTAATACTTACCAAAATCTGTAATAATAGCAGGTAGTACTTTATTAATTTTATATTTTAATTGTAGGTACCTATAATAAATTTGAAACATATATATATATATAAACAAAACAAGTTACAAATAAAATAAACCAATATACCTATACAAAAAAGTTAATAACAAAACATACCAATAATATTACGAAACAAACAATATAATACTTATCACTATAATCTGAAATAATAGAAAATTATTAATATTGTAGTTAGTAATATAATACATTTGACAAATATTTACAAAATATATATAAAACAAACATATAATACCGAACAAACAAAAATAAAAAGGTATATTTATTATTATTGTATTATTAGTATTTTTTAATTAATACAAATTTTTGCATATTTTTTTTATTATACAAATATATTTTTTAATATGTAATAAAAATTGTTTAATCATAAGTAAGTATTATTAATTTTATTACTTGAAATTACTTAAAAATATTTATAATAATAATTTAAATGTTGTATTAATCGTCAAATAAATGATTAGGCTCAGGTCGATGAAGTTGTGGACATTATGAGGGTTAACGTTGATAAAGTTCTTGAACGGGATCAGAAACTATCTGAACTAGATGATAGAGCTGGTTTATATCACTATCACTTCTATTATTACTACTAACGCTACTGCTACTGCTTATATTACTACTGATACTACTAATGATATATAATGTACTAATATTATTGCCACCACCACTACAACTACTACTACTACTACAACTACTACTACTACTACTACTACTACTACTACTACTACTACTACTACTACTACTACTACTACTACTACTACTACTACTACTACTACTACTACTACTACTACTACTACTACTACTACTACTACTACTACTACTACTACTACTACTACTACTACTACTACTACTACTACTACTACTACTACTACTACTACTACTACTACTACTACTACTACTACTACTACTACTACTACTACTACTACTACTACTACTACTACTACTACTACTACTACTACTACTACTACTACTACTACTACTACTACTACTACTACTACTACTACTACTACTACTACTACTACTACTACTACTACTACTACTACTACTACTACTACTACTACTACTACTACTACTACTACTACTACTACTACTACTACTACTACTACTACTACTACTACTACTACTACTACTACTACTACTACTACTACTACTACTACTACTACTACTACTACTACTACTACTACTACTACTACTACTACTACTACTACTACTACTACTACTACTACTACTACTACTACTACTACTACTACTACTACTACTATTACTATTACTATTACTATTACTATTACTATTACTATTACTATTACTATTACTATTACTATTACTATTACTATTACTATTACTATTACTATTACTATTACTATTACTATTACTATTACTATTACTATTACTATTACTATTACTATTACTATTACTATTACTATTACTATTACTATTACTATTACTATTACTATTACTATTACTATTACTATTACTATTACTATTACTATTACTATTACTATTACTATTACTATTACTATTACTATTACTATTACTATTACTATTACTATTACTATTACTATTACTATTACTATTACTATTACTATTACTATTACTATTACTATTACTATTACTATTACTATTACTATTACTATTACTATTACTATTACTATTACTATTACTATTACTATTACTATTACTATTACTATTACTATTACTATTACTATTACTATTACTATTACTATTACTATTACTATTACTATTACTATTACTATTACTATTACTATTACTATTACTACTAATCACACTGCTATTAATATTATATTTACTATTACTATTATATATACCAATACTATTATTACTAATACTTCAAATATCCTTATTATGAATACTTATATTAAATTATGTTTTAGATGCATTACAAGCTGGTGCATCACAATTTGAAGCAAGTGCAGGCAAATTAAAACGTAAATTTTGGTGGAAAAATCTTAAGGTAACTAATTAAGATAATGACATAATACATGTAATCATATGTATATATTTAATACAAAAACTATTATTAATCATTTAAATGATATCCAATTATTTCTAGTTAACTCTTTGTGTCAACAAATAATTTAAATATATTAAATATTAATATTACAATGTTTTAAAAGTGTGTTTATTTAATATGTGTAAATATAATGATCATTTAAATATTATAACAAATAGATGATGCTCATAATCGGTGGTATTGTTGCAGTGATTATTATTATAATCATTGGTAAGTTCATTTTCATTGTATACACTCCCCAAATGTATGATGTTTTAAGATATATCTATGTATTGTGAATTTAATATTGTGTAGTTTAATGTTTGCTGTGTATCTAATAATTTATATCTTATTAATTTCTTGTTGTTGCATAATAAATTTAATATTTACTTTCAGATGTGGTTTATTATCATTGGAATTGTTGTTGTAATCCTTATTATTATAATTGGTAAGTATAATTATAATATATTTGTTATATATATATATATATATATATATATATATATATATATATTTCCTGTTGTTTTTCTAATGTTTGTGATTTAATTAATGTGTTAATTATCTTTGTATATATGAATCTTTAATGTGTTTCAATTATGTATTCTCTTAATTTATGTTATACTTAAGGGCCGGGGTAACCTTGCCGAGTTTACATGTAAAAGATAGGGAAAATGAGGGTTACTAAAAATCAGACTACTACTTTTACACAAATGCATATAATCACCTAATTTTTTTACTTATAGTTAGCTAAATATCATATATATATATAAAACCTATCCTATATCTAAACATATAACCATCTACAAGTTATCGGTTACCACCAACATTTTATTTTTGTATTTTATTTTGTTTTTTTCATCAACTTTTTTTATAATATTTATAATTAGTATATTTTGAAATAAAATTATGACATTCTAATAGGATAGCTTATTATCAGTATTATCATATATATACTCAGAAATGTTTATAATAATTGAAGCAATTGGAACAATTGGTAGTAGTAGTTTGAAAAAAAAAATCATAAAAAAAAGTTCTGAGATATAGCCTTCTAAAATTTTTATCAATATTATTTTTAATAAATAACAATAAATTTATGATATTTATACATTTTATTATTATATAGAATTTTATTTTAATTCGCCATTCCCTACATGATAACTGAATGTGGCTCTATAGATAAATATTAATATTATAAATAATGAAAATAAAACGTATAATAACTGAATATTTGAATACAAATATTACTAAAATTGTATCAAATATTTTTTACAGAACTATGTTTAAAAATTCGAGTTGAAATACTTTGAAATACTTTTATTTTAAACTTTATATACCATTTTTAAGATAAATCTGTATATTTTAAAATATTAATATAACATTTTTAACAAAAAAAAAATGCGAAGGTTTCCCGGCCCTTAATAAGATAATTTATAATTAAATTTAATATTGATTTCATAAGGTTCATTTCTTTATTAATATATTATATCAATATATTAATTAATTATTCTCTACTAAATAAATATTCTGAAACTTTGCAGATATTTGATAATTTAACTTTATTACAATATAATATAAATTTTAGGAATAAACATGTTTCTGTGTATATTTAAAAAAATATATATATATATAAATTATATAATACATTTTAATAATTATATAATATAAAATAAGTTTTTCTTTAAAAGTTTATATTAAAATTAAATATTAATTTATACTTATTTTATAATTATTAATTAAATTAAATATTATTAATTAAATAAAATATTATTAATTAAATTAAATATTATTAATTAAATTAAATATTATTAATTAAGTTTAAATATTAATTATTAAATACATATATTATTACAAAATTATGCTATATTAAAATTTTAAAAACTATAATATATATGACACTATTAATTTTATTAAATTAAATTTATATATTATATATCTATAAATAATTATAATATATATAACTAAAATATTTATATTCAAAATTGTATATTCCTTTTAAACTATATGCATAGTTTATGAATACACAATTTATATATAAAAATATTAAACATGTTATATTCATAATTTGTAATAATTATTTAAAAATTTATCTTTATATAAACTTATCTTGCATGCATAAACTTGATTAATAATATAATATTATGATGAACTAATAATCACTGCATTCTTCAATAGTCTACTATTCTGTATGAACCAGGTACCTATATGTGTTGTGTCTATTAACAATACTTAACTCTATGTGTGCTTTTTATGATTTAATTTTCCACTAAAATTGAATTAGAAGTAGTGTTTCTCTTTATGTTCTGCTTGTATTATTTATATGTATGATATTAGTTTAATACAAATGTATATTAGTTCTATTTGCATTCTAAAGATGTGGTAGTGGTTAATATTTTATAAAAATATTATATAATATTATAATTCATTATCTTTTTTTACAGTTTTATCCACAACCGGAGAATAGAAAAATTATCTGAAAAACAAATGTGTACATTATTTTTATTGAGTTATCATTATTAATATATTATTATTATTCTTATTATTATTATCATTATTTAAGTATTTATTGAACAGGGCCATCGAGGCATAACACACATATATATATATTAATATATATATATATATATATATATATATCTCGTTAAATTATTTATTTATATAACATGATTATTTACCTATATACCTTTGCATAAATTGTAAAGAAATGTTTATCATTCCACTTGTTGTGAATCTCTAATAGAAAGAGTACCTGCAGATATATTACGAGATGTTTTGTATACCTGCACTGTTCATTTTCATGTTATCCAATAAGAATTCAATAATTGCTAACTACAAAGTAGAGTTTAGTATGTTACAATTTTACTACTAATGGATTGCATTCCAAAGATGTGTTATTATACCTAATTACCGTTATCCAATGAGATTTTCTGTGCTTCAATAGGCATACATTATGATGTTGATGTACACTAGATTATCCTCTAAAGAATGCAACAATTATTTAGATAGAATTTAGTTTTAGCTTTAAACAATAAACCATTGATGTACAAACATGTATTTATTAATATTTATATATTTATTGAGTTATTCAATATCTAAATGTTATAATATGGAGTATATTTACATAGTTACATTCACTAATTCATAAATACTTTAGTACATAATTATGTACTTTTAAAATCAATAGTATATATAAAACATGGGAAAGTAACCTAAACTTTAACAATAAGTGGTCAACATTTTATGACTCAATATTTTTTTTCAAAAATTACAATATATTAATATTATCTGATTATAGATATTGTGATTTTAAAATTGTATTTAATCTTTTTATTCAATAGATGGGGGTGTCCATATTCGCCGTACAGTGTATATATCATTTTACAGTTTACCATGTAAATAGATAGGCACCATATGGTCTAATAGTCTAGCGCGAAGAATTCTATTCATTGAATCGATATATTTTTGTATTGTATTTATAATATATGCATGTATACCGCATATACAGGGGAAAGTAACCGCATACGGACACTATCTGTATCTCAGAAACTATAAATCCTACAAAAAAAATTATACTAAAATATTCATATAAATAGTATTATATAAATAGTCTAAAAGTAATTTTTAATTATTCAAAATATTGCTGATATATCCAATAAAGTGATTTTATTTTTATTACATTTTAAAATTTATGAAAATAAATGTCAACTTAAAACCTTCTCAAGAATATACAAATGTATCGATATTTTTAATATAACACTATTAAAAAATAAAGTATTCTAAAAATTATATATAATTTGTTATCAAATATTCATCAAGTTATATATCTAGACGTCATATAATTCCCTAATACGGACATTCTAGATGTCTTAATAACGACACACTATAACCAATCTGCGCGCATCATATGAACTATTCTGATTTTCATAAAAATCGTGTGCATTATAAATGGGGAGACATATTAAGATGGCGCATTCATCTAAATGGTATTTTAGCTAATTCTAAAAACGTTAAGGATAAATAACTAATGGAGATAATTACATAATTTTGTTTGTATTCAACAGATACTTTCAATCATATAGGATCTGTCTTTATAAATTTAGTTAATATAAAATGGTGTACAAATATAGTCTCAATTAGTTAAATATTTATTTTGATTTTTTTCATTAAAATGCAAGTATATCATCACTTATTTAATTTATATAAAATATAATAATAATCCAACAGGATTTACATAGATGTATATGTTATACATTGACCGTATAAATTTCAGATACAAATAATAAAAATCAAAAAAGTAGTAGGCTTAGGTGAAAAAGTAGAAACTTAAGAAAATGACATTCAAAGATTTGTTAAACAAATAATCACAAAATATTATGTATTACATTTATATATATATAGGCTATATGACAAGTAAAATATAATGGTATATAAACAACACTGAAACAATAATAATTAGTACTAATATAGAGTAGTACTCAAATATATATTATAATGAGATATACAAATAAATATATGAAGAAGTTATAAAATAAAAAAATATAAATTTATTTTTATAGTAATAGTTTAATAATAGTTAAGTATTATAAACAATAAATAATGAATAATATAAAATAAATAAAAGAAAATAACTTATTTACTATAGTTATAGACTTAGCTAATAGTCTATAGACATATAGCTATAGCTAATTATATAAAGAACATTTCTAAATTTTCTTTTTGGGGAGTGTCTCTTTTCAACCAATCATATCTTGTTATATACATATGATTTGTTTATTAATATATGGAATGTATCTATAATCTATGCTTAATGTAAAAATATAAATTTGTTTAGTAAAATATTAATATACGATATCGAAATATACAATTAAAGTATTTACAAAAAATCTTATCAATTTCAAATAATTATTATATCGATTACACTTATAAAATCACTTCATATTGATATAAATACTCAAAAATAATTACATAAATTTTACAAATTTATAAATAAGATATTAGGAATACATGGAAAAATGTAATAATTTTTTTTTGTAAAATAAAATATTAATCATTTTAACTCGCGCACCCGTAATACCACCAATAAAACTAAATCTAAATTTTTTATTATTTAGATACTTAAGTTGTATTATTAATTAAACAAATAATAAAAATAAATAAATTATTAACTAATTAAATTAGAATAAATTATTCATAACATTCATTATAAATAATGTAATTGTAATTTGTCTGATTGATTCATCAATAATATATAGTTTATCTAGTATTATATAGGGTGTCAGTATTCGGACATGAGTACCGAATACGGAAATCCCCGTTATCTATGGAATTAAAAGATTACATAAAATGATAAAATCATAATAATATCTATAATCATATAATATTAATATATTGTAATTTTTGAATAGAAATAATGAGTCATACAATTTTAAGACCATTTATTGTCAAAGTGTCCGTATTAGGTTACTTTCCCCTATATATATTTATATATAGTATTTATATTTTATATATATATTTATATATATATTTATATTTAATCCTATATAGGGGGATTGTTTCTAATACGGGTAACTTTTTATGTTATCAAATAACTTATTTATTTATGATGAGAAATTAATGAAATTTTATCACGCTTTAGATATTGTAAAAGTAATAACATTACAATTTAAATTGTATATTAATGTTATGTATAGTCAAAAAATTACCCGGCCCGTATTGCAAACAATGTATGTAATACAGGTATTAACCTGTTAACCTGGCCGTCGAGTCGTATCCGAACCCTGGCGAAATCGATGACAGCAGCTCTCCAACTCCTTCTAGGACCTCCAACTCTACATCTTGAGGCTCGAATCATTTTAAAGATAGTTCCATAGAAGTTTTTCTTTATGCTATCAAGCCATATTTGCCGTGGTCTCCCTCTGCTTCTATAACCCCCCATTCTTCCTACCATCACTTCATATTTCATTACGCCTGCTATTATAACATGGCCAAAGTAACATAATGATGCCTTGACTATCCTACTATCCATTCTGGTTTTATATTATCAATAACCCATACCTTTGTCTTTCTGTCGATCCATGTTACTCTTAGCAGACGTCTCCAACACCATAAATCAAAAGCATCGATCATCTTTCTCTCAAGCTTTCTCATTGTCCAAGATGCTAATGCTTCTCTCATTATGTTTTCTGCATATATTAAACAGTAAGGGGGATAAAATACATCCTTGTCTTACCCCTTTCCCTATGTTTCAGTTTCACCGTATTCTTATAGTGGCTTCTTGTTTCGTATAGAGCTTTCTCAGTAGGACTATTGGGTGAACTGGAACTCCCATTTCTTGGAATATCACCCATAGTCTCTCATCATCTCCGCAGTCGAAGGCCTTTGTATAGTCGATGAAACACATATACACATTCCTGTTGTGTTCTTTGGCTGTTTCCATCAGCCACCGCATATTAGCTATATTATCTCTTGTTCCTTTTCTAAAACCTGCTTGTTCAATAGGTAGTTCTGGGATAAGGAAATGTTCTAATCTTTTCTAAATAATTCGAAGGAATATCTTGCTAACATGAGAGATCAGAGCAATAGTTCGATAGTTCCCACATTCTTTCTAATCTCCTTTCTTGTATATCGGGAGATAAATAGATTTCTTCCAATCTCTTGGCCATTCCTTAGTCCTCCATATGTTATTGAAAAGAATTAACAGTATTTTTATAGATGCACCTCCACCTGCTTTCAGAAGCTCTATAGGTATACTATCACATCCAGGTGATTTCCGATTTGATATATGATTGATAGCGTCCTTTACCTATGTCTCTAGTATATTAGGTTCATCTTCATATCTAGTTTCAGGAAAAGTATCAATGATTTTAGGATCTCTCCTGTACAGCTCTTCTGTGTATTGTTTCCATCTAATTTTTACTTATCTTTCTTCAGTAGCCGTCTTTCCGGAACTTAGATTCATAACTCCGCATCTAGCAGTGTATGATCCAGTTATATATTTTATTTCCTTGTATAGATCTCTTGTTCTTCCCTTTTTATTGTTTTCTTCTATTTTTCTACATTTCTCTCTTAAATTTATCTCCTTATCATACCTTGATTTTTTTTTGAAATTCTGCATTTAGTTTTTTATATTTTTCTATTTCACCTTTTCCTTTTGCCTCTCTTCTCTCCTATGCTATTTTTATTGTTTCTTCGGTTAACCATTTGTAACTTTCCTCTTCTTTACTTTTGGTATCCATTTCTCAGCCGTCTCTATCACAGTATCACGTATATCAATCCATAAATATTCAGGATTTTTGCCATCTAATTGTAGTATACTGAATCTATTCTTAACTTCTACAGTATATTTCGTATCAATGTTTTCTAGATCATATTTTGGAGTAGTCTTATTTCTTTTAGTTTGATTGAGCTTTATCTTGACAATAGCTATTAACAAATTGTGATCTGTGCCATAGTCTTCTCCAGGGATAGTTGTTACTCTTTTTTATAGAGCTTTTCCATCGACCTGTACACAATATATAATCAATTTGGTTTCTAGTAATGTTATCAGGTGACTTCCAATTATATAGTCTTCTTGTATGTTGTTTGAACAGTGTATTCATAACAACACGACTATTTCGACTGCAGAAATCTACCATGGTATCACCTCTTTCATTTATAATGCCCAGTCCAAAACTACCAGTTACCCCAGCTGTATTTTGTTTACCCACTTTAGCATTCCAATCGCCAATAACATACATGTGACATACGATGTCACCTTTTGGAGTTATATCGATTGCTTTTTGTAGGGCATCGTAGAAATAATCCATCTCCTCTTCATCTGCTGTTGAAGTGGGAGCGTATACTTGTATGAATGTGAAATTTATAGGTTTACCTTGGATACGTATTGTTATTATTCTGTCACTTATAGGATTGAACCCAAGAACACATTTTTTTATTTTTTCTGTGCATATGAATGCCACCCCTTTTCTTTCAATTTTATCGTTTCCACTAAAATATACTGAATAGTCATCAGATTTTACTTGTCCTATCCCCTTCCACTTCGTCTCACTTATCCCCATTAAATCTATCCCATTCCTTCCCATTTCCCTTATAATAATTTCTGTATTTCCAGTATTCATTGTTCTGACATTCCATGTCTCTATACTTATATTTTTTTTAAATTGTAGGTAGCTATTAATATCTGTGTGTTTCAAGACGATTTTCTCAGAAACAATCCTTCCTTGCGGATTTAAGATAGCATCGTCATCCTTACCGACTGTACTTACACGATAGTTTCGCTCATCCCCAGTAATAATTGAAAGGCTGTCCAACCTGGGGGCTCATTTTCTAGCCTTATTGCATTTACTTCTATTCGTGCTGTCATGTTTGTTTTCGTGGGAATTTTACTGGAGTAGTTTCCCGTTGCTTTCTCCAGCGCAGTGTTGAAGCCGTGAATGGGGTTGCCAGAACGCCCTCGAGTATATATGAAGTTGCCATTGTCCTTACTATGGTATCATATATAGATCTATAGATCATCCGCCTCGTCCACTATTTATATCGATGCTGCTCGATAGAAAAGACTCAGTTTTATTTCTGTTACTATAAGATTTATTAGACTAGTTTTGTTAGAAGCCAGTCATACCCATGCAATGTTTAGCCGGCCAGTCGAGGTCGTTTACCAATGTTACCCTATACACCATATTAAACCATGGCAACCTACATAGGGGAAAGTGAACATTCCGATTACCGAACCCCTCTCGTATCTCAGTAACTATAAGAGATATCTACACATTTTATATATACATGAACTGTTAATAATTTAATGATACATATGAATAAGTATTTTGTTTAAAAAAATATTCAATCCTACAATTTTTATTTGATAACATGTAACCTAATATTCTGTTTTTATTTTTTAAATATTTGAATAATAACTTTTTTTAAATCATTATAAATACTTTATTAATTAAAAGAAAACTTAATAACCTACTGCGAATAATATTGTAGATCAATAAAATTTTAAAATAATTTAATTTGAATAACTATTAACCAATATATCTTAATTAGAGCAACCCATATTATTTTCCTATTACAGACCCCATGTAATTTATAATATCCAATCATATTACATAATCAAACATATTTGAATTCTTTAAATCTTATTTATTTATATTTACATTTTTTTACTCATGAGAATCTAACTTATCTAGAATATTATGACTGTGGAATTTTTAAAAGTATATTATGCTGCTGCTATGCTGCTATTCTAATTATAGCAGCATAATAACAGCATAATATACTTTTAAAATTAATAGCAGCATAACAACAGTATAATAGCATGACAAATTAATAGCAGCATAATATACATTTAATAGCAGCATAATGGTAGCATAAGAGCATAATGTAAACATTTGAGGCTATAGCATGTGCTGTTATGCTGCTATTATGCTGCTCTTACTGTTAGCTGGGAATGTCAGGTCGAATGTTCCGTGTTGTTGTAATTCTTTTCCGTTATACGAAAGACGAATGTTATTATTCTCAAGCGTTGGTCTATTAATTGGGTTGGGATACATGTTTAGAAACCTTCGCAATGGCAATAGATTACCATGCGAACCGGCATATACCTTGGCTCGTAGGCTATCAGGTTTACCGTTATGAATCATAACTTATACTAGATGTCTAGCTTCGCATTAGCTTCACTTCTAGTGTAGACTGTATCGAAGCATATCCTTTAGATCGACTCGAAATCTCCAACCTCGTGAGTATTGTTATGGTTCCGTTTTTGTTTACATTTAGCGGGCCCCACAGTCCTTCTCGATCGCATCTATTGCATCGAAATTCCCTGTCCGGGCGGAATATACGTCCTTTTCGTGTCTTTTAGTGCAGTTGTTGCATGCGGTATGCTCGTTGTTACGTGTTGATTCGTTACTATAGATGTATGTTTATTGTTTACCAGATGTATTGTTTTGTCTACGTGTCTGAATATCGCTATATCCGTCTGTTTCGCTTCACAGTTGCGTACGTAATGGACAATGTCCATTGGACATCCGTCTCCAGTATCAAGTGTCAAGTGTCATCGTCTTCTTTTGTGTTAGCATCCAGTCTTGCGCAGACTGATGTCGAACACATTATGATAAGCTGCTCTGTCATTCTTTGCTTCATTTCATCCTTGTCTCTGAAATCGCATCTTTGCCTCAGTAATGTGATGCGAATTATATATTTGTCAATCGGTTCCTATGACTCCTGGCGTAATCTAGAGAGGTTAATTCTCGAAAGTCAGAAGTTAGAGTGTGGCTGGAAATGCTTTTCTAAATATATCCATAACGCGGATAGTGTTTTGATGGATGTGTCGGAATCCACGCGGCTTAACCATAATAGGACATACGCCGTTCCGCTCTCCTTCTTTTGTAGATATTAACGGACCCGCGAATGCTAATTCAGCACTCAGCTCGAATTCAGCTCTCTCCGCTCTCAGTTTCTCTCTGTTAGCTGTATTATATATAATGGGATATCCCGAAGTGAGTCTATACAATATTTGGCAGAGTACACGATTTTTATTTTATTTAAAATTATGTACCTAATTTAGTGCGGTTATATGTAGGATCTCTTATTCTACCTATAGGTATACGTCGTATTATATATATATATATATATATATATATATATATATATTGTTGGTGCGGTGAAATAAATACTCCCATCTAACGGGTCCTCGGGTTGTGGATAGAGGAACCGCCTTATAGGTTAGGTGAATATAAAATAAACAACCCCGGACATAAATGATACAAGCATATGGAGCGGCGCCCTGTGTTTGGCAAATATAGCGCATGCGAAACAATACTATGAATACACAACGAAACAGCACCAGGGTTAAATCCCCTGCCTATAATATCTCAATGACTCAATCTAATCTTAACCATAGAACTCATGATGTTGCATCTTTAAAGCCGAAAGGAAGGGGCGTAGCCGATCTTAGCAAGAACAAAGAGAACACTATCGGAGAGCTCATC
Organism: Osedax fenrisi; assembly: GCA_964019155.1. Classification (NCBI taxonomy): domain Eukaryota; kingdom Metazoa; phylum Annelida; class Polychaeta; order Sabellida; family Siboglinidae; genus Osedax; species Osedax fenrisi. The sequence goes on along the minus strand of OZ025244.1, from coordinate 14,404,767 downwards.
CGAAACTACTTAGTTGTAAAAGCTATATACAAATTGCAACACTTAATGTTAGAACAATACGAACATCAGACAAAATATACGAAATAGCAAACAACTTCAACAAATGCAAACTACATATTCTTGGAATTATAGACCATAAAATAGTCCACAAAAACGATCCTATACAAATTAAAAAACTCGACAACGGTACTCTAATTACAAATAGTGCACGGAGAAACTTAAATGGTGCGGCAAGTGGATGTGTCGGACTTCTAATCGAACAAGCACTTGCTAAAATAAAACCCATCAGCGAAAGAATAGTAATAACTGTTTTCAATGGTTATCCAAATATAACTATAGTTGTAAACTATGCTCCAATTGAAGGAAGTAAAGAGGCAGAAGAACACTATAACAATTTAAATAATTTAATAAATAGCATACCAAAACATCACATGGTAATAGAATGCGGTGATTTCAATGCTCACCTCGGAAAATAATCTGTACAACATACATACCATGAATCAATAAATAACAACGGTAAACTACTACTAGAGCATGCAACATCAAGTAATCTAATTATCACAAATACTATGTTTACAAAAAGAAAAGGCAAACTATAGACTTACATATCAAACATGAACAATAACAAATTTCAAATCGACTACATTCTCATTAGCAGGAAATGGAAAAACTCTATGCACAACTGTGAAGCATATAATTCATTTAGTAGTATCGGCAGTGATCATCGTCTTTTAACTGATAAGATCAAATTAAGTCTTCGAAAGGCAAAAACACCAGCGAGGAAAAAGAAATATTGTTGATCCTCACTTAGAAATCTGGAATTACGAAAACTGTATACAGTCACTGTACATAACATATATGCTGAATTGTGTACAGATAATGATACTATTACTGACAAATATGCTCACTTTGTTAATGCAAATAGTGAAACTGCTATTAAACTAATACCGATTAAGAAGAAAAATAAAGACAATAAAATTGCAAGTGATCCAAGAATCGAATAAATGCGTCAAAATGTTAATAAACCATTCTCAGCATTTAACTTTGAATACAATGATAGGTTGCAACAAGAACTACAAGGCGAAAAAAGAAAAATAAAATAAATTTACAATACCATACAAGAAGAAGAACTAGATGAAATAATTAAAAAAGTTGAAACAGCGGATAACAGACAGAAATATAAAGAAAGCTGTGAACTTATCAACACAATTACAGGAAGAAACACATCTAAAAAAGGATTAATAAAAGGAAATTCAAAAGAGGAACGGGTAAATAGATAGTTTGAACATTTCAACAATCTACTTGGTAAATATCCCTTACTAACAGAAGAACCTCCTGAAGAAGATCTTAACAAAATACTGTATGAACGAGATAAAAGATAGCGACTTTGATCTCGAAGAATTACAAAAAGCAAAAAACAACTTATGTTATGGAAAAACACCTGGTCCAGATAATATTACATTAGAAGTTATTGAAAAATGTGATTTTGATGATATTCTCCTAGAATGTAGCAATAGACAATATAATACCAGAACAATGGTCAGAAATAAACATGCTTCCTCTTCCATAAACAGGAGATTTAAGTCAAATTTTAAACTACAGAGGCATGAGTATATCTTCTCAAGTTGCCAAAACTATTAATAAAATTATTCTAAATAGAATAATGTCGAAAATCGATATACATCTTCGTCATAATCAAAATGGATTTAGACCGGGACGGTCTACCACAGCTCAAATATTAGCAATACGCAGAGTGATAGAAGGAATCCAAAATCGAAACAAGAAAGCAATAATTTTATATGTTGACTTTCGAAAAGCATTTGATTCAATTCGAGAAGGAATGATGATGAAGGAATGATGATACACATTCTGAAAGCTTATGATATTCCAACAAGACTTCTCGCAGCAATAGATACTCTATACAAGAACACAAGGGCTCGAGTATTCCCAGTAAACCAAAATCAGATAATGTTGGATAATGTCAGATAAATCACAGATAATTTGAGAAAATGTGTCCAACTCAATAAATACAGATAATAGTGAGATATTTTGAGAACAATTATCTATAAAGTTAGATAATTTGAGAAAAATTGTCCAACTCAATAAATACAGATAATAGTGAGATATTTTGAGAAAAATTATCTATAAAGTTAGATAATTTGAGAAAAATTGTCCAACTCAATAAATACAGATAATAGTGAGATATTTTGAGAAAAATTATCTATAAAGTTAGATAATTTGAGAAAAATTTTCTAACTCAATAAATACAGATAATAGTGAGATATTTTGAGAAAAAATATCCATAAAGTTAGATAATTTGAGAAAATTTGTCCAACTCAATAAATACAGATAATAGTGAGATATTTTGAGAAAAATTATCTATAAAGTTAGATAATTTGAGAAAAATTTTCTAACTCAATAAATACAGATAATATTGAGATATTTTGAGAAAAATTATCTATAAAGTTAGATAATTTAAGAAAATGTGTCCAACTCAATAAATACAGATAATAGTGAGATATTTTGAGAAAAATTATCTATAAAGTTAGATAAATATGCATACTATTTACACTGCGATAATTGTGAGAAAAATTCTATTGTTATGATAATATTAGGTAATAATAAACATATATATATATATATACACAAATGTTATATACATGTATGTAAGCATTGTAGTAGTAGTAGTAGTAGTATTAGTAGTAGTAGTAGTAGTAGTAGTAGTAGTAGTAGTAGTAGTAGTAGTAGTAGTAGTAGTAGTAGTAGTAGTAGTAGTAGTAGTAGTAGTAGTAGTAGTAGTAGTAGTAGTAGTAGTAGTAGTAGTAGTAGTAGTAGTAGTAGTAGTAGTAGTAGTAGTAGTAGTAGTAGTAGTAGTAGTAGTAGTAGTAGTAGTAGTAGTAGTAGTAGTAGTAGTAGTAGTAGTCTATAGTAGTAATCTATAGATACAGTTTTATTTGTATTGACAACACCAGAACGCTATATTTATATATTTTGCATGTATATTATAATTGGTTATTATAATTTCACTATGAATAATACCTATGTATTTATCTAATGCACCACAGTCAATTACGTAATTAGTACGTGTAGCACACGTCGTGTGCAGTGAAGCGTTACAACACCGGCTTCCTTATGCGCATGTATATTATAATTGGTTATTGGTTATCAAATATATTGGTTATCAAATATATTTGATATTGCTAGTGATTAACTTAATTTATATATTTATTATATATCTTATGTTATTCATTAATAATTTTTTTTATAAATATTAGAACATGTTCGTGCACTCTTATTTTGTTTATCACATAAACATATATATATATATATATATATATATATATATATATATGTGTATGTGTGTGTGAGTGTGTGTGTGTATGTATGTGTGTATGTGTATAAACTGTATATATATATAATATATATAGACACATTTGTATTTATATCTATTTATATATATTCCAATGTAATTTAGTAATAATAGCGTATTTAATATATTTAATAATATACATGCATCCTTCTCGAATTATTTTATCGTGTGCGCTCGAGCATGTCAACGCCCGCAACGCGTATTATAGATTTGACCATGTCATTAGTAATCAAAATAGTCAAGAGGCCATATTATATATTCAGCGAAAGTTTACATGTTAATATTTTATATTATATGATATAATCATATTTTACAAAAATATTTGTCGATGTATATTTGTATATATGTATATATATTTATATAGCATTTAGATAAAATATAATAGAACATTATTTAGTAAGTTTTTGTATCCCACTCTATATATATGTAATATATCACATTATATATTCTTCTTGATCTATTCTTCCGGACCGGAAGAATATGCCAGATCTATTCTTCGTCATATTGATCTTAAATGGAAAGATTATAATTATTGTGGAATGGGAAAAGAGAAGAGGACAAAGTTTAAAGGTAGTCAAATATGTGGAATTATTATCGGTTAGTTTAATTATTGAATGTTTTATAGAAATATTACTATATTAACGATAAATTAAATATATATTTAATATAATATTATAATAAAATATATTCACAGGTGCCATAGAAAAAAAATATGTCCAGGATCTTAGCATAGATAAAATCATGTCTAGTGCTTTAAAGGCAGTGCAATATGTATGTAAGGTAAGTAATATACATTATATTAATTATTTTATTACATTGATTGTTATATTTTATTTGTAGAAATGAAATTATGAAATTATGGAAATAAAATTATAAATATTATAATTATAAATTAAGTATTAAAATTAAGGTAAGTAATACATTATATATATTATTTTTATTACATTGATTTTTATGTTTTGTTTGTAGAAATGAAATTATGCAATGGAAATGGAAATTACGGAAATTATGGAAATGAAATTATTATTATAAATATTATCATTATAAATTATTATTATTACAATTAAAATATTAAACATTTTTTATAAAAAACAGCCCTTTTTAGGGCTACTAAAATATATATGAGTTTTATAAAATTTTAGATAATTTATCTCAAATTATCTTATATAGTAGAAAATGTATCTCAATTTATACAGATAATATCTGACAATTATTAGATAAATTATCTAGCTTATAGATAATTTATCTCAAATTCTACAGATAATATTTGACAATTTTCAGATAAATTATCTCAAATTCTACAGATAATATCTGGCAATTTTTAGATAAATTATCTAGCTTATAGATAATGTATCTCAATTTATACAGATAATATCTGACAATTGTTAGATAAATTATCTAGCTTATAGATAATTTATTTCAAATTCTACAGATAATATTTGACAATTTTCAGATAAATTATCTCAAATTCTACAGATAATATCTGACAATTGTTAAATAAATTATCTAGCTTATAGATAATGTATCTCAATTTATACAGATAATATCTGACAATTGTCAGATACATTATCTAGCTTATAGATAATTTATCTCAAATTCTACAGATAATATCTGACAATTTTCAGATAAATTATCTCAAATTCTACAGATAATAGCTGGCAATTTTTAGATAAATTATCCCATATGGTGACAAATTTATCTCAAAATAGACAGCTAATAGCTGGCGAAGTGTCGTAATTTTAGCCAGAAATTTACTGGATAAAAAGTAGATATTAGCTGGCAATTATCTGATTTTGGTTTACTGGGTTAACACCTGACGGAGAAACCAACCTATTTGAAATTAGAGCAGGAGTATTACAAGGTGACACATTTGCTCCATATCTCTTCATAATTGTTCTTGACTACGTTATGAGGCAAACATATCAGAATAGATAAGTAGAACTTGGATTTCATTTACGAAAAAGACAGAGCAATTGTATGTCACCAATAACTATTACTGATCTCAATTTTGCTGACAATCTTGCATTAATCACTGAAGAAAAATAACAAGTTCAAGACATTCTAAATATTCTAGAACACGAAGCAGGAAAAGTGGGTCTACACTGTAATGCTAAGAAAACCGAAATTCAAGCATTCAACCACGAAGTACCTATTGATATGAAATCTAGAGATGATACAACGATATAAATAGTCAAGAATTTCAAATATCTAGGAGCATGCATCCATGGATGGAAAGTACAGAAAAAGACATTAATTTAAGAAAAGCGCTTGCATGACTTAATGACAATAAACAAGACTTTTTGTAGCAACTGTTGAATCAGTTTTATTATATGGCGCAGAAACATATATTCTAACAAAAGCACTCACTAAGCAATAGGATGGATGCTACACAAGAATGTTACGAATGGTTTATAATATTTCCTGGAAAGATCATATAAGAAATGATATTTTATATGGAAAACTACCTGAAATATCATTAAAAATAAAAGAGAGAAGAATGCGTCTGTCTGGACACTGTTATCGTCACACTGAAGAAAATGCAAGTAAACTAATTTTATGGGAACCCCAAGATGGTCATACAAGAAGAGGTAAACATCTAATATCATACATTGACAATTCACTTGCAGACACCGGTGATTGCAACACGAACGAATTAGCGAAAATGATGAACGGACAGAGATGACTAGAAAAAAACGAATATTTGAAGTGAAGGGTTCGAAAAGACGACCAAAATAAAAAAGTAAGTAAATATATATATATATATAATAATGTATTTAATAATAATTTGTTAAGGGGGGGGGGAGTACATCCCCCCAATTAGATTTAATTTTTCAGTCCGAATAATTGTTGTATTTATAGTATTATTTGAGAATGTATTTCCCCAAAGTATATTTCCATAGTTTATTTATGGTAGGAAAATACTATTATATATATTTATCAATGAATTTGTTTTAATGAATTTGATCAACTTTGAGATTAAAAATTGAATTTGGGAGAGTTTGTTATTAGGTTTTAAATTTAATAATATGATTTTTGAAATCAAGTTTGCTATCAAGATTAATACCAAGATATTTATAATTTTATAAGTTATTTATTGTATCATTATCGTATAATGCATCATTTAATGAAATTATATTGTTTGGATATTTATTTGAGTTGAAATTTATCATTTCTGTTTTTATTAATATTGAGTTTTAACTTATTATATTTATACCATATCTATATCTTTGTTAAGGTTTTTTAATTAAATTATGTAGGTCTATATTATTATCAGCTATAAGAGTTACAGTATAACAATATCATCTGCTTATAATATACATTTTACATTATTATCTTTTAAATATAATGGTAGATTATAATCAATATAGTCAATCCTAGTCAATCATTATTGACATAAATGATGAATAGTAAAGTGCCTATTATGGAGCCTTGGGGTACACCGATATCATTAGTGAATTGGTTATTGTTATTGGTTATTTAAGATTCGGATATGTTAAATTTAACTAGCTGTATTCTATTATGTAAATAGTTTTTGTATATGTTTAAGAGGAATCCCTCTAATTCAATATTTATCTAATTTGCTAATTATAATAGAATGGTCAATAGTAGGTAATAAATAGTACCTATCAAAGGCTTTACTTAAATCTAAAAATAAGGAATTTATTGTTTTCTTTTATTTTTTCTTTTCCATTATATGGTTGTAAATATCTAGTGTAGCGGTATGTTATTGGTATATATTTGAGTGGTATTATGTTTTTTAAGGAAACCATATTGGGTAGTATTTATTATGTTATTATTTTGTATTAATTGTATTAGCTAATACAATTAATACAAAATAATAACATAATAAATACTACCCAATATGGTTTCCTTAAAAAACATAATAATGTTAAGTCAACTATATAAAATACTAGAAAAAATAATATATAATAGACTAGTCTATTATATATTATTTTTTCTAGTATTTTATATATTTGACTTAACATTGATAGTGGTCTATAGTTTTATATAGTATTGATGTTATCTTTTATGAATGGGTTTAATGAATGATAGTTTCATTTTTAGAGGAAAAGTTCCTGACGATAAACATAGATTAAACATATGGCTTAATAGAAAGTCAATGTAATCTTTTGAAATTGTTAACAATTTCATATGTATATAATCAGTGTCTAGAGAAGTCTTTAATTTATTATTTGATATGATAGAATTTATCTCACGTGTTGATATGGGATGAAGATATATTTAGATATTAGTGTAATGTTCATTGGGTGGATTTTATTGGTGGGAGATGTGAATTGTTTATTTATGGATTGACTTGTATTTATAAAATAAGAGTTAAATGCATTTGATATTTGTTTATAATATTAATATTAATGCATTTATTTTCGAATTCATCTATTATATAATTTGGAGATTGTTTAATTTGCTGTTTATTTATGAGATTCAAATTGTCTTTAGTATATATACTATTTTTTATTTTACTATCTATATATGATTACTTTGCTTTATTAATATTGATGGTTACTTAATTTCTTAATTATTTGTAGTTATATAAGTTGATTTAATTTTTATTATCTAAGTAAATGTTATATAGTTTATACTTTGTATGAATGTCTCTTTTTATTTTATTTGTTATCCACTTTTTTGATAGAATATTTGAAGATATTTTATTTGTTAATAGTGGGATAAATTGGTTAATTAGTGATGTAGGACCAATCACAATTTGTATTTTTCAGTGCATCAACAAGTCTTTTAGTCTTATTTATAGTTATTGTCATTGTTTTCAAATAATCTTTTACATTAAAAGTAAGTTATTTTATAAGTTCATATTGAATATCTTTTAAAACATATATTGAAACACCACCACCTCTACAATGATTTTGTTTTTGTCTGTAGTTTATTTGATATGCGTAATTTATATTATTATTATTGAAGTCATTATTGGGCCTACTATTTAACCAGGTTTCAGATAAACATATAATGTGAGGTTTAATTATTAAAATATCTATAAATTCTCATACTTTATCTAGGTTTTGTGTAAGGCTTCTAGTATGTAAGGCTTCTAGTATGTAATGCTTCTAGTATGTAAGGATTATAGTATGTAAGGCTTCTAGTATGTAAGGCTTCTAGTATGTAAGGATTCTAATATGTAAGGCTTATAGTAGGTAAGGCTTCTAGTATGTAAGGCTTCTAGTATGTAAGGCTTCTAGTATGTAAGGCTTCTAGTATGTAAGGATTCTAATATGTAAGGGTTATAGTAGGTAAGGCTTCTAGTATGTAAGGCTTCTAGTATGTAAGGCTTCTAGTATGTAAGGATTCTAGTATGTAAGGCTTCTAGTATGTAAGGTTTCTAGTATGTAAGGCTTCTAGTATGTAAGGCTTCTAGTATGTAAGGCTTATAGTAGGTAAGGCTTCTAGTATGTAAGGCTTATAGTATGTAAGGCTTCTAGTATGTAAGGCTTCTAGTATGTAAGGCTTCTAGTATGTAAGGCTTCTAATATGTAAGGCTTCTAGTATGTAAGGCTTCTGATACTATACGTATATTTACTATGTGTTTGATTATCAGATTATTTATATTTATTAATTATTATTTTGTTATCTTATTAAATTGTTGTGTTGTGTTGTATTGGTTTGGTATTATATTATATTTAATCATCTCGTTTTTTTAGTCCGATTATTTTAAAAGTATCATTTCTATGCCGTACTACATATTTATTATTTATTGTTGATTTATGTTTAGCCTCGATAGATAGTTTTTTAATAGTCTTCAACTTAACGTTATTGTATTCTTTTGATATGCTTATATTTTTGAATTTTGAGTTTTTGAATTTGTTTGCATTTAGTATTAAATTATTAATTTCTATTTCAGAGTTTAAAATAATTTTTAAGGGCCTGATGACATTATAATTTTCTTGGTATTTTCATAATCTAAAATATTTGTTATATTATAATTTATGTTGACTGATCTAACATTTCTGTTATATTTTGTTTTCTTCTACATTTCTTGATTCGTAATTATAATCTTTTTCTTGTTAACATTATAGAGTATAATAGTTTTATTTCTTATTTCATTTAAGTTTTTTTCATTTAGAGCTTTATTTATAGTCATTGATAGCTTTTGTTGAAGTGTATTATTGAGGTTAGTTTTAGTGATCTCAGAAATATTTTAAGATCAGATTTATTACCTGCATCATTAATTTTCCAATTAATCATTTGAGATACATTATTTCATCAGTATGCTCATCTGTTAGGTATACCTACATATATCGTTTGTTTTTATGACGAGCCATTTGAATCTTTATGTTATATAGTGATATATCACAATATATAAGACCCAGCAAATATGTACACAACGCACTAATCTTTCGATATAGCGTGGCGTGCGTAAATGATATTAGATAATCCAATGAGCGTCGTGCACCGAGAACATTTTCTTGCTTAGTGCAGATATCGATTTCATTCGTAATTCTTCTCGTGATATATACATAACTAGTATACGAACCGATTTATATGTAACGTTAATATACATGCTATATTTATAATTGTAATTATACTAATTATATTAGAACCCAATATAGACGGTAAGGTGAATGTAATTAATGTAAAGATTCTATACTATTATTATTATTATTTAATTAGGTTTTTGTGAATACAGTTGAGATAGCAGTTTACGTTTTCTTTAATACGAAAACGACAAAGAGGCAATCCAGCCTATTACATTGGTGACAGCGGCATCCTGTTTTGCAACTCAAATTAACCGTGTATATTCGCCAACGGAGGGCTATGAAACCAGGAAGTACACTCAGTACCCGGTATCAGCAAGAGGCCACGTATCTAACGAAGGGAGGTGTCTACTTAACGGAGAAGTCGATTACGTCGAACGGGCTAGTGCGTTGTATTATTTTATTTGCTGGGCTACATATTTTTGTTTTCCGTTAATTTAATAATAGATTAAATATTTGTTGTAATCATGACTGAATCCACCAAACCCTTGGGTAGACCACCTAAACGAGATGTTAGCTATGTAAAGCTTGATAATTATATAGATGAGAGGGATGTAGAAGGTTGGATTATGAGAGCGGAATAGTGTGTTAGGCTAAGGGAGATACAAGGAGATGAGGCAGCTGGATATGTATTATATCATATCTAAGGGGGTGGGGCAAACATATAGTTATGCTCACAAATAGAGGTTGTGACGAGTATAGATAATATTTTTAAAGTACTGAGAAATAGGGGTGGTTCAGGTGAGTCAAAAGGTGAAAGATTAAGAGAGTAAGTCGGGAGGAAACAGAGGGTAGATGTAGATATAATGGAATTTTCAGATGAGCTGTTTAAATTAGGAATGAGGGTCAAGGAAGTAGATGGGTGGAAGGAGTTAATGTCTGAAGTATTTAGAAGTAATGTAAGGGATGATAAATTAAGATATCACTTATTATCTAATACACATAAGGGGGCAACGTTTACAGAATTGAGGATAGCTGCACAGGAGTTTGAGTCTAGATATGGAGGAGTAAAAGATATAGATAATGAGTGTTATAGAATAGAGCAAGTTGATATGGATAAATTGCGGAATAAATTATTAGATTTAAAGAGAGAGGTAGAGTGGTATAAAAGTGGGACACGTTGAAAAAATTATAATAGTGGGAGTATACTATATCCCACTATACACCTCTATAGAGGTGTTAGAACTGTGGTACAGATATGTTATAACTGTGGGGGAGTAGGCCATTCAGCAATATGGTGTAGATATAGGGGGTCGGGAAACGGGTATCCTCCACAGTAAACATGTACAGGGGAGGCATATATAGTGTTGAAATAACCTGTATGAGTAATTGTCCAGTAGTGGTATGTAGAATAGAGGGTAGATCAACAGTTTATCGTAGATACAGGTAGTCAAGTATCTATAATTCCTATAAGTTTAGTTAGGAAGTGGGATATAAAGTTGATAGAGGATAAACGGCTGAGTAATTTGAGGACAGCAAATGGTAGTAAATTAATAACGATGGGAGTGGTACAAGTAGATATATTTATGTGGAATAAGAAATTTAAGGATGTGATATTTGTAGTTAGTCAGATAGAGAGTCTATGTATAATTGGAATGAACATACTAGAGGAATTTGAATATGTATGGTTAGGGGATAGAGGAACAAAATCAAAAGAAATTATAAGTAAGAAAGTAAATAGGATAGAGAGTAATTCACTAGATGTAGAATATATAGGGTTAAAGGGAGGTTTTAGAAAACGAGTAGAGCAATTAATAACTGAATATAAGAGCATATTTCATGTAAATGGTCAGAATATAAGTTTAGCTGTAGGAACACACAGGATTAGAACTATAGACGAAATACCAGTTGCACAACCTTATAGGAGAATAATAAAATCATTAGTGGGAGATATTACAAAACAGATAGATGAGTGGATAGAAGAAGGGGTAATAGTTAAATCTAGTAGTGAATTTGTAAGTCCATTAGTAATAGTTAGAAAAAGTAGTGGAGATATTAGATTATGTGTCGATTATAGAAAACTAAATAAAAAACCATTAAAGATGCGCATCCAATACCGCGTATTGATGATTCATTAGAGGCATTAAGTAGTGCGAAATATTTGTCATGTATAGACCTTAAATCAGCATATAATCAAATTAGAGTTGATAAATGTGATCAACATAAATTAGCTTTTAGTTCCCCGTGGGGATTATATGAGTTTACACGTATGCCATTTGGACTCATAAATGCCCCTGCAACATTTTAAAGAATGATGAGTAATTTATTTAGAGATCAAATGTTTGAGTCAGTAGTATGCTACTTAGATTATGTGTTGGTTTTTTCACTAACAGTAGAATCACATATAGAACATCTAAAGTTAGTATTAGGTAAGTTAGAAGGCGCTGGATTAAAACTTAATATTAAGAAGTGTACATTTTGTATAGAACAGGTTGTTTTTTTAGATTATAATATATCGAATAAGGTATAAGTACTATTAAGGAGAAAACTAAAGCGATAGTGGAGTGGGAGAAACCGAAAAATCTAAAGGAATTAAGATCATTTTTAGAAGTATGTTCATATTATAGACTGTTTATTAAAGGTTTTGCTAAAATCGTATCTCCACTAAACAAGTTGAATAGAATAGGTAAGAGTGTAGGTGAAAAGAGGGTAAGTAGGTTTAGAAGTAAATATGTATTGATAGGATGGCATAAGGAATGTGATCAGGCCAGGAAAGCATTGAAGGACAAATTAGTGAGTGCACCGATCTTAGGAATAGCAAATTATGATATACCATTTACAGTAGAGACAGATGAATCGGATAGAGGGGCAGACTAAGCCAAGAAATAAATGGAAAAAGGTAGTAATGTCATATGCTAGTAAATCACTGAATAAGGGAGAGAGAATGAGGTGAATTATTCAGCTAAAAAGTTGGATTTTTAGCAGTAGTGTGGGCGATATCAGATAAGTTTAAACACTACTTATTAGGATCTAGATGTCAGTTGATTACTGATAATAGTGCGGTTGCTTGTATATTAAATAAGAAAGATCATTCGGCTTTAGAACAGAGGTGGATAGGTAGATTAGCACCCTTTGAACTTACATTTAAATATAGAGCAGGAAAACAAAATATTGTAGCAGATGCTTTATCAAGAAAACAGGGTAATACAGAGGTGGAGAATAGTAATAATATGTATGAGGATAATTTGGATGTAAGACATATAGATGTAGGAGTAGATGGGGTTGTGAATGAAATTGAAAAATAGGTCAAATGGATAGAGAATCATTGATGGAGAAATAGAGGCAGGAAATCGGGTTACTAAGTATTATAGAGTTATTAAAGAAGGGTGAGAAAGTAGAGAGATATAGGTTAGAGGGTGATAGAATAGAAAGGAGGGAGATAGAATTTTTGTTTTACCAAGGTCATTGATTAAGGATTAGAAGGGATACATGATGATAATGGACATCAGGGAATTGAGAGATCCATGGCAATGGTTAATCTTTGGTATACCTGGAAAGGTAAATATGAAGATGTAAGAAAGTATGTCAGCGAATGTGAGGTATGTAGTAGGTCAAGGCCCGTAGCCAGAAATGTATACCAGGGGGGCAAAACATTTTAAGACTAAAATGTAATGAATATAAACTAGTATACTAGTAATAATATCACTTCTAGTACTTTATTATTACCTATACTATATTATAATATATAAGTAAACTTATATTGACGCACAATATGAATTATTCAGGGTATAAATAAACAATAAATAAAAATACACTGTGTGTGTATATTATACACTATTTTTTTCACTATAACTTTATATGCATATAATAAAAAAAAATCAGTTAGATCAGGTTAATAGGTAACGTATACAATAATAACATCAGTATATAAGTCTACAGAATACTAGCTAGTGAATTAAATAGTTAGTCATGGAACTGTAAGCTTATAACGACATTTTCTAATATTATATATAAAATAGTTAGCAATACGTATCATATTATTAATGTGTGGAGAGTAATCTATGTGAGAGGTTACAGTGAAACCAAGGGTAGTTATAGATGGAGAATGTGGAAGAGGTAGTAGAAAATGATGAGTGATTGATAGAGGTGAACTGGTTCTTGAAATTATGATAGTATTAATTGTAGTCATATTTAAAGAAATGGAGTTATGAGAGAACCAATGAGTGAGATCAGTAATACAATTAAATATAGACATTTTAATCCGACCAGAATAACTAGAACTAGGAAATGGGGATATCTATATATCTGAAGATCATCGGAATAAAGATGATAGATAATATTAGGATATTTGTGAAAAATTTATTTGATAGAAAGAATATAAATAATGAACAATATAGGGCCAAGAACAGAGCCTTGTTGAACACCATGTATGTTACAATAAGGAGGAGACAACGAGGAGTTAATCTTCACTGAATATGTACTAGATGACACAAAATACATACACCAACTGTGGACTTGAGCGTATATGCTAATTAATTAAGTCCATTAGAAATAATATTGTGATCGAGAGTATTAAAAGCACTAGATAGGTTTAGTAGTACGGTATTGTTATATATCATGGGGATTTATTATCAAGATATATGAGAATATCACTAATGATCAAAGTAAGGGAAGTTTCAGTACTACGATGAGGAAGATACACACTTTGATATTTATCAATAATAGCATTGGACATACTATAATTAATAATTTGAGTGGACACAACTCTTTCTGAGGTATTAGATAATGGATGATAACTTGATAAGTTAGATTGGTCAAGATTCGTTTTTTTTAAATCGGAATAATCTATGAATATTTCATGGAGTGTGGAACAATAGATGATATAAGATATCTATGAATGATTTCAGTGATAAGTCCAATAAAATATGGTGATAATGAATGAAGTAGATTGAGTGGAATTGGATTGAGGGGGAATTATTTTTCAAGGATGTCATCAGAGAGAGTACAAAGTCATGTGTGGGAAGCGTGAAACATTAATAGTGATTCTGAGTGGATGTTAAATTGAGATTAAGTCGTGCCGAGTTGATGTTTGGGAGTATATTGATAATGCTAAACATTTTTTGTTGGAAGAAATTGGCAAACAATGAACAAATAACTAAATCAGCTTGATCAGGAAGATGCTTGGGCTGGGTTTTCCTACTAAGGTGAAAGATAATTTATAAGCTTGCTTAGAAGATATTCCATAACTACCGAAAATATCAATGAAGTATGACGATTTGGTAGAGAGAAGTTTTTTTCCTGTAAAGCGATCGAAAACGTTAAAGGAAATAAGATAGGATTCAAGTTTAAAGGAGCATATTTACGTTGTAGTCTACAACGTAGTTTCCTTAGGTTAACAAGCTCAATATTAAACTAGGGAAACTTAGAATAAGTTCGGTTGATAACGGTAAACTGGGACCAGGTAAACTCGGACCAGGTAAACTCGGACCAAGTAAACTGGGACCACTTTTGAAGTAAACTCGGACCACTTTTGAAGAAAATTCGGACCACTTTTATGCTTTAACCCATATTATAGAAGTATACTATATATAGTTATTTTAAAATTGGCCGAATCTTATTCAAAATTGGTGAAATTATTACTTCAAAAGTGGCACGAGTTGACCTGGTATTCGTTGATAAGAGTAATGGAGGATACAAAAATATCAAACGAATGAGATAATGCCAAATTAAAATAATCAAAAAGTGTAGATAAATCAGAGGATATACTGCTGTTAAGTTGATAGAATACAGAGTTTGGAATACATATTGGTTTATCAATAGAGGACATTTTACGAAACGATCTAGAAGGTCGGTTAATTTGTATAACCGGCAAGTTCAAATCAAATAATATGGCAAAGTCATCAGATATTAGAGAACTTTGAGTGGGATATGAAATTAATTTAAGATCAGTTAAATATAAAAAAGTCAATATTATTACTTAAAAAAACATGTTGAGTCAGGGTATACTAAAATATAAGTTTATTCAGAGATAAGGAAGCATGATTTTCATTATTAATTTTAATATTAAAATCACCAATTATAATCGTGTTAACTGATGTGAATTATTCTAAAATAGAAGAAAGGTCAGCTAAGAAACATCTATATGAAGGTGGACGGTAGATAAGTTTAATTATAATGGTAAATAATGAAGGAAGCTGAATATTACAGATCATAATTTCATATGAAGAGAAACATGGCTTAGATGACGAAATAAGCTTAAGTTCTGATGAGAATATGAGAGCTATGCCGCCACGATGATGTATATATATTAGAAATCAATACGTTAACACCATCAGGGGTAAGTTGGGAAGCTAGAGCAGAATCATCAATAGTTAGCCAAGTATCAGTAATAGTATATTTAGAAAAAATAGAATCAATAATGAATTGTGTAATCAAATCAACTTTATTTCTTACTGATCTAGCATTGAGGAGTTGAAAAGAATACTTTTTTTAGGAGAGTGTACTGATAGTCAATCAACAGTTTTATCTTTTTTACGCGATACATAGAAGGAATCATATTATTGGGACCATTTATCAAACTATTTTCTTTTTCTATTGCGGAATTCCAATTGTAGTAACCACTTACTGTGAAAGTAATATAATCTACAAATGGATATAACTTAAATTTATTTTGTATATATTTATATTTATATATATATACATATTATCGATAAATCTTCTTATTTTATTTCCAAAAGATGCTCGACTACTTGTATGTTTAGGACAAATATTTCTGAGATCAGAAGGACGATAATTTAAATTTATTTGTTCATATTATGTAGTGCTATTATTTGGGTTTGGGGTTGATTGGATATTTGATTATGTTATTGCTATTCTGGGATATATTAATTTGTCTGCATCTATTTTAGTTAGAAAAAAAAATAGTTTTTTTGTTGTTTTCTCATGATAGGGTAACTTTTAATTAATTACAATTAAATTATTAAAATTTATTTTAAAAATTTACCATAATTTTAGAAAATATTTTATAAAACCATAAATACTGAATTGGATCTTCATTTTAATGTCTATAACTAAAATACATACATAAATAAAATATATTATAAATAAAATTATAAAATAAAAATATAAATATAATTGAATATCTAGTACTATATGAAAATAACTTAATTTAAAACAAGTTTTAGGGGCCTACCTAATCTCAGGGGGGGCCTAGCCGATCTCAGGGGGGGCCTTGCCCCCGCAGCCCCCCCCCGTGGCTACGGGCCTGAGTAGGTCCAAGGGAATAGTAAGAAAACCGATAATAAGATTAGGTAGTCTAGGGGCTAGAAGGCCATTAGAACTTTTATTTTTAGATTTCGTAACTTTAGGTAAATCTACTGATAACCGAGAAAATGTATTAGTAATGACATATGCATATACTAAGTTTGTAAGAGCAGTTCCAACAAGAGATAAGACTGCAAAGATCAGACTGATTCTACTAAACGAATGGGTATATGATTATGGAATACCAGAACGAATACATACCGATCAAGGACGTAATTTCCAGGCAGGTTTAGTGAAGGAAGTTTGTAATTTATTTGGTATAAAACAAAGCAGATCGAGTCACTATCATCCCAAGGGTTATGGACAATATGAGAGGATGAATAGGACGATAATAAGCCTGCTATAGCAGGCTTATTATCGTACTATTATAATAGTACTAAGTATAGAAGAAAAAAGAAAATGGCCAAAACATTTGCAAAGGGTAGTTTAATATTATAATATAACGAAACATACAACGACGGGTTATTCCCCATTTCAGTTGATGTTCTGACGAGAAGAGAGGTTACTGATAGATAGGAAGTTAAGTGGCATGTCAAATAAATTAGATGGAGAATGGCTAGTAGATACAAAAAATAAAGTATTGAAAATTAATAAAAAAGCTTATGGATGCTAAGGTAGTGGAAGAGGAAAATATGAAATTAGATATCGAAAGGGAGGATATACTAGAGGAAGGTAGTGTAGTACGTATACAAAATAGAGTATTAGGGAGAAGGAAACAAGAACATTATTGGGGTGATGAGTTGTGGAAAGTGGAAGGAATAGTAAAGAGGACATCGGCGTATAAGATTATTTGTGGTGATAATACTAGAGTAGAGAATAGGGAAAATCTAAAGTTAGTTGTTGGTAATGTTTGTAAGTTACATAATCATATACCCATTCGTTTAGTAGAATCTTTGCAACGGTTTCAGCAGTCTGATCTCTTGTTGGAACTGCCCTTACACACTTAGTATATGCATCTGTCATTACTAATACATTTTCTCGGTTATCAGTAGATTTATCTAAAGTTACGAAATCTAAAATTAAAGTTCTAATGGCCTTCTAGCCCCTCGACTACCTAATCTTATTATCGGTTTTCTTACTATTCCCTAGAACCTACTACATACCTCAGATTCGCTGACATACTTTCTTACATCTTAATATTTACCTTTCCAGGTATACCAAAGATTAACCATTGCCATGGATATCTCAATTCCCTGATGTCCATTATCATCATGTATCCCTTCTAATCCTTAATCAATGACCTTGCTAAAACTAAAATTCTATCTCCCTCCTTACTACTCTACCACCCTCTAACCTATATCTCTCTACTTTCTCACCCTTCTTTAATAACTCTATAATACTTAGTAACCAGATTTCCTGCCTCCATTTCTCCATCAATGATTCTCTATCCATTTGACCTATTATTTCAATTTCATTCACAACCCCATCTACTCCTACATCTATATGTCTTACATCCAAATCATCCTCATACATATTATTACTATTCTCCACCTCTGTATTACTACCCTGTTTTCTTGCTACAATATTTGTTTTCCTGCTCTATATTTAAATGTAAGTTCAAAGGGTGCTAATCTACCTATCCACCTCTGTTCTAAAGCCGAATGATCTTTCTTATTTAATATACAAGCAACCGCACTATTATCAGTAATCAACTGACATCTAGATCCTAATAAGTAGTGTCTAAACTTATCTGATATCGCCCACACTACTGCTAAAAATCCAACTTTTTAGCTGAATAATTCACCTCATTTCTCTCTCCCTTATTCAGTGATTTACTAGCATATGACATTACTACCTTTTTTCCATTTATTTCTTGTCTTAGTACTGCCCCTAACCCTCTATCCGATTCATCTGTCTCTACTGTAAATTGTATATCATACTTTGCTATTCCTAAGATCGGTGCACTCACTAATTTGTCCTTCAATGCTTTCCTGGCCTGATCACATTCCTTTTTCCATCTTATCAATACATTTTTACTTCTAAACCTACTTACCCTCTTTTCACCTACACTCTTATCTATTCTATTCAACTCGTTTAGTGGAGATACGATTTTAGCAAAACCTTTAATAAACAGTCTATAAGATGAACATACTTCTAAAAATTATCTTAATTCCTTTAGATTTTTCGGTTTCTCCCACTCCACTATCGCTTTCGTTTTCTCCTTAATAGTACTTATACCCTTATTCGATATATTATAGGCTGTCACTTTGTAGCTGCCTATTCGGGTATGACGCTAAGCCACACCCATTATATGTATCTTTAGATGATACATACATTCTGGTCCTGGATACCAACTAGGTTAGTTATACTCATAATAGGCAGTTATTACATGGTGACAGCGGGCTTAATTAAGAACCCTATAACATATATCATATAAATCAGTGTATTTATAACATTTATAACATATAAATTAACTATATTAAATATTAATATAAATCAGTGAATTATTATTAATATTATATATTATTACATAGTATTGTGTTATTATTATATACTATATAATATAGTATATTTATATATATATATATTATACCTTAGATATAGTATACCATATAAAGTGGTAGGAAAAGTAATATATATATAAAAATATATATATTTAGAGAATAAATTTGAACATATTAAAAGTATAAATATTTAGTATATATATCAGATTTTATAAATCAGTGAATTTATTTATTTCTATAGAAAACCTAGATATTTTATAAATCAGTGAATTTATTTATTTCTATAGAAAACCTAGATATTTTATAAATCAGTGAATTTATTTATTTCTATAGAAAACCTAGAAATTTTATAAATCAGTGAATTTATTTATTTCTATAAAAAAAAAAAAAAAAAAAAAAACTAGATATTTTATAAATCAGTGAATTTATTTATTTCTATAGAAACCTAGATATTTTATAAATTAGTGAATTTATTTAATATATAGAACATCTAGATATTTTTTAAATCAGTGATTATATTATATATATATATATAATATATATGTAGTTTATATTTAGTTATTACATATTATTACATATTCTATAGTATAATATAATATGATTATATTATATTCCTATATAATTATATACGGAGAATATTATTAAAAATTAATATTATAATTATTATATATTATATTGTGATTATTATTGTTAATTATTGTAAGGAGAGATGTCAGAGTACAGAATACCCGAGAAATTAAATACAGATAATACCAGTGCTATAGAATGGAAGAGATGGATTCAAGCCTTTGAAATATATGAATGTGCAGCAGAGCTGGAAGAAAAGAAGGATAAAGTCAAGGTAGCAATATTCCTAAATATTATAGGTCCAGACGGAGTAGAAATATTTAACTCATTTAAAGAAGAAACCTTTGAAAGAACGGAAAATGAAAAAAAGATAACTATAAAAGGCAAAGAAGATCTAGAATGGATCAAGAATAAGTTTGAAAGTTATTTCACACCAAAGAAAAATACAACATACGAGAGATATGTTTTTTTCAAAAGAGATCAAACCGAAGGAGAATCAATAGAATTATATTATTCGGAACTGAAGAATTTGGCAAAAGCATGCGAATTCCAGGATCTGAAAGATTCCCTCATTAAGGACAGATTAATAATAGGAATGACAGATGAAAATCTAAGGCAAAGATTTTTGCAAGAGGCTGCTCAGTATGAGTTAACCGCAGAAAAGATTGTAGAAACAGTTAAAATAAAAGAAACTAGCATATTACAAGTTAAGGCGATTAATCACGATGCTAAGGAAAGTATAGATTACATCAAAGATAAAACGAGAAAATACAAGAAATTCGAAAATAAAAAGAAAACGCACAACATCGAAACGAAAAATAACAAGAAGTGTGGAAGATGTAATTTAGAGCATCCACCAAAACAATGTAGAGCGTACAATCAAAAATGTATGAAATGTAAGAAAATTTGACATTGGGCAATATGTTGTAAAAACCATTGCAGAGAAACGAATGAAATTATAAAGGAAAACATAAAGTTCCTAGGCGAAATAAAGGAAAGTATAAATCAAAAAGAGGAAGATTGGACAAGAAGAGTAGGACTTCAAATAGGAAGTTACCAAGAACAAGTATCTTTAAAAATAGATACAGGTGCTAGCGTTACAGTGATACCGTTTAGCAAATCTTTACCCAAGATGAGACAATCGACAACAATTCTTAAAGGTCCTAATAATACTCATATAGAAGTTATAGGATGTTTTGATGCGATTGTCACCTATAAAAGAAAATCCATGAAAGAAGAGATATTTATACTAGAAAAACAAACCGTAGGGCTATTATCCAGAAGATTATCATTAGGACTTGGAATAGTAAAACTAATTGATGAAATCGATAATAGACTTTTTGAAGGTTTAGGAAGCTTATAATATACATATAAGATAGAGATGAACGATAATATTAAACCAACTTCTATATATGTACCAAGACCAGTACCCATACACCAACAAGAAAAAGTTAAGGAAGAACTAGATAGGATGATGAGTTTAAACGTCATAGAAGAAGCCAATAGTCCAACAGATTGGTGTAGCCCAATAGTAGTGGCCATCAAGGGAAACGGAAAGATTCGTATATGCACCGATATGACGAAATTCAACAAAGCTGTAAAGAGGGAAGTATATCCGATGGCAACAGTTGAGAGTAGCTTAGCCAAGATTAAGGGCAAAATATTCAGTAAGCTAGACGCAAACTCAGGGTTTTGGCAAATACCCTTAGAGGAAAGCTCACAGAAATTGACAACATTCTTAACGCCATGGGGACGGTTTTATTATAAAAAACTACCTTTTGGACTTACATCAGCCCCTGAAATTTTCTGTAGAGAGATGGACAGAATTCTAAAAGATTGCAAAGGAGTGGTGATACACATGGACGATGTACTAGTTATGGGTGAAAATAAAGAAGAACATGATACAAGACTATATGCAGTATTGAATAAAATAAGTAAAGCAGGAATGCCATTAAACAGAGAGAAATGTTCATTTGGTTCTATAAAAGTAGAATTTTTAGGATTTAAAATCAGTGGGGATGGGATACAAGCTGGAGAAAAAATTCAAGGAATTAGAGATTTTCCAGTGCCAGATTGTGTAAAAGCAGTAAGAAGTTTCCTGGGATTGATTAACCAATATTCAAGATTTAATCATGAAATAGCTACCGTCAGTGAACCAATCAGAGAGCTATTGAAAAAAGATATTGGATGGTTTTGGGATAGAGATCAAGAAATTAGTTTTGAGAAACTAAAAAAAATGTTTAATGAACCTCCTATATTAGCGCACTTCGACCCAAAGAAAAAAACTATGATTACGACAGATGCTTGTAATCAAGGAATCGGGGCTGTTCTTTCCCAAATTGATTCGGAAGGAAACAGAAGAATGATTGGAGCCGCTAGTAGATCCTTAACCAGTGCTGAAAAGAATTATGCAGTGATTGAAAAAGAAGCTTTAGGAGTCGTTTGGGGTCTCGAGAAGTTTAACTATTATATTTGTGGAGCACCTATAGTTGTAGAGACTGACCACAAACCTTTGATAACCCTGTTAGGACGGAAAGAAGTAGAAAAGATCCCTATAAGGATACAAATATTTAGAATACGTTTGATGAGATATTCGGTAGAAATGGTATATATACCTGGAAAATTAAATATTGGAGCTGATGCTTTATCAAGATATCCTTCTAAGACCACAAGTACTTCTAATATACTTGAAATTGAAGTAAATCAACTAGTAGAATATACTTTTGTTCCTGGTGAGTCAGTAAAACTCAATAAAATAAGAAAAATCCAAGAGGATGACGTAATAATAAAAGAAGTTATTAGTAAAATATTTAATGGATGGTCGTATAAAGACCGTAAGAATAGTGATCTAAGCAAGTATTATGAAAATACTGCAAACTTAAGCATGATGAAAGGGTGTCTAACCTACCAGAATAGGTTAGTCATCCCTAGAACATATCAGCAAGTCATTTTAAGTGAACTACATGTAGGACACCAAGGTATATCAAAATGTCAAGCAAGAGCACGAGAATGTGTGTGGTGGTTTGGGATTAGTAGAGATGTAGAAAGAATGGTAAGAAACTGTAGAACTTGTTTAATGAATAGTAGGACAACAAGAGAACCTATGAAAATAATACCTGTACCAAAGAAAGCTTGGGATATTGTTGGAACTGATCTTTATACCTTTAAAGATAAGAAATATCTAATAATAGTAGACTATTACTCGAGATATATTGAAACTATGTTGCTGAAGAATGAACTATCAGAAACAGTTATTCTATCAATGAAATCAATATTTTCAAGACATGGAATACCAGAGACTGTCGTTTCTGATAACGGAAGACAGTTTTCCAGCAAAGAATTTAAAGAATTCTCCCAAAGTTATAGTTTTAACATATTACGTCATCACCCAAGCACCCTCAAGGAAATTCAGTTGCAGAAAGGGGAGTTCAAACAATAAAGAATATATTAAGTAAAGAAGATGATCCATACTTAGGATTATTGGCTTATAGAAGCACACCTTTAAGCTTTGGAATATCGCCTGCTGAATTGTTAATGGGGAGAAGACTCAATACAACGGTACCTGAGATACCGAAAGGATTAAGAAGAATTAATCAACCGAAATTTATTAAATTTAATAAAGAAAATAAAGAAAACAATAAGAAATACCGAGACAATAAGTATACTATAGAAAAGAGAGAACTAGAGAACAACGAAGAAGTATTTGTTAAAGATCTACGGAGAGTAGCCAAAATAGCATATAGATCTCCAGAGAGTGATCGATCATATGTCTTAGATACCGACAAAAGGTTTATAAGACGTAATAGACAAATGATTATACCATTAAAGAATACCTCTTACGTAACTCGGTCAGGAAGAATTTCAAAACCACCTGATCGATTAATAGAGATTAACTAAGATACGGGAAGAGGGTGGTGGGTATATTATTTATGTGTTGTTCATTATTTAGTTCATTATTATTATTATTATTTTAGTTAAATATAATCATCAAGGTATTTGAATATTATTAATCTTAAGAAGGGAGATGTAGTAATATGTTATAGGCTGTCACTTTGTAGCTGCCTATTCGGGTATGACGCTAAGCCACACCCATTATATGTATCTTTAGATGATACATACATTCTGGTCCTGGATACCAACTAGGTTAGTTATACTAATAATAGGCAGTTATTAAAGTACTTATACCCTTATTCGATATATTATAATCTAAAAAAACTACCTGTTCTATACAAAATGTACACTTCTTAATATTACGTTTTAATCAAGCGCCTTCTAACTTACCTAATACTAACTTTAGATGTTCTATATGCGATTCTACTGTTAGTGAAAAAACCAACACATCATCTAAGTAGCATACTACTGACTCAAACATTTGATCTCTAAATAAATTACTCATCATTCTTTGAAATGTTGCAGGGGCATTTATGAGTCCACATGGCATACGTCTAAACTCATATAATCCCCACGGGGAACTAAAAGCTAATTTATGTTGATCACATTTATCAACTCTAATTTGATTATATGCTGATTTAAGGTATATACATGACAAATATTTCGCACTACTTAATGCCTCTAATGAATCATCAATACGCGGTATTGGATGCGCATCTTTAATGGTTTTTTATTTAGTTTTCTATAATCGACACATAATCTAATATCTCCACTACTTTTTCTAACTATTACTAATGGACTTACAAATTCACTACTAGATTTAACTATTACCCCTTCTTCTATCCACTCATCTATCTGTTTTGTAATATCTCCCACTAATGATTTTATTATTCTCCTATAAGGTTGTGCAACTGGTATTTCGTCTATAGTTCTAATCCTGTGTGTTCCGGATATTGTATATTGATTTTGCAAAAGCTGTTGATATTGTTTCTCATGAAAAACTATTATATAAATTAAAATCATACAGTATATCTAATAAAATAATAAAATGGTTTTATAATTTTTTAACGAATAAATCTCAAATTACACTGGTTGAACATTATTTTTCTATTGTAAAATCTGGAGTACGACAAGGATCGGTTTTAGATCCAATTTTATTTTTATTATATATTAAAGATCTTCCTAATATATTCTCTTCACAAATTCATATTGATTTATTTGCCGATGATACAAAAATATATTTTTCTTACGAATCTGAGTGTGAAATATTTTTTTTACAAAATAATTTAAATTTATTTTCACAATGGGCAAATAAATGGCAATTAAATAGTTCATTATCAAAATGTAAAGTTATGACTTTAGGGAAGGTTACTCCATCAACATATTTTATAAATAATATTCAATTAGAAAACGTTATATTTATAAAGATTTATGAATAATATTTGAAAATAATCTTCTATTTAATAAACATATTGATTATACTGATTTCACCAGTGTGGTTAACATGATTTTGAAGTTTGGGTTTTATAAATATTTTCTAGAAGAGTTGTTTGCACTAATTATAAATATTGAATTAGTTTTTTCAGATCAGATCAAGTTTTTTTTAAATTTCACTTTGAAATTTGTTAAAAAAATTGTAAAATTTGGAATATTTTCAAATTTTTTGAAATATATGTATATTACTATTTAATATTGATGCATTCACATCATTATATATATATATATATATATATATATATATATATATATATATATATATATATATATATATATATATATATATATATATTATATTTAATATAATGAATACACTATATTATGTATATATTCACTATATATATAGTAAGAATATTACCTAATAAGAGTTTCTCTAAATTTAAAAGTTGTTTTTTATGTACTATATGTCACACTAATTTTATTATGGGGTACCTAGGGTTTATATTGGGTATATATTATATTAAATATATAAATATATAACATTCAATTATATTATTATATTTAATAGTATAATAAATTAAATATTATAAAAATTAAAAAAATTACAATTTGTCTCAAGGCCATTACCGAAATTTTAAATGTTTCATTAAATAATATTATTTGAATATCATAGTATAATAATAATAATAAAATAAAATACAGTAGTTACATATGACAAATACAATAGTAAAAATATCCAATATATGTATATTTAATAAATGTTATTTATATATATATATAAAAATGTATTAATGAACTATATACATATATGTTTCATTTTATGATATTTAACAATTCTTGGAATTTCTTTTTTATGTAAACTGGAAGTCTATAAAGTTTTATGTGTAAACAATATTATATGAAAATGTGTATAATATTTTGTACTGAAGTATTATTAAGCTTATAACAAATAATATGTTTTTTATTCCTTTATGTTATGATATTTTACTTGGTGTGGTGTATATTTTGACTCTTGTTCTTCTACTTCTTTCTCTGAAGTGTTAGATCTTATGTTGGCTTCTAAATCGTCTTCTCCTATCGATCCATTGCCTCTATCATTTTTTCATAAGCTTGCTTTTATACTAACTACATTTATTTTAAATATTATTAATATTTCTCTCCATTCTGGTATTGTACTTTCATCTTTAAAACATGCTATAATAAAACCTATTCTAAAGAAACCAGGATTGGATATTGAGTGTTTATCTAGTTATAGACAAATATCCCAATTACCTTTTATAAGTAAAATATTGGAAAGAATAGTTTCCAAGCAATTAATCAATCATCTAAATGCAAATTCATTATGTAACACTAGACAAAGTGCATATAGGAAATTTCATAGTCCTGAAACACTTCTTCTTTCTATTCTTGATGATTTTCTTAATAAGCTTGATTATAATTCTAATATAGGTTATACAGCTTATTATGTTAGATCTATCTGAGGCATTTGATCATTCTATTTTAATTAAACGTCTTGAAGATATTGGTATTGTAGGTATTCCTCTAGCTTGGGTTAAATCGTAACCTACTTATCTGAAATAACATTTTCGATAAAAATTGATAACCATTATTCATCTACTTGTAAAATGTATTATGGAGTGCCTCAATGTTCTGTATTAGGGCCATTACTATTTTCTCTCTTTTCCCTATATCTTACCTCTTACAAATATTATATCTAATTTTCCATCTGAAAAATATCAATATTTTGCTGATGATATTTAATTGTATATTGAGCTTCCAGTAATAGCCAATTCATCTGATAATGTAGCTCTAATTGATTGTATTAATATGGTTAAAAATTGGTTTTTTTACAAAATAGCTTAATGTTGAATATGAATAAAACTCAACTTCTAAATATATTTAGAACATCATCAGTTTTTCCTT
This sequence comes from Osedax fenrisi, assembly GCA_964019155.1. Classification (NCBI taxonomy): domain Eukaryota; kingdom Metazoa; phylum Annelida; class Polychaeta; order Sabellida; family Siboglinidae; genus Osedax; species Osedax fenrisi. The sequence continues at coordinate 14,377,369 of OZ025244.1, read as the reverse complement.
CTGTGATTATTTAATCTATCACAATGTTCCTTGCAATATGTTAAAAACCTTGGTTTTATTTTTGATGATAACCTAAATTTCTCCGATCAGAAGATAATTTGTGTAAATCAACTAATTATAAATTATATAAAATACGATCAATAAGGAAATTCTTACCTTTTAGAATTTCAAAAATGTTAATAGAGTCATTAGTTATGTCACGTATAAATTATTTTTGTTCTCTATATTATGGCATTCCTGCTACTTTTACTAAATCATTAGATAAAATCATTAGATCATCGATAAGAGTTTCACATCGTATAAAATTATATGACCATGAATCAGTCAATTATCACTTATTTAATTCTAAATGGTTAAATATGTATCAGAGATCTACCTTAAGATATTTAAAACTAATTGTTAAGGTACTGAAGTCTTACGAGTTATTTGAATGACATCCTACAATTCAAAGTTTACAAGAGGAATCTAAGAAACGTGTTATACTCGGTTATTACAAAAGAGGAATTACAAGCTATCGAGATATGGACAACGTTCTTTCAATGTAGCTGCAGCCGACTTATGGAATGCGCTACCTGTAGGTCTAAGAACTAATGTCAATTATTCGTATTTTAAATCTAATTTATTGTTATTAATTCGTAAAAATTAATTTTATTATTTTCAACTGATTTATATTTTTTTGTGTATTTTGTTATTTTATATTTATTTTACACAATAGAGAATGTCTAACGTTATTTTTGTATATAAGTAAACATTCATTCATTTATTCATAAGGCATACGCATTGAATTTATAGTAAACGTTGTAATAAATATTATAATATTTATGTCAACGTTTACTATATATATACATATATATATATATATATATATATATATATATATATATACATCGTTTCAAATATAATGAAGTATATTTTAATATTCTATAGTAACATAATCATAAATAACGAATGAAAAAGAATGATATCCCCTCCTTAATCATACACAACACAGAAGCATGTTACCAAGTAGTAAAGTAGTTAAATAACCTTAAACTAAACAAGTATATTGTATCAAGATAAATATGGGCAATACATATATAGTCACTTAAAGTTACTTAAATAATGATATCCTATTTTTCGTAACTCTATAGTCATAAAGGAAATAGTGACAAATAAGTATTTTACACAGTAATACAGACTGATAAGGAATAGTCTAAGATTCAAGAAAGGAAATTAAATGGCAACAAATAATATTCAGGGGCAATTGTCCAAAAAAAGTATCAAAAAGGGTAAAGTACGTTATAGAATTATCATTTGAGAAGGATGAGTATTAGTGTATATACGTAGAGGAACATATTTTACTTCGTGCAGTGAATTCGACCTCTTGGAAAATGAACAAATATTAAATGTTAGTTATTATTATTATATATATTATTGTATATTCTATTGAAAGAACATAACAATTGGCGACGAGGACATAAGAACAAGCAGATAAAATTCAAGAACAATATTGTATAAGCACAAAAAATAAAGTAATTAAAATGAATATTGGAGCCAGTATAGGGGAATTTAATGCTGAATTTGAAATTGTGGCAAGTAACGAAGAACGAATACATTGTTATATTATTGAAAACGACACAACGGATGATAAAAAGAAACTCGCAAATGTACTCACAGTTATTGCTCCAAAGACATACAAACTGGTTAGGAATATACTGACTCCTATTACTCCATTCAAGTCGACATTGAAAAATGTTTGGGATGTATTAACAAAATAATTGTAATCCGGTACACTCAGAGATAATAGAGAGGTATAAGTTTAACACTTATGTGAGACAGGAAGGGAAATCAGTGGCTAGTTACAATGCAGACTTCGAAATTAACGAATTTTGAAAGTTTGCAGACTTAGAAGAACAAATTAGAGACCGTATTGTATGTGGTATACATAACACACGTATACAAAGGATATTATTATCCAAAACAAAAATAGACCTGCAGATAGCAATCGATATTTCGATTGGAGCAGAGTTAACATACGAACAATTTACACTATTAGAACATCGTGATACAGAGACGGTGTACTCCATGGAGACTGACTGACAATATTGGTATTAAAGGCCCGAACATAACAAAAAAAAGTGGAGTTTACACATGTAAGTGTGTTAAAAGATATAATAAAGCGGAAGATTGTAGGTTGAAAAATGCACCATGTTATTGATGTGGAAAGAAGGAACATATTAAATATATATATCTCGAGAAAGTACCACGAATAGAGAATGGCAGAAATCAACCGAAAACCACATATAATGTAGAAGAAGATATCGAATCTGAACCGGAAGTATATACAATGTATAATATCGTGAAAGAAGATAGTGGTTGTATAACAGCCACTGTTAAAATCAATGACATATATGTAAGTTTCAAATAGATACAGGGGCGGTGGTATCCATCATGTCAGAAATGACATTCAAGAAGTTATGGGAAAAGGCAAATATGCCAAAGCTACAGTGGTCAGATATACGGTTAAAGAGTTTTACGGGCGAATTAATTAAAGTATTAGGAAGATTGATGTAAATATTGAGGAGAAAAGAATGAAGATATACATAGTACCTGGCCATTAGGGTAGATATTTTTTGAAAGTATTGCTAACTAGCTCACAGTATGTCATAAATGTTATATTGAACATATTTGTGAAGTTTCATCACACAATATTTAATATTGGTAAAGCTAAGTGCACTTTTATGAAGAAATATTTGCATTTATGATTCAATGTAAATATAATATTGTACTTATGTATTTGTTCAAGTATGCGTTGTCATAACAATAAAATATTTATCAAATACGTGTATAAATATATTATAATTTTAATAAAGTAAAAAATTACGTACAAATTTCGGATTCATTTTTATTTTTTTTATTTTTTTTATTTTTGTATTAATATAATTTTTTGATTATTTCTTTATTACATTATTTTAATTAACTATCATCAGGAAAAGAGGAAGAAGAATATGATAGGTGAATATGGTATTAAAACGACTAGATACGGCGGATATAAGAGTGAGAAGTGAGAAGTTTACTTTGGAATGATCCTAATTGATTTGGAAGGACCCTTGATCCTATGATACATTATCAGTGCTGAATGACTACACCCTGTTGATAGAAAGTTTACGCTATCATAGATGCACCTTCACCATAACTAGTATACAACTACGAGCTTTCTTAGGAATGATTAATTACTACAGAAAATTCTTGAATAATTTTTCAAACCTATTTGGACCTCTGTATGAACTAATGAATAAAGGAACGAGTTGGAAATGGACTAAAGAGTGTGAGAGATCTTTCAGACAGGCACACATTATGTTAACATCATCAAATATGTTGTTACATTTCGATAGTAAGAGAACCACGAGATTAACATCTGATGCGTCGTAATACGGTATTAGAGCGGTACTTATTCAAGAAATAGACAATGGTGAAGAACGACCGGAATCTTTCGTATCCAGATTATTAGGATAAGCTGAATAGAATTATTCACTTATTTAAAAAGAAGCATTATGCGTCGAAGTAAGATCACAAACGAAGATGTCACGAGTAGGTTAACTTTAAAGATAAAAGAAAGAAAAGTATACCAGAAAAATTGTTTTTAACATCAACAAATTAGATGAAGTAATAGAGGAAGGAATTGCAGAAGCCAAAAAGTAAGACCGAATATTAACGGTAATTAGAAGATACATCCAGGAAGGATGGCCAGAAGATATGATGAAAGACTAATGGAAACATTATTACCGTAATAAACTATAACTCCTAAATTATAATGAGTTGGTATGGTGAGTATCATAAGTATATATTATAAACCCTCCATGAAGGATATCCGGACATAGTGAGGATGAATAGTTACGTCTCATTGCCTAATCCTGACATAGAATCTATAGTTAAAGAGTTTGGTGGGTTTCAACAAGTTTTGCCGACCAAATAATGTATAGTTCATGGATGGAACCCTTGGGTCCGTGGCAAAGAATACATATTGATTTTGCCGGACCGTATCTAGTTGAGATGTTCATAGTAGTTGTAGACGAATATTCCAGATGGCTTGAAACTAAAGTAATGAAAGGAACACTTAGCGGAAGAACAATTGAAGACTTAAGAAGTATATTCGCAACACATGGATTTCCCCAAGTAATAGTCATCGATAATTCTCCAAACTTCGCAAGTGAGGAGTTCAAGGTGTACCTAAAACAGAATGGGATAAATCATATTTTTACACCACCGTATCATCCAAATTCAAATGGGTTAGCAGAGAGAGCTGCACAAACATTCAAGATGGAATTGGTTAGCAGTTGAAATGAAGATTCACTCAAGACAAGATTATCAAAGTTCTTTCAGCAATACCGCACTCCGTGACAAAAATATCACCAGCTGAGCGATTGATGACGAGGAAGTTAAGGACTAGATTGGATGCCATATTCCCTGTAGAGCATAAAGTAATATAAGCCGGAAGGGATAGAAAGAAGATAAGAAATAATGTATTGTTCAGTCTATGATATACAGTATCCGTAGTCGATTTCAGGAGTGGACATACATGGATTGAGGGGATAATTGAGGAAAGTAAAAATAACTTGGTATGGATAATTTTGAAGGATGGACGTCATATTCGAAGACACCTAGACCATGTTAGAAATATAAGGAGCTGCAAAAAGAACAATGTAGCTGTACCCGAGTTAATGGACACAGCTACCAAGAGAGATACCAGAAGGTGCTCAGATAGACATAAATGAAGAGATAAGAGAGAGCCCAACAATAACTAGCCCTAAAGATACACCCGTAGAAATCTCTGAGTCAGATGGCCCACTACATGAACGTGTAAAAATGACCTAAGAAGGTGTCCCAGTTAGGAAGTCCGGAAGAACCATCCGGTTTACTAAACGCTATCAACATTATGAGGAGAGTAGAAAGGAGAGATGTTGTGTCATTATCCTTGATATGATATGACCCGGCGGTGCACTCGACCTCTTGGAAAATAAACAAATAATTAAAGGTTAGTTATTATCATATATATATATATATATATTATTGTATAATAGTCTATTATAAGAACATAAGAGTTATTCATATTTATTGTATATTTTGTATATATATATATATATATATATATATATTTGTATAATTTATGATCATTATCGCATCTTTTAAGAGATTTGTTAATTTATGTATATACCATAGGTGTACATATTAATACATCGAGTAATTGTAATATACCGATATCATGTTGATATGGTGTAGTATAACAGTTGTTTTACGGTTGTTTTAGCAACTTTTTTATGAAAAATATAAGTAGTCAACGTATATTTATAACAATATTTATAATAACAAATATTATGATTCATAAAATATATTAAATATATTATTAGCTAAGTAAATATGAAGATATAGTTGACATATGAAATATTTAATGATTTATATATTATAATGATACATATATTATATTAGTTATTTATAAAATAAATTAAATAATTCAATATAATTTTAAATTCAATTTATAATCCAAAAAATGCATTTATTTATAAATAAATATATCAAGATGCAATATAAATTACTGTTTCTAATACGAAACCAATTACTACTACAAATAATGTACTAAATCCTATGTTCGTTGGCGAACAACCTTTTTGACAATTTGTTTTATCTATATTCTTCTTTACTTTGGCGATCCGCATATTTTCATTCAGTTTTTGAGCTCTAATATTTTTTTGCATAAATATTTCATTTACAGTTTTTTTTTTGCTATTACTTTTTTTTCGACGTTAAATTTTTCTACTTTTTTATCCATTTTTTCACTTACTTTTCTATTTTCTTCTTCTTTCTTAATTATTTGTTTTCTAATTTTAGTTAATTTAATTTTTGGATTAGATTTGTTTTTACTTCTAGTAAAAATTCTAAACCACCTTTTTTCTGTATCATCAGTTATAATAGAGGTATGTCATCATTTGTAGTAGTAGCTGTGGCATCATTTTCAGAATTAATGTTAACAGGTGATTCAGAATCGGTTCCTATTTTGTTGTTATCATCAGAATTTTGGTTTATTTCATTGTCGTTTAAAGTACTTTCTTCTCTTCCTTCGATTTCTGTAGCATGATTATTAATATCAGTTTTAACAGTTGATTCAGCATCGGGTTCTTTTTTGTTGTTATCATCAGCAATTTTGATTTCGTTTTTTTCGTTTAATGCATATTGATTTATTTCTTGGATTTTGTGTTCTTGTACCTCGTTCAGGGGTATAGTAACACTAATTCCAGTGAAAATAATGCATCCTAATATAATTATAAAAACTGATAAAACTAACATATTAAATATCCTTAAAATATTAACGTAACTCATATATGTTTAAAGGTGTTTAATTATAATATAATATTAAAATATTCATATATATATATTTATATATAAGCATTACTATAATTTAAATATATTTTATAATACTATTTTAATCATATTGTTATCACAAAATATAATATAAAGCCGCTGCCTACATGCCAATATACGGATGGCTTTTTACCCCGATGTGTCATCCCAATAAGTAGCGTTGTTAGTGATATTAACTGGCCATCACTGATGTTCACAAATACCAGCATTAGTGATGCACATCGATGGGATATAATAATAATTATAATAATAATATCAGATTCAGTTGATGACCGAGATCAAAAACCCAGGTATGGTATCAAAGTTCTATTGAACTTATCAATATACCAACCTGCTCTTGGTAATGACAGAATTAATACAAAATGAATAAATATAAATAAATATTTTAAAATTCTATATTGTTCATTCGTGTTCTGTCTCATAAAAAATCAATACAATAAAATTAAATATATCTCTCAATACCAAGAAATTATCATGTATATAACAATAAAATATAATAAAAATATATAATAAAATGTTTAAAAATGTAAAAAGATACTAAAATAATAAATAAGTTTTATACCGTGGTTATCAAGTATGCTTGGTATTTAATTAAATATGGCTATTAATTACGGCCATCATTTGAATGTTAAATGGACGTTAGAGGTGTACATAATCAGCACGATACGGTTAGTCGGTAGATGGGCGGTACTTAGGTGTAAATCACATACAACCGTTACGCTCTATTTCACATTACAAAATATTCTAAACGTGTAACATCTATATAGATATAATATAATATATGTATAAAATAAATATACATATGTATATCACTATGCCTTGTATATTAAATATACAATGCTATCCACGTATGTATATTTTAGGTTTATCTTTTATTATTATGTTATTATTATTATTATTTTATTTATTATTATCTGTTTATTATTATTATATATATATATATATATATATATATATATATATAAATATTCATTAAGTTATAAGCTTATATAGAGGTCATATAAGTTCATAATACAGACACTCTATATGTCTATAACGGATACCCTATAACCAATCAGCGCGCAGCGTATAAACTAATCTAATTTTCATAAAAATCGCGTGCGTTATAATATTAATACAAATAATAAAGCTAAATCTAAAATATTCTGTATTATTTAGATACTAAGGGTGTGTTTTTCGTCATCCAGCTACGCACAACGCGCGACATCAAATTTTACAAAGCCCTATTCACTACATGTAAACTTGTACGAGATGTCGGACAGCGTTCGCCGAACAGCTAACTTCGCCGATACACCTTTTATTCCTATCCGCGCAGTTCTTCATTGAATTTGAATTCTAGAACGAACGGCGTCGCACGCATTTGAAGCTCCGCCCATGAGCTGAGTCATAAAATACGTCACAATCATAACGGTATTGCTATTTTTAGGTATGCGCGCATATATTTACCAATAATTATATGATGATATATAGTTCGACGAATGGTTGACGAAAAACACTTTGTAAAATTCGATGTCGCGCGTTGTGCGTAGCTGGATGACGAAAAACACACCCTTAAATTGTATTATTAATTAAAAAGATAATACAAATAAATAAATTATAAATAATTAAATTAGAATTTGTCTGATCGATTCATCAATAATATATAGTTTATCTAGTATATATATGTAGGGTGTCCGTATTATTACACAGGGTATCCGTATTCGGAAAAGGAAATCGAATACGGACACCCCCGTTATCTATGGAATTAAAAGATCAAATACAATTTTAAAATCACAATAATATATATAATCATATAATATTAATATATTATAATTATGAATATAAATAATGAGTCATAAAATGTTAAGACCATTTATTGTCCGTATTGGTTACCTTCCCCTACTACTTGCACATTTTAAAGTGATGATAATTTATTTATTTTCATATTTTTTGTTATTCTATAATAATACTTATTGTAGTGTTTTTTACTATCTTTAAAACAATTAGACATGAATTCAGTCTAGAAATGGCATAAAAATGTGTTTTTTGACGATACTATTCAAAAAAAATATTAATTTAAATTTTTTTTTTAAAATAACAATTTCTATAGAAATTCTTTATATTAAAAAATTAAAATGTGTGCATACCCAGGCTACCAAGTGTAGCTCATTTGGTTTCGCTGTAGTTGCATTATATTGCTAATCGTAGCTATTTCAATACATATACATTTTATAAGTTTTGTATGTATAGCTAAATATAGATATTTCGATACATGATTAATTTAATGATAATATTAGAGTTTCCCATAATAGCTAAACATAGATTTTCGATACATGATTAATTTGAATTGGACATTAGAGCCATATATGGTTATAAGTGAAAACTTCATCTAAGTTCCTGGATGGGATGAAAGGACTCCACCAAATAAAAACAATATGTAACAAAGTGATGTTCTTATATAACTTTATTTCCACAAAGACCTGTATAATAACATAAATAATAATAATAATAATAATAATTATAATATAGTACAAAATATATTAACGACAATGATAATATGTACCAACCTGGTTGGACGCAGAATCAAAATTGTATCAATCTCAGCGAGCGGCGTTCCTTTATAGGAAACGAATGACACGACATATACATAAACGATAACAAATATAAATGACAAAACGAATACAAATTAATACAAATAATAAAACATTTAATTACAAAATAGAAATGTAAACATGTTATGCAATCAACAGAGCGTGAAGCATAAAACAATATATGCATGCATATATATTGTTATTACGTAATGACCGACTTGAATTTAATTCAATTCGACATACATGTATATTACATTAATCGATATATCTGCAGACTTCCCTTTATAACACACACACACACATACATACACAAACACACATATATATATATATATAGGACATATATGTGGTATACATACATAAAACAAATTCAGATATTTTATTGGATTTGTAAAATGATTGTATATGTTAACAATTATAATATAGTATTTATAAGTAGGTATAAGTAGTACATATTGATATACAAATATATGTAGATAATTATTATAAGTAAACAATTATTAATAAGTATAAATATATATAAATCAATTAATTAATTAAAAAATCGTAATTAATATGCATCAATGGATTAACTGAAATATTTATTTCTAATGAAATATATTATATTAATATAATAATAAATATTTATATATATTATATATCATTATTTATTTTAATATTTAGAATTTATAATATAATATTATAAATTAATTAATTATAATTAATATCTATATATAGATAATATAATAATTAATATAAATATTATACACTATATTTAAAATGTTGACAACATTAGTGTCCTTATATTTACACTATTTTCATAATAGTTAATCATATACATTAAATTACATGGTTATGTAATATTTACATATATTATATATAATTTAATTATTTTACAAAAATGTTAAATTAATACGTTCAACATATTACATTTGTATAGAGTTCAACAGATGTGTAAATTGAACATGTTCAACATATTACATTTGTATAGAGTTCAACAGATATGTAAATTTTATGAGATTAACAGATTTCGATAAAAAAAATATACATTTTTTTTATATTATAGTAATTAAATATACAATGAGAGAATAATGTGATAAGATATATATATATTAATATTTATAAATTTATACGCCATTTTGAATATATTACAATTAAAAACTAAGAACTATTGAACTGATAAATATTACACATGTTCAGCATATTATATTAACAGTTTGGTTTACTGGGATGTAATACATTATGTATTAAACAATGTATAATGTATACATACATATTAATTGATTTTTCTTACTATAATTATTATATATTATCTACATAATAATAATATATTTAATATAATATTATATAACTTTTATACTATAATTATTATAATAATAGTATTATAGTATTTTTTATAATATTTATAATAAATTCAAAATATATTTCTTTATAATAATACTATAATATACATTTATATATTAACAAATATCTTATAATCATAAATATTACATATTTATTTGTTGAATATTAAATTAATAGTGAATATATTAATATTAAGTATGAGAAAGAGATTTTTTTATAGTGTTAATACATTTTGTATCATTGGAAGTATTATAAAATCCTATAACAATCCTATATCTTAGTTTTTTTAGTTACATTTTATTGTAAAATATATACATGGTTACCATGATGGTGTAGATATTAATTATGCATGTTTTAACTATTTTATAATACATATTTGATTATAACTCTTTCAATAATGTATATATTTTAATTAAATTAATATTATTAATAGTATTTCTTTGATATATGTACCTATATATATACATATATTTATTAATTTAACTTAAAATATATATTAAATAGGATCATATTACAATTATTAATAAATAATATTTAAACATATAGTAACTCAGTAATACGTATACTGTCTAGTTAACAACTAAGTTATATATTAATTTATATATATATATATATAAGTATTAAATGCTTATACTATTTTAAATGTTAATTAAGTAATATCAATAATAATCTTAATATAAATGTAGAATAGTAATAGCTAAAATACATACCTTTTATTATCTTTATTACCTTTTATGAGTACATTTATGAAATACATTTGTTGTACATTAAATGTGAATATTCCTTACATATTTTGCAGCACAAATAGTAACAGATTTTTAAAATATTGCCACTCATATTGATATATATTTAATATATGTGTTCTTTTATATGTATATATATATAAATTATGTTGATATAAATACCTATCGGGTGTTAAACGTTATATAAATAGAGATAATTTTTATAAATATGTATACGTTTCTTCAACACTTAACTCGATTTGTTTACAGTTTATTTATCAACAATGCACACATCAACGTATACGGTCTAAGCTGCACCCCTTGGATAATACTATTATTATATAACAATCAAGGCAAGCGTTTGTCGACAACAAATTTTATGCACACCGAAACAAGTATCGATAATAAAGCGCTCTTTCAATTCAGTGATTTCCTTTACACCCCTAAATTAGCCATGCCTATTATAAAATGAGTCCCCATACATATAATATATGAATATCTTGAGGATACTCTATATACATGTATATATATATATATATATATATATATATATATATATATATATATATATATATATATATATATATAATTTAATATATATTGATACATTATAGATTTATATAGATTATTAATCTATCTATGTTGCTCAACATTACATATTATTTAACTATGGTGGTAATATTATGCAATAGCATTATTTATATATTTTCTTATCTCTTATATATGTGTTATCTCTATATTATAATTGATTTCATTTTTTATAAATTAATAACAGTTAAAGTAACTGGAAAAATATTTACTGGGTATATGATTTGTGTGTATGCATGTATATATATATATATATAAGTGTTCAGTCTAGGTTTCAGGGTAGCTAACAAAAAAAAATTATTATAGGGCATTTAAATATATTTTACTACGTAAAATATAGGATGACATATTTGGGTAATTTTGTATTTATAAATTCATTTATGATAAATGATATATTAGATCGACGCTTATACCATGAGCCAATTTAAACCTGTAGCAATTGTTACTTACAAAATTTATTCATATTCTCCATTATTTTAATACTTAAATAATAATAATGCATTTAATCGCCATTTTATAAATATTTATCGAAAATCTGCCATTTATTAAATAATAAATTCTTCACTATTTTATTAATACTTAAATAATAATAGAATAATAATAACACATTTAATCGTCATTTTATAAATATTCATTAGAAAACTGACATTTATTAAATAATATATTCCTGTAATTAGAGATATAACACTTTTCATAATACACAATTCATGATATTACAATTATATTAATAAGAACTTAATAATTAAACTTAATCCATATAATCATATATTTAGGGCAGCTACCCACACAATTAGGGAACTTCCCAATTTGGGTATCTGGGTAGCTCTAGAATGAACACTGATATATATATATATCATATTACATATATGTAAACCAAACTGTTAATATAATATCAAAGATTTTCCGAAGGAAAGATATAACACTTACGCGAAATCATGTAATTCGAATTTGTATACAAAATACCCTGGTGCCACCTATAGCGGGTTACTTTTAGGAACTATGCGTTGTTTATAATGTAAATTCGTATTTAACTATACACTTTTAAAATGTTAAATAATATGCTTTAAATTAATATTTATATAATGAAAACTAAGTGTTCATTACTAATATATAACAAACAAATATGATATTTATGTTTTAAATGCTATAAGTATATATTTAGTGAGTAAAAGCTAATTTATATTGCATGTAATTTAATAGAGCAATGAAAACATTGTTGTATGCAAACAGAGCCGAACCTAAATCTATTTCAATGATTTCGATACTACTGCTAGCAGCGGTTGGGGCTATTACTAAATTACGTTGCATGCATAGGGAGTGTTATATCTTTGCTTCGCAAAATCTTTGATAATATGCTGAACATATGTAATTGTTAACATGTTGAACATTTTCATTTGGCTACATTTTTTGGTGTTGTTGAACATGTTGCATTTTGATTATGTTGAACATATGCAAATTGTATTGAGTTGAACATGTTGCATTTTGATTATGTTGAACATATGCAAATTGTATTGAGTTGAACATGTTGCATTTTGATTATGTTGAACATATGTAAATTGTATTGAGTTGAACATGTTGCATTTTGATTATGTTGAACATATGTAAATTGTATTGAGTTGAGCAGATGTCAAATAAATGTATATATTAAATAAAATATTTTAATTAAATTAAAATTGTATTCATTATAATTGTCTTGGCATTCTTTATTTTTTCGTTTACAATTGGTTAGTTGTGTGTCAATGCATTTGTCTATTTCTTTAATAGGCACATGTTCGTGAATTTTTATTGAAGCCTCTGTGATATATATATATAATTATTAATATAAATATTAATTAATATATAATTATTAATAAAAATATTAATTAATAAAAATATTAATTAATATATAATTAAAATATAAAATTTGGTATACATTTAAACTTTAATAAAAATGTATATGAATATTTAACTTCAAATTCTTTACATAACTTCGGACTATGATATGTATTTAATTACATATATATTACATATTTATACACGTATTTATATTAAAGTAATTATATAAACTAACCAGTTATACATTTGTATAATTTTTTTTGGGCAAAATAAATGTATCCTCGTTGACAGCACTGAGAATAATAGCACCATACTTGTTTAGATGCAATATATTTAAACATAGAAAAAAGTGTTTCCCCAATGTTGCATTCACCTAATCTTGATAAAGCTTCAACCTATATATAGGGGATGTTAAAACATCATATTAAAGAATATATATATATATATATATATATATGTAACAAAGTGAAGTTCTTATATAACTTTATTTCCACAAAGACCTGTATAATAACATAAATAATAATAATAATAATAATAATAATATAGTACAAACTATATTAACGATAATGATAATATGTACCAACCTGGTGAGACACAGAATTAAAATTATATCAATCTCAGCGAGCGGCGTTCCTTTATAGGAAACGAATGACACTATATATACATACACGATAACAAATATAAATGACAAAACGAATACAAATTAATACAAATAATAAAACATTTAATTACAAAATAGAAATGTAAACATGTTATGCAATCAACAGAGCGTGAAGCCTAAAACAATATATGCATGCATATATATTGTTATACGTAATGACCGACTTGAATTTAATTCAATTCGACATACATGTATATTACATTAATCGATATATCTGCAGACTTCCCTTATAACACACACCCACACACACATATATATATATATATATATATATATATATATATATATATATATATATATATATATATATGTATAGCACATATATGTGGTATACATATATGTATACATAAAACAACTTCAGATATTTTATTGGATTTGTAAAATGATTGTATTTGTTAACAATTATAATATAGTATTTATAAGTATACTTATACCTATAGGTATAAGTAGTACATATTAATATACAAATATATGTAGATAAGTATTATAAGTAAGCAATTATTAATAAGTATAAATATATATAAATCAATTAATTAATTAAAAAATCGTAATTTATATACATCAATGGATTAACTGAAATATTTATTTTTAATGAAATATATTATATTAATATAATAATAAATATTTATATATATTATATATCATTATTTATTTTAATATTTAGAATTTATAATATAATATTATAAATTAATTAATTATAATTAATATCTATATATAGATAATATAATAATTAATATAAATATTATACACTATTTTTAAAATGTTGACAACATTAGTGTCCTTATATTTACACTATTTTACTAATAGTTAATCATATACATTAAATTACATGGTTATGTAATATTTACATATATTATATATAATTTAATTATTTTACAAAAATGTTAAATTAATACGTTCAACATATTACATTTGTATAGAGTTCAACAGATGTGTAAATTGAACATGTACAACATATTAAATTTGTATAGAGTTCAACAGATATGTAAATTTTATGAGATTAACAGATTTCGATAACAAAAATATACATTTTTTGTATTTTATAGTAATTAAATATACAATGATAGAATAATGTGATAAGATATATATATATATTAATATTTATAAATTTATACGCCATTTTGAATATATTACAATTAAAAACTAAGATCTGTTGAACTGATAAATATTACACATGTTCAGCATGTTATATTAACAGTTTGGTTTAGTGGGTAATAAATATAATATTATAATATGTAAATAATGTAATATTATAATATGTAAAAAATGTTATAATATATTTTTGTGAAACTAATATTTTAAATTGTATTATGTATAGGTATGTATGTATGTCATGGCCCTATGTTATTTACTATAATATTTATGGTTATAAATATTATTTTAGAAAAATTATAATATTTTATAATTGATGGCTTAAAAATAATTTGATACGACTATCTATATTTCAATAACTTATAGAATGACATTTTACTGTTAAAGATAGATTAATATAATTATGATATGATTTCACTCTAGATCTATTTATTACAAATATATATCATAGTTAATTCCTTACCAGCGTCATTGCATTTATTTGCAATGTTAAATAAAAGTGAAATAAGAGTGTTGGCGATCATTTCAATTTGTTAACCTCTAAATATATTATCAATATGTCAATATATAATAGACTCTTTTGTATTTTTATAGGGTACTTGTATGATTTATTATCCGATCAAGAATGTGCACATACACCTGCGAAAGAAAACATTGCCTAGTCCAGAATGGACTTCTTATTCCGCAAGAAAGATTGCTACAGAAGGTTATATACTAAATAAGTGATTGTTTCTGATATTTATTGTTTTTAGAAAATTTATTAGATGCTCGTAAAAAAATGAGTTATCTTGTTGATAATACGGAGTTGGACGAGGAACCTTATCAACGATTACGGAAAACGAAGAACAAATTATTAATGCCGATTCCACCGAAGATTTTACCAGTATAATTGCCACTATCTTCAACACCTATAACACCAATACCAATCATCTCAAACCATCAACCACCGCTTTCATTTCAGTCACAAATATCTACATCGTTACCCACAACACCAATACAACATTCTATTAATCAAAATCAGCAACAGAATAATTACTCACCAGCACCCTCATATATACCAGTATCATCACCACTATCTTCAATATCTGTTACACCAATACCAATCAACTCAAACCATCAACCACCGATTTCATTCCAATCACTGTTGACGCAACTATTACCCACAACACCAATACAACATTCTATTAATCAAAACCAGCAACATAATAATTACTTATCAACACCCGAATTGGCCACAACGCCAATACCTATGCATAATCAATGCCTTATATTTCCTCAAAATATGTACGAACCCCCATCTACTCTATCATGTGAGGAGTACAAGACCCTCTTAAATGGACAAAAAGAAATTATGAAACAGATTAAAGGTACTAAGATATTATTATTTTATATTTGAAATATTTATATGATAGATTATCATTTATAGTACATGTATTCAATTTATCTAGTTTATAGACTTATATAGTATTTATGAATTTGTATTACAAATAGATCAGAAGTTAGAGCTCAAAATGCTTACGGTTGCAATTAATAAATTGATTGATAACTCCGAAAAAAATAGTCTAAGAAGAGGGACGATTAATACCATTGAACAAGCCGTGAAATATAATGAAAATCTAACAAATATAGACAACCACACTCTCTTCGTAAGTATATAATTCTGTATTATTACAATATATATATATATCATCAACATCCATTAGAAAGAACGATATCTAAATGAAAATTATTCAAATATAAATGACTTTGGCCGGTCATTCCTATCTAGTATTGGACCCCCAGAATTATGGCAACATTATAACGTTGAAGGTGCTGGCGTAAAAAAAAAGATCGATGAAGTTTGAACTCTACAAAATGTATCAGGCATACAATGGTTTTAAAATATTAATAATATTATAATATATTATAGAATATTATAGGATATTTTTATTTATTAATATTATTCCTTAAATTATATTTACTTACTAATTCATACTTATTGTCTAATATTTTATTATTTTTTTACTCGTTTTAATTATAAATCTATTTTTTCATTTAAGGAAAGATCCTAGTTTGTCGAATTTCATTAGCTTCCATGTTAATAGATATGAAATAGTGAAAATGATTAAACGCCTATTACTTTGTTATTAAATATATAATAATATCATAATTTTCAGAACTTTGAAATTTTTAAACTTAATATATTGATATCAAAATTGTTATCAAACTTTTATAAACTTTTTATAAAACAAATTTAAAATTAAAAACATATTTAACAATATTTACATAGAATTTTACATTTAAATTGAATTATAAAAATTCAAATATCCCTGTTTAATATGTTTAATAAGTTTAATTATTAGCAATAAGTTCTAAGAATTATAATATGATTCTATATTTAATAACAAAGTAATCGGAATTTAATTATTTTCACTATTTTCTATCTATTAACAATATATTATATGAAATTCGACAAATATAGGACATCCCATTAATTTAATCGTTTACAAGATTCACAATTAATAATAAATATAACAATTTGAATTACATTTTTATAAATATTATTAAAAAAAGAATCATTTTCATATTATTTTTATAACATATTATTTTAATTTCACTAAATTTAATTATTTAATAGAAATATCTGATGAATTATTTAATGGAGTAAGTAAAACATTATCGGTAATTCTAAAAAAAATGAAAGTAAAGGTCGATCGTAATGGTTTGAATTGTTTATGTATAGGTTTATTAATTTATGTATACTATAGTTTTATTAATCTAAGCCCCTTGCACACACTGTCTTGCATACATTATTTTGAATTGAGACAATGTAAACATAAAATACATGTATTTACGATATAGGTAGTATGAAATTTCACTGAAAACTAATAAATATGTTAAAATAATTATTGAATATGTTTCATGTAAAAAATTGTTTAAGATCAAGCTAATTTATACTAAATAATAGATAGTTTTAATATTCGAGCGCGTAGGAAAAATGTGTCTTTCATTCTTGATTAATTTGTACGCATTATTACCTTCATTTATTACTTTGTTAAATGTATACCATTAGTAATAAACTTGTAATTTAGTTAACCCTTTACCTCACAAATGTCGATGTTGGTCAATGTTGACGTACTCATAATCTTATTTAATTCATACTTAGTCTTACTTAATGCTGCCTAATATATTAAATTAAATTATTATATTATTAATAAATGTTATGCTATTGTACTTATTATTATATATTATTTATAATGTTCTATTGCAGTTAATAATCATAAGTCAGTAGTGGATATGAACATACAAGAGGATGATGAAGCTGGTAATAATAACATATATTACACTACAGTGTGAACAAATATGAATGTTTTTATTTGCTAATTACCACCTGTTACACTATTGACTCAACTATAGCTATGTAACTAAATGGATAAAATAAATACATTCCCATTATAGTGTACTATAGTTTATTATTACCAGTTACATAAGTAGTACTGGTTATATATAATAATATGGTAATATTAATAATTATTAATAATATGATTATATATATATACATAGTCAAGTATATATATATATATATATATATACTTATTATTAATACATTGTAATCAATATATCTTTATAAAATAGGTATTCACTGTATTAGATATATCTAATAAAACTATAGTTTAGACTTTAATATAATATTATTGTGCAATAGATATTACATATTATCTAGTTGTTCTAATACATATTTATAAATAGATGTGCGTATACGCTATAACATACTACGCATGTAGTAAATCATACATGTATTGCATAACGTGTGAAATGGAGCGTTAACACTTAATGGTTCTGACATTTGTAATATGTTCGACCGTACACGAGAGTATACTTAGTATACTGAGTACGGCTTACTCCTTCCTTTCCAAAACCTTATGTGTTCCTCAGATATAATTTATTCGACTTGCGATGTTAGCATGTTAGTGCTATACTTTAAAACTGCATGTGTGGCTCAGTAGATAAGTCGTCAGACACACAATCAGTGGACACGGGTTCGAGCCTCGTCCGGACCATTAATTAATTTTATAAAGTGGGTCTTAAAATATTATTTATAAGTGATCTTATATAATTGTGTATAAAAAATGATCGGCTTAAAACCATGGATGCCTTAACATGAGAGCGGCTTCGAAGGGACATTAGAGTCATATATGGTTATAAGTGAAAACTTCATCTAAGTTCCTGGATGGGATTAAAGGATTCCACCAAATAAAAATAACAAATAACAATACATGTATTATATAAACTATACCAGGGTTTATAAATTAATAGTAATATTAAATTAATATTATATCACGAATGCCTCAATAGTTTATATATCTACTTTAATTCACGTTTATATTTTTTAATATAATAATATCCCGGGGGTAATATCTATTGAATATTTTTTTAATTATAACAACTGTAAAATATTAAAGATAGGTAACAAATACCTACACGAGTCTACTCTGGTTTGTATTGTATTATATTGCTTATGTAATAATGTATAAAAATTAAATATTTATATAGTAATAGAAACATATTAATTAATTAATCTAACAATATATATATATATATATATATATATATATATATATATATTGACCGTAATTCATTTATTTAGGATTATCAAATGTAAACCTTGATGTCTTATTTAAATGTATCATGATGAAATGAATTTCATATTATTTATAATTAATAAATGTATAGTAATTAAATATATCATAAATTATGATTCATATGTGTATTATTTAAATATATTAAGCATAATATTTTAAACATGTTATTTATAATTAATAAATGTATATTATTTCAATTTATCATAATTCATTTTCTGTATAGTTATCAAATTGATCTAAATTAATTTATTTAAGATTATCAAATGTAAACCTTGGTGTACGAAGTATTTGTGAAATACCGGCTCACTAAATGACAGGTTTTTAAAGTTATATAATTATATATATATTGTTATAATAATTATATATATTATTCAAATTTATCATTCTTATCAAATAATAATATGGTTTATCATACACACTGTATATGGTATAATTATATATATATATATATATATATATATATATATATATATATATATATATATATATATATATATATATAATTTAAGATAATAATATTATCGTCAGAATCAATTGATATATCCATTATTATTAATATTTATTTATATTTTTTAATTAAATGTAGTACTGTTTATATAAACTATATAATATAGTCTATAGTATATCATACTGATCCTATATTATATATAGTATATATTATTCACTAAGAATATGTTATTAATAAATTATAAAATATTACAAATTGTTACAACATTTAAATATGTAAATATTTACGAATACATGTAATGATAAACTTTATCATTAAGTGGTTTTAAAACAAATATTATATATAATAAGATAATATATTATATATAATATAATTATATTTAATATATAAGTTTATATAAATATACATTTTTATAATTTATTTTAGTTATATATGTTAATATAAGTTTATATATATATATATATAATATACTAAAGATTTTGCGAAGCAAAGATATAACACTCCCTATGCATGCAACGTAATTTAGTAATATATTACTAAAGGTATACCTGATGTCGCTGCTAGCATTAGTATCGAATCATTGAAATATATTTAAGTTCGGCTCTGTTTTCATATGAAAACTTTTCATATAATAATGTTTTCATTGCTCTATTAAATTACATGTAATATAAATTAGCTTTTACTCACCAAATATATACTTATAGCATTTAAAACATACATATCATATTTGTTTGTTATATATTAGTAATGAACACTTAGTTTTCATCATATAAATACTAATTTAAAGCATATTATTTAACATTTTAAAAGTGTAGTTTTTTTTCGAATTTACATTATAAACAACACATAGTTCCTAAAAGTAACCCGATATAGGTGGTACTGGGATATTTTGTATACAAATTCGATTTACACGATTTCGCATAAGTGTTATAATATAACAGTTATATCTTTCTTTAGAAAAATATTTGCTGTTACTATAATTGTATATTTTTCCAAACTTTATATATATATATATAATATAATACAATATGTTGATATAATTAAGTGTATTTATCTATTTATTTATAATATTACATTATAAGTTCATATATATATACAATTTAGTATACATGTTATAACGAATATACGAAATATATAAATTATATAAATATATCATACCATATAGTACATGAGTCATGCTACGAATAAATATTGATAAAATATATTATATCGTTTATTATAGATATATAAAATTAGTTCCATTATATAATACTAAGCAGTTGCACTAGTGAGTTAGCTAGTGAGTTAGTTAGTTAGTTAGTTAGTGAACTAGTTAGTTAGTGATATTAAATATATAAAATATGGATTGTGTGGATTTTGCACTATGCACCGCCTATAATTTAAAAATCACTAATTAGAATATAGTATATCAAAAACATAAAATACTTATGGGGAGAGGTTCCCGTTCATCTAAACAATGATATTATAGCTATATCTGAAAACGCTAAGGATACATAACTAATGGAGATAATTACATACTTTTTTGTTTATTCAATAGAAACTTTCGTCCATTATATAGGATCTTTCTTATATAATTGTATTTAATTTAAAATGGTGTAAAAAAAATAGTCTCAATTATTTAACTATTTATTTTTTATTTTTTTTCATTAAAATGTATGTTTATCATAATTTATTTAATTAATATAAAATATAATAAATCCAACAGGATTCATATAGATGTATATCTTATACATTTACAGTAACAATTTCAGATAAAAATAATAATAATCAAAAAGTAGTAAGCATTTGCATGTTGTTATAAGTGAAAAAGTAAAAACTTGAGAAAATTACATTCAAAGTTTAATATATAAAATTTAAGTAAATATAATACATAATTTAATATCAATTTCAAATAATTATTATATCGATTACGTACATAAAACACTTTATATTGATATAAATATAAATATACAAATATAATTTGAGAAATTTATACAAATTTATAAATAAGATATTAAACATGAAATATATGTAATACTTTAACTGTACATTTTTTTTGTTAAAATATAAATATTAATCATATTTTAGCTTGCACCCTTAATTGTAATAATTATTCTACAGATATTTGTTTAAATAACAAATGATAAAAACATAGATGTATTTAATATTTTATCTATACATTTAGGTACACCCCCACTAAGGTATGGCTGTAGGAATGGTTACCATGGTATCTGGCTGAGGAATACTGGCTGAGGAATACTGGCTATATGTATGTTTGGTTAGAGCTTAACGGAAAGGCTTAACTCTCAAGAAGGAGAGTTGATGTCTTAAATGAAACCTATATATTTCATAATATATATATATATATATATATATATGTATCTTATATATTTTATTTAATATAACATTATTTCTAAACTAAAACTCTATAATTCAATTAGAAATTTGACTTATTAGCTACAGAAGAATCTCTTAAATCTTTATATAAATAATATATGATCATATAATATGCAATAATAATGTATTTTAATAACTAAATTAAAAGATCTATAAGATCTATAATAATATTGACCAATAAAAATAAGTTGAAAAATTACCAACTGTAATCATTGTATACATTTTCATATTTATTCCATATACAATTACACATACAAATTCATATACATATAGAAACACCTTCATACACAATGATAGGTAGGATAACTGCTTGGAGGACCCTAGCTATGATCTGCAATGGTTGATTTATTCGAGTATCCGAAATGGCATTATACTTTAATCCGTAAACTGCACACTTCCACATATTGAAGGGAAACAGGTATGAACTAATCCATTATAAATCTCTGATATTATTTTATTAATTTATAAATATTAAGTTAGGCTTAAAAATTGCCATATTTTAATTTCACCTAAAATATAAAGAGTTAGATAGCTTTCCTTCGGAAAAATGTGATGATGGTTTCATACTATAGTTTAATAATATACAATACACTATTCAACTAACAAAATTAAAGACATTTATTTTGGTATGTTCAACATGAATTAAAGTAAATTATCAAATATACAACAAATATTAATATTATTAATAATTTAGTATGTATATATATTGTAACTTTAAACTGATTTTTTATAAAGTTGTAATGGCTACCCCCTTTAAAGTTACTATATTTCCGGCAAGTTGCCGGATATACTAGTAGTGGGATACCCCTTAAATATATTAAATTAAATATATAAAAGTAGTATAACAAATTATTACATAGTACATTTTTAATATATTTAATATCACTTTTAATTATAAAGAAATCATTATTTAATAATTCCTGAGAATAAATCCATAATTAATATGTCATTTTGAATTATATAAAAAATTAATATATATATTTATAATTTATATATCAAAATTATATATTATCCCAAAAGGATGATATCATATAAAACTGATATAATGTCCAAGTGATATACTATTTAAATAGGTACATCAGTGTGAATCAGGGTTGGCGGTTTTTTTGGTTTATTTTAAAAAAAAAACCGATTTTTATGGTTTTTTTATAATTAAATGTTAGATTATTAATTAGAAAATATTATATATACCTAGATCGATTATTAAATGTCTGTGCAAAACACATATATAGAATACGTATAAAACATACAACACTAATGAATATTATTTATATATATATTACTTATATATATATATATCATTAAATTTTCAATAATATATTTTTAATATTAAATGTTAATAAAATTATTTTATTAAAATATATTTATTATAAAAATAAAGTAAAATATAATAAAAAAAATAGTTACAAATTGTAAAAAAATAATCATTAAAAAAAATAACAATACAGTAATTAAAATAAAATGTCAGCTCACTGAGTCATCCCCTTAATAACAAAAGAATACAATTAATTAAAGTATAAAACAAATACTAAATAGTATTTAGTAAATACTCTTTACTAAAAACTATTTCAAATTAATTTTATATTTTGTATTCTTTTGTAATTTATTTTAAATGCCTGGTAATAGAATATATTCAATAGATGTATCAATTATATTGAGATCGTAATACAGTTCTAAATGTTACAGAATTAGTATAGGATATATAATTGTATATGGCAGGAAAAAGTAATTACATATACAATAGATATTAGCCATATAACACAATATTAATGAAATAATGCTTTTATAATGTTAAAAAAACCAAATAAACCAAAAAAAAACAATGCTTTTTTTGATCAAAAAACCGTTAAAAAACCGACCAACCCTGGTGTGCATACAATACATACATTTACATGTTAATAGATATGAAGTACAAGCCTCATTAAAAGATCATTTTATTCAATGAATCTATACATTTATTTTTGTAATATACAGATAATATATAATGCTACAATATTATGATTAGTTTTTTTTTAAATATAGTTTATTTCAAAGTATATATTATATATTTATTATATGTACATTTGTTATTACAATATGACCACCTATATTGTTTCTTCACTTATATATATAATTATATTTATAAAAATTTATATCATAATTTCTTCATATACTTTTTGCATATAGCAAAAAAAATAGCAGGATAATTATAATATTTTTTTCATAATGTGCATTTACCAAGGTAGTGAAACTTTATTAATTGTGAAAACAAAAATAAAGAAAAAATATATAAAACTAATAAAATATTATTAGTATCAACAAATTATATATTAGATTAGCATTAAAAAACTAATGTTTATAATGTTTAATAACTATATATAAATGCAAGTAATAAATTAAATTGTAAAATGTCTATTGTAAAATATAATATTCAAAGTAACATAATAGAGAAAATCATAATAAATAATCATTTATTTTTTCAGTTGCAATAAGAGCTGTATCAAAGATTTCACTTCCAGTGTTATACATGGTAAGGCCTATCAGTACTAACTCTGGAGTCTGTTCTTTAAATCAGGAATCAATAGCAAAATGCCCTTCATGAAAAACAGAATGGAGATATAAATATTTAGTTAGTTTATAACTATATATATATTAGTGATCTAAATGTAACCGGATTTTATTATTTTAAATATGTAAATAGTGTCATTATCAGATAATCAATATAGTAAGCATACACACATTTATATATATATATAAATACATACATACAAAAACATACATATACAGTGTATATTATACACATACATACATACATACATACATTATAAATACAATATTATATAGGCAGAATATGGTCTATTAATTTAATAGTCTTAGCCTGAATTCTATACATTGAATCAATCTGTTTTTTTTTATATTTACAATAAAAAAAACTGATTCAAGGAATTTAATTCTATGCACCACAATTAATAGACCATATGCTGCCTATATATTTACATTGTAAACTGTGAAATGTAGTATGCAGTGTGCATTGTGACATGCCATCATGTATATAAAGCACATATATTGTACACTACTTCTTTAATGTATAACAATTCAATATATACATCTACTATACTAATTATATTTTAATGGAAAAATGTTCCATTGACTCCCTAAGTAACTATAAATGTACAGAAATAAAATATAATAAATTAAATGTAGATCAGTAAATAGTTAAGGAAGTCATTGAGTATGTGTATTCACCAAAATGTTAAATTAATGTTAAATGTTCTACCCTATAAGATAAATTATAAGGAGTTATTAGAAAAATTAGCTGGTAATATAGAAAATAGAAATTGTATGTTAAGAAATTGTAATGACTGTCCTAGTGTAGATATTATAAGTGAATATTTAATTAATTTATTTAGAGAGTTTGATTATAAAGTTGATAGTAGGATTGTAAACTAATAATATAGAAATTTTAGAATTTATAAATAAATTAATTAAAACACTAAGTGATATTAAATTTCATTATTTTATAACTAAATCTCAATCTGCATATTTAAAATCAATTAAGGACAATTTAGCTTTAGATAATAGGATTATATTATTAAATTATAGTTTTATTTTAAATTATTAATTATTAATACACATATACATATGATAGTGTCATGATAATTGATTTATATTAATATACAATTTATAATTTCAGGATAAACAAGATCATCAGTTGTTATCTTCCTGCTTGGCTATGGTGAATATCTCCATGCATATGTTAAATATCATCTCTATGATCCGGTATCGTATTGATGAATTTCGTATATATATATATATATATATATATATATATATATATATATATATATATGGCATTATACATTTGACCTATAATGAACAGAAACCTATGTATACGCATACTCCATAATATATATATATATATATATGTTGATTATTATCATTACAAATATACCTTTGCATTCCCAGTTTATTATTATATATATTATTCACGTGTTATATCATATCCCGTATTTTGTGTATTGTTCCTGTAATAAATGAATGAAATGTGTTACATGATTCTTTTTTTTTTAAATACATATCCACCACGTATCCATGATACCAATCCACCACATATCCATGATACCAATCCAACACATATCTATGATACGTATCGAATACATAGCCGCATGATCTGCATCGAACACGAATCACTTTGAATCAATGATACGTGTTCAACGCGTATCATATACGTATTAACTGATACCGCTACTTACTGGGTTACTAGGTCTATACTGTATATAATAATGTTACTTAATGATGTACTAGGTCTATACTGTATATACTTGTGTTACTTGATGATGTACTATGTCTATACTGTATATAATAGTGTTACTTAATGATGTACTAGGTCTATACTGTATATAATAATGTTACTTAATGATGTACTAGGTCTATACTGTATATACTAGTGTTACTTAATGATGTACTAGGTCTATACTGTATATAATAGTGTTACTTGATTCTGTACTAGGTCTATACTGTATATACTAGTGTTACTTAATGATGTACTATGTCTATACTGTATATACTAGTGTTACTTGATGATGTACTATGTCTATACTGTATATAATAGTGTTACTTGATGATGTACTATGTCTATACTGTATATAATAGTGTTACTTAATGATGTACTATGTCTATACTGTATATACTTGTGTTACTTGATTCTGTACTAAGTCTATACTGTATATACTTGTGTTACTTGAGGATGTACTAGGTCTATACTGTATATAATAATGTTACTTGATGATGTACTAGGTCAATACTGTATATAATAGTGTTACTTAATGATGTACTATGTCTATACTGTATATAATAGTGTTACTTAATGATGTACTATGTCTATACTGTATATACTTGTGTTACTTGATTCTGTACTAAGTCTATACTGTATATACTTGTGTTACTTGAGGATGTACTAGGTCTATACTGTATATAATAATGTTACTTGATGATGTACTAGGTCAATACTGTATATAATAATGTTACTTAATGATGTACTAGGTCTATACTGTATATAATAGTGTTACTTAATGATATACTAGGTCAATACTGTATATAATAGTGTTACTTAATGATGTACAATGTCTATACTGTATATAATAATGTTACTTAATGATGTACTAGGTCTATACTGTATATACTAGTGTTATTTGATGATGTACAATGTCTATACTGTATATACTTGTGTTACTTAATGATGTACTAGGTCTATACTGTATATAATAGTGTTACTTAATGATGTACTATGTCTATACTGTATATAATAGTGTTACTTAATGATGTACTATGTCAATACTGTATATACTAGTGTTACTTGATGATGTACTAGGTCTATACTGTATATAATAATGTTACTTAATGATGTACTAGGTCTATACTGTATATAATAGTGTTACTTAATGATGTACTAGGTCTATACTGTATATAATAGTGTTACTTAATGATGTACTATGTCTATACTGTATATAATAGTGTTACTTAATGATGTACTATGTCTATACTGTATATACTAGTGTTACTTGATGATGTACAAGGTCTATACTGTATATACTAGTGTTATTTGATGATGTACAATGTCTATACTGTATATACTTGTGTTACTTAATGATGTACTAGGTCTATACTGTATATAATAATGTTACTTAATGATGTACTAGGTCTATACTGTATATAATAGTGTTACTTAATGATGTACTAGGTCTATACTGTATATAATAGTGTTACTTAATGATGTACTATGTCTATACTGTATATAATAGTGTTACTTAATGATGTACTATGTCTATACTGTATATACTAGTGTTACTTGATGATGTACAAGGTCTATACTGTATATACTAGTGTTATTTGATGATGTACAAGGTCTATACTGTATATACTTGTGTTACTTAATGATGTACTAGGTCTATACTGTATATAATAGTGTTACTTAATGATGTACTATGTCTATACTGTATATAATAGTGTTACTTAATGATGTACTATGTCAATACTGTATATACTAGTGTTACTTGATTCTGTACTAGGTCTATACTGTATATAATAGTGTTACTTGATGCTGTACTATGTCTATACTGTATATACTAGTGTTACTTAATGATGTACTATGTCTATACTGTATATACTTGTGTTACTTGATGATGTACTAGGTCTATACTGTATATAATAATGTTACTTAATGATGTACTATGTCTATACTGTATATAATAGTGTTACTTAATGATGTACTAGGTCAATACTGTATATAATAATGTTACTTAATGATGTACTAGGTCTATACTGTATATAATAGTGTTACTTAATGATATACTAGGTCTATACTGTATATAATAATGTTACTTAATGATGTACAAGGTCTATACTGTATATACTAGTTTTACTTAATGATGTACAAGGTATATGTTATGCTATTGTACTTACTATTATATATTAATTATAATGTTATATTGCAGTTAATCAGGATATCTCAGTAGGAGATCGGCAAATACAAGACGATGAGTAATCACTATTTGAAGATTTGAAATATGGGACTATAGTCGTAAAACGTGTACGTGTGTAAACGTATACGTTTCAACAGACACATATGATGAATGTGTCAACTAACAAAATTACATATGACAATACTATAAACAAATTTGTAAATATTTTATATATATTTTCATTAATAAACAAATTCTTATTGTATATTTTTCATTATTATAATATCTATGTTCCTTTTATTAACAATGTTGCCATACCTAGCCTGTAAAATCCACGTAGCATTGAATGGTGTATAAGGCTTACCTGAGCCATGTATCGATAAGTAGCTTGTAAAATCCATGTATCTTTGATAGGTTAATAATGGGCTACCTAGGCTATAGCTTTTGTGTTCACAAATAGCTTATAATCACGACCTATAAAAAAGCTAACTTTAGCTAGTATTGATACTAGCTTTTTGGTAGCCTGGGATGACCCGGTGGTGCACTCGACCTCTTGGAAAATAAACAAATAATTAAAGGTTAGGTATTATTATAAAAATATATATATATTATTGTATAATAGTCTATTATAAGAACATAAGAGTTATTCATATTTATTGTATATTTTGTATATATATATATTTGTATAATTTATGATTATTATCGCATCTTTTAAGATATTATTTAATGTATGTATATACCATAGGTGTACATATTAATACATCGAGTAATTGTAATATACCGATATCATGTTGATATGGTGTAGTATAACAGTTGTTTTACGGTTGTTTTAGCAACTTTTTATGAAAAATATAAGTAGTCAACGTATTATAACAAATATTATGATTCATAAAATATATTAAATATATTATTAGCTAAGTAAATATGAAGATATAGTTGAGATTTGAAATATTTAATGATTTATATATTATAATGATACATATATTATATTAGTTATTTATAAAATAAATTAAATTATTCAATATAATTTTAAATTCAATTTATAATCCAAAAAATGCATTTATTTATAAATAAATATATCAAGATGCCATAGTAATTACTGCTGTTAATACCATAGCAATTAATGCTACAAATACAAAACTAACTCCTAAGTTCGTTGGCGAACAACCTTTTTGACAATTTGTTTTATCTATATTCTTCTTTACTTTGGCGATCCGCATATTTTCATTCAGTTTTTGAGCTCTAATATTTTTTTGCATAAATATTTCATTTACAGTTTCTTTTTTTGCTATTACTTTTTGTTCGACGTTAAATTTTTCTACTTTTTTATCCATTTTTTCACTTACTTTTCTATTTTCTTCTTCTTTCTTAATTATTTGTTTTCTAATTTTAGTTAATTTAATTTTTGGATTAGATTTTTTTTTATTTCTAGTAAAAACTGAAAACCACCTTTTTTTTTTATCATCAGTTATAATAGAAGGTGTGTCATCATTTGTAGTAGTAGCTGTGGCATCATTTTCAGAATTAATGTTAACAGGTGATTCAGAATCGGTTCCTATTTTGTTGTTATCATCAGAATTTTGGTTTATTTCATTTTCATTTAAAGTACTTTCTTCTCTTCCTTCGATTTCTGTAGCATGATTATTAATATCAGTTTTAACAGTTGATTCAGCATCGGGTTCTTTTTTGTTGTTATCATCAGCAATTTTGATTTCGTTTTTTTCGTTTAATGCATATTGATTTATTTCTTGGATTTTGTGTTCTTGTACCTCATTCAGGGGTATCGTAACACTAATTCCAGTGAAAATAATGCATCCTAATATAATTATAAAAACTGATAAAACTAACATATTAAATATCCTTAAAATATTAACGTAACTCATATCTGTTTAAAGGTGTTTAATTATAATATAATATTAAAATATTCATATATATATATTTATATATAAGAATTACTATAATTTAAATATATTTTATAATACTATTTTAATCATATTGTTATCACAAAATATAATATAAAGCCGCCGCCTACATGCCAACATACGGATGGTTTTTAACCCCGATGTGTCATCCCAATAAGTAGCGT
This sequence comes from Osedax fenrisi, assembly GCA_964019155.1. Taxonomy (NCBI): domain Eukaryota; kingdom Metazoa; phylum Annelida; class Polychaeta; order Sabellida; family Siboglinidae; genus Osedax; species Osedax fenrisi. The sequence goes on along the minus strand of OZ025244.1, from coordinate 14,346,230 downwards.
TGTTAGTGATATTAACTGGCCATCAATGATGTTCACAAATACCAGCATTAGTGATGCACATCGATGGGATATAATAATAATAATAATAATAATATCAGATTCAGTTGATGACCGAGATCAAAAACCCAGGTATGGTATAGAAGTTCTATTGAACTTATCAATATACCAACCTGCTCTTGGTAATGACATAATTAATACAAAATGAATAAATATAAATAAATATTTTAAAATTCTATATTGTTCATTCGTGTTCTGTCTCATAAAAAAGCAATACAATAAAATTAAATATATCTCTCAATACCAAGAAATCATCATGTATATAACAATAAAATATAATAAAAATATATAATAAAATGTTTAAAAATGTAAAAAGATACTAAAATAATAAATAAGTTATTATTTTTTTATTTATTATTATCTGTTTATTATTATATATATATATATATATATATATATATATATATATAGGGGAGGGAAGGGTATTATGGCCGATGTTTTTATTACATTACAAGAAACAAAATATGTCATACTAATATTGGATATTATGATCCAATAAGTTGTATATACAATTACAATATGTTGTTCTAAATAATGTTCTAATCAACATTTACTCATTTAATTATTTGTATTCAAGTCATTTGATTTTTATTAAAATGCAAATTTTTCGTATAAATAGAGATAAAATACACTAGTGCGGTTATTATGGTCGATAATTCCGAAATAGCCACTAGGATCGCGTCATGTATTCAAATACGTACTATTTTTATAATTAGAAAATAAAATACATTGTATCAGATATCAAGATACACACGCACTTTTATATTAAATATAAAAATAAGTAATCGTTATCCCATTTAGTTTTACTTATATTCAGCTACAAATTTATTTTTTAATTAATTAGTTTAATATGTCTCACATTATTAATGCAAATGTATAATAAATGTATTTCAGTGATTTTATAAATAATATATCTAAATATACTAATTTTATGATACGCTTACGCATTGAAATTATCTCGATGCTGATTGGTTATTAATCGTCCACAATACCCACCACGCATCGGCCACAATAGCCGCCTCGCAATCGTTGGTTTAAATAACAGATTACTATGTCATTATGTTATTATTGAATATTGTTATAAATGTAATCTGATATATTATTTATTACCTTAACTGAATATATTAAAAATACATAATTTTATTCTATAACTTTCCTATAAAATAAGGTAAACCTTACATTTTTTTTCGATAAAAATTATGATTATTTGATTTTTTTATCTAATCGAAAATCAATAATTAATATTGATATAAATAAAAAATGATGTACACTATCATTCTTAGAATTCAATTATCTACATTTTTCGTATATATCATTTTTTGATAACTATAATAGTTCTTGAAATATCGTTATCGGCCACAATACCCGCATCGGCCATAATACCCTTCTCTCCCCTATATATATATATATATATATATATATATATATATATATATATATATATATATATATATATATATATATATATATATATATAAATATTCATTAAGTTATAAGCGGTTACACTATTAAATAAAAAATTAATTGTTTAGAAATAATACGTTATAATACTCTACACATTACACATGTTATTGAAATAGGCCTATAGTTATTTGAATTTGATGATTCACCCTTTTTAAAAATTGGTGTGATTATAGATTTTTTCAAAATTTTCGGTATATTACCCGATAATAAAGATGAATTAAAAATAATATATAAAGGCCTACATAATTCATTAGATAATAATTTTAACATAGAAGATGGTATCCCATCAGTTCCGAAAGTATGTGTAATTTTTAATCTATTTAAAAATATTTTAATTATTTCAATATTTAAATCAATATTATCAAACTTTTCTTTAGTTAAATTATAAAATTCGGGTAAATTTCCATTATCATTTTGTTGAATTGAACTAAAAATATGAATTTAACATATTTGCTTTATCGAGATCTGAAAATAAAACATTATTATTTGATATATCAATTAGAGGAGATACTCCAGATTTTAAATTTTGTCTTTTTTTCATAAATTTATAAAACTTTAATTTATTTTTTGAATTAATTGTATTAATCTCTATCTTAAAATTTAAAGATTCTAATTCTTTGGATAATTTTTTTTTCGCTTCTATCCAATTATATTTATATTGTAAATTAGTTTTAGATTTTCGAAATAAATTTTTTACTTTCTTCTTCAATTTCAATATATTCTTCGGAAGTACTTGTTTTATTGTATTATTTATATTAGGAATATGTGATATAAATAATTTATTTAGAACATTATTAAAATATTCTACTTTTTGATCGATATTATAATCATTTGAATTTAGATATTCCCATTTAAATTTAGAAAGATGATATTTAATCAATTTTATATTAGCATTATTGAAATCAAAATTGTTTGATATTCTGTTTCCGCATCTCGTCGTGAACAGTCGTGTTTTTCTATGCATTCAATTTGCATTGTTTAATAACAAATCTACAACATTATCGTGACGCATTTCCATCATTTTTGTATATTCATCACACATTAATAAATTGTTCAACAACTTGTCTACTTGTTACTCGGTACCTGTCCAGGAGGATCTCCCGTGCCTGGCTAGCCTGGTTGTCGGTTACCCGTAATTTAAACCGTCGGTACCTTGAGTTTAGTACAATTTATCAAGGATCTTATATTTATTTAATATTTATAATTATATTGCCTGTGTGCTTATATTAACTTTATTAATCAATATATATATATATATATATATTAATGTTTATATATGTGTGTATCTATGTGAATATATATACACATATTTAGCTGTATCTATATATATATATATGTATATATATATATATTTAAGTATTTTATACTGATATTTATAATTGTATTGTTTTGTTTTATTGATTTACTGAACGTTTCGCTTCAGTTATTTCTTTCTTTAAATCATATCATACAATATAATTGATTGTAATTCATGCACAAAACCATTAAATACTAAATGTATTAAATGCGTTTGTGGATATTCAATTCACTTTGAATATTTGTATAATACTTATATACAACCAAATGATTATACGAATATTTCCCAGTTGAAATATGCGATTTATATTCTATCTTCGCAACACTTTAAATTTATATGTGAATTGTGTATAGTTAAACCAACAGAAAATATTACTGAATTAACTAAGCCTAAATTTAATACCAATGATGATAAACTTGATTACCTTACTAATATTACTACAAATATTAATCAAAAACTTGACATAATGAATTCAGAAATAATTTCATTTAAAAAATCATCTCACACTATGAAGTCAAACACTTCAACTATTCTTAATAATATTTCATCCGCCTTATCCTCACTTCCAGATACATTAAATAAAACTACCTCTAAATCTTTTAGTAATATCGTTAAATCAATATTACCGACGCATAAACCTACCGTTACTAAACCAATTCCTAACATTTTGTCATGCTCTTCTCAACCCTCGGTTGTTATTGAGCATATTTCACCTGACAATAGAAATCTTACATACATTAAATCACTATTCAAACAACTAGAACTCGATTCTAATACCATTACAGATTACTCATTCATTTCTCACTATGCTAATCTAGTAGTATCTTCATCATGCATAATTGATAGTTTAATTAACTCCAGATCTGATCTTCAACCAACTGATTTCAAATCATTATTCATTCGTCCTTTCATTGCCAGTGATATAATGAAAATTGGACGTATTTACTTCCACGCTTCTAAATCTTCTCTGACGAAATTTAAGTGTGTACTTAATATGCGCAGTCTTTCATATCAACTTCGTAATTTGATTAATACAAGTAACTCAGAAACATATGGTATCGATTGGAAATCAAATCCATATATCCCTGATGTAAATGAATTCCTTCAATGGTCAAATTCATATGAACATTATCTGTAATCCAAAAAAGGCTCTTCTCCCTCTGATTGACTTTGTTATCATAATGATTATAAGTATTTATTTCAATTAATTAATTCGAGATCTGTTCGTAATAAAGTTGATATTATAGCTCAATCTATTATTGATTCAAAATGTCTTATAACGGCAATTACAGAAACCTGGCTGACTGATAAAGACACTGCTCTATCATCACAACTAATACCTCAAGGGTATAATATAACTATTGCTAATATATCTATTCCTTGTCGTGGTGGTGGTCTTGCATTAATTTACTCATCTAAATTGAAACTTGTCCCACTACCATTCCGTCTTTCTCATCGTGTGCAATGATGATCTGCAATATTAAGTTTCCATCTTCTTGTACAATATATTTTGTTCTAATTTACCGTCCTCCTTATTCTAGTATCACTGCATTTTTAGTTGATCTAACATCTATTTTTGAATCGATCTCTTCAGATAACACTATAATTCTTGGCGATTTTAACATACAATATAATAGATCTTATACTGCTGCATCATCTTTAAAAAGTTTGATCAATGAGTTCTCTCTCACGCAACATATACTTTTTCCCACTAATACGAATGGTAATTGCATTGATCTAGTTATATCACCATCTTTATCTGACATTGTTTCATATCCTTCTCAAAGTTTTCTAATTTCTGATCACTTTGTAGTTAAGTTTGAGTTGATATTACCACTATCTACCTCTCCCCGACCAGAGCGTTCTTTTAGGAAGATATCTGCTATTAACATTCCTTCATTTGTAAATTCTATATTTTCACGACTTGATAATCCTCAGTCGTTGCTCGTAGTTGACTCTCTTTACGACAATTTTAATGCTGCTATCTCAAATTCTCTTGAAATATTAGCTCCTATCATTAAATCCATTAATCGATCATTTTCCAAATCACCTTGGTTTAACAATGAACTAGTAAACCTACGTCGAACACTTAGAAAACTCCAAAATAGATATCAAGTATCTAACCTTGAATCTGATCTTAAATCTTTCAAAGTATGCCGTTCACTCTATAGGACTAAACTTATTACATTAAAATCCTCCTACTTTACTGGTAAGTTAAATAACTTTGGTATGTCTTCCAAACAAGCATTCCAACTTTCATTTAAATTAATCGGTCGAGATCAGAATAGACGTCTTCCTGACCATTCTGACTCCTATCTGTGCACTGCTTTTTCCAATTTCTTTCAACGAAAGATATCTAATGTTATCGATTCTCTCCCAAGATTTGAATTCGCACTATTTGATGTTACTTTCATTACCTCTTTAAATCATTGGTCTTATTTTACCCTTCCATCTCAGGCATTTGTTCTTTCATTAGTGACTTCCCTCAAATCTCACTCCCCTTTAGATCCTGTTCCATTGGTCTTACTTCGTTCCATTTCTCCCTATATAATTGGTTTGATTACTAATATTATCAATGTATCTCTTATTACTTCTACTGTTCCACAATTGATGAAACACTCGTATATTACCCAACTACTTAAAAAACCAACTTTAGATTACTCAAACTTGACTAACTACAGACCAATATCCCAACTCTCGTCAATATCAAAGACTTTAGAACGAGTTGTTTCAACCCAGTTAATACATTATATAACTACAAACAATATTGATGATTGTTTTCAAAGTGCTTATCTCCCACACCGCAGCACAGAAACTGCCCTCAACCTTATTTTCAGTGACATTCTTTTATCTCTTGACCCATGTTATCTTATTCTACTAGATTTATCGTGCGCTTTTGACTCTCTTAATCTTATTATTATTTCGTATCGCCTGCGTGAGATAGGAATTAATGGTCAAGTAATCAACTGGTTCATGTCCTTTGTCTCAAATAGAACTTCTTCTGTTAAAATTAATTCTTCTTTATCACAACCATTTACTAACTCATACGGTGTTCCGCAAGGCTCCGTACTCGGGCCCATTTTATTCATAATATATATATATATTACCTATTAGATCAATATTTCTTAAATACCCTCATCTACATTATCATCTTTATGCAGATGATTTGCAAATTTATACGTCCTTCCCACCATCATGTAACACTGAATCTATTCAATTAACTATTTATAACTGCATTACTGAATTAATTACATGGTTCTCCACTAACTTATTATCATTAAATATGGCTAAAACTAATACCATTATTTTATCTAGATCCTCTTCTCCTTTAACTATATCCCATCCTTTTTTACGCTCCCTTCCTATTTCCAAATCAGTGACTACACTAGGTATTACCTTTGATAACAAGTTCAATGTATCGTTGCAAATAACAATTGTAATTCGTATAGCTAACTATTATCTTTACAATATTAGAAAGACACGTAATAAACTTACTTATAACTTAACGAAGTGTTTACTCAACTCCCTTGTATTCAGTAGACTTCGTTATTGTTTCTCATTATATACTACTCACCCACTTTATTTAATGCACATATTTGAAAATATTCAACGTCGTGCGGTTAGAATACTGTACAAGCTCAAACGTCGTATGGATGTTTCGATTACATCTCTGATGATTTCTCTTGGTTGGCTTCCGTTTCATTCTCAATGCAAGTTTCGTCTCCTGTGCATAACGCAAAGAGCCATTTACCGATCTATTCCCGAATATCTCGCTACGTTAATATCAATTCGTTCCGACTCCCGACCTCGCCGCTCTGGATCCACAATGGTTCTACACCAAACAATAACTTCTACGATATTTTCTGAAGCAGCATTTGCTGTTGCAGCACCAAAATATTGGCACTTATTACCAACTGATATACGTATAACTAAATCTGAGTCATTATTTAAACGTAAATTATATAAATATTTTCTTTATTTGTAATTCCATTTAATATCATTGTTCTCGTTATTATGTATTGTTCTTTTTTTCCTTCTTTACTATTATTTTTTGTTTATTTTTATTTTATTATATATGACGCCGATAAACATATAATGTTTTGTTAGTCAATAAACTATTTAATAATAATAATAATAATAATATATAGAGAGGTCATATAAGTTCATAATACAATAATATGTCTATAACGGACACTCTATAACCAATCAGCGCGCAGCGTATAAACTAATCTAATTTTCATAAAAATCGCGTGCGTTATAATATTAATACAACTAATAAAACTAAATCTAAAATATTATGTATTATTTAGATACTTAAATTGTATTGTTAATTAAAAAGATAATAAAAATAAATAAATTATAAATAATTAAATTAGAATACATTGTTCATAAAATTAATTATAAATAATTTAATTATAATTTGTCTGATTGATTCATCAATAATATATAGTTTATCTAGTGTATATAGGGTATCCGTATTATTATACAGGGTGTCCGTATTCGGAAAAGGAAATCGAATACGGACACCCCGTTATCTATGGAATTAAAAGATCAAATACAATTTTAAAATCACAATAATATATATAATCATATAATATTAATATATTGTAATTTATGAATATAAATAATGAGTCATAAAATGTTAAGACCATTTATTGTTAAAGTGTCCGTATTAGGTTACATTCCCCTACTACTTGCACATTTTAAAGTGATGATAATTTATTTATTTTCATATTTTTTGTTATTCCATAATAATAATTATTGTAGTGTTTTTTACAATATTTAAAACAATTAGACATGAATTCAGTCTAGAAATGGCATACAAATGTGTTTTTTGACGATACTATTCGAAAAAATTGTTTATGTAAAAAAAGTTGTATTTCATAATACTATTCTATGATTTGTTTTTTAATATCTGTAAACAAATTATTTATGAAAAAAGTCTAGAATTAACATAAAAAGTGGTTTATATATATATATATATATATTGATTATATATGATATATAATGTTAACATTATATATTCAAATTATATTTTCTCAGAATAATTATTTCGCGCTAGGTATGTGTGTATAAAAGAACGTTTATCAAAAACTATTATATGTATTCTACTATTTTTTATAACAAATATATGAATACTATTACCTAAGAAATGTTCTAAATTGTATGTGTATAATTGCAAAAAATAACAATTTCTATAAAAATTCCGTAAATTAAAAATTAAAATGTGTGCATATATATATATGTTATATAATATATATTATAAAAGTTACGTTCAGTAACAGCATGTGTATACATTTAATGAATAGAATACAGATACAATTAGCTCAAATAAATGAATTGAATTATGCAAACATAGATTTCTATATAAATAGATATATATATATATATATATATATATATATATATATATATATACCCTTTATTAGCTATATCTACATAGAGAGGCAGGCATCGTGTGACATCCCCTTAAGGGGAGATCATCATGGCAGCGTAATGGCGAGCGTTTATGGCGGGCGTTTACATGTACAAGATACGAGATAAGCAGCATTAGGTTATATATCTATAACCTATATATCATATAATATGTTCAAAGATATTTTGAATATTGCTAACAAAAATGTCATAATTATATATAAGACAAATATGCAATAATATCATATTTTAAGGTTTATTGATATTTATTATATATGCATACATAATTTATGATTGAAATAAAAGTAAGTTTTTTTTATGAAAATTCTTTAAAAAAAATAGGTATAAATTTATATATATATAACAATTAAATAGTTTTTATATATAATACTAATAATATCATTTATTGGTATACATAATAGCTTGTAAAAGAAAAAAAAATTAGTACGATTGATAAAATATTAAAGATAATATTATAATTTAATCATATATATATAAAAATATTTATTCTGAGAAAATCACGTCTAAAGTTTATCAATATTTTTTTTACATATTCCACTCAATTTAATATATCACAAATTAATAATATAAGTTTATATTATTAAAGTAATACATATACTATAATAAGTTTATATATTATTATTATTATTATTATTATTATTATTATTATTATTATTATTATTATTATTATTATTATTATTATTATTATTATTATTATTATTATTATTATTATTATTATTATTATTATTATTATTATTATTATTATTATTATTATTATTATTATTATTATTATTATTATTATTATTATTATTATTATTATTATTATTATTATTATTATTATTATTATTATTATTATTATTATTATTATTATTATTATTATTATTATTATTATTATTATTATTATTATTATTATTATTATTATTATTATTATTATTATTATTATTATTATTATTATTATTATTATTATTATTATTATTATTATTATTATTATTATTATTATTATTATTATTATTATTATTATTATTATTATTGAATTGAATTGAATGAATATTTATTATGAATTTTTCAAGTTCGATTTAGTAATAATTAACAATATGTAGTGATAAATTCACAAAACGACAACAAAACGTAGATAGTACACATATAAAAATAACAATAGTAAATTAGAAACGTATCACATGTGCCGGTGATAAAAACAATTAATAATTAAAATTAATAATTTATAAAATTATATATATATACATATATATATATATATCCCAGCATTCAACTTACATCAATAACTTAAGTTGAACTTAAGTTATGAACTTAAGTTCAACTTAAGTCGATGGTAACAAATAAACTTAAGTTGAACTTAAGTTATGAACTTAAGTTCAACTTAAGTTCATAACTTAAGTTCAACTTAAGTTCATAACTTAAGTTCAACTTAAGTTCTAAACTTAAGTTCAACTTAAGTTCTAAACTTAAGTTCAACTTAAGTTGTTGAAGTAAGTTGAACGT